>JANZLQ010000095.1:39421460-39448940 GCA_026212715.1 Elanus axillaris
CCCCCCACCCCGCAACCAGCCCGTCCCGCCTTCCCTCAATAGCAGCCAATCCCCGTGGCGGAAAGCGAGAGCGACGTGCCCCTCAGCCAATCAGGGAGAGGCGCGTACCGTCTCCTCACCCTCACCCTCTCCCTCCTCGCCTCTCACCAGGCTCCGGGAGAAGGAGTGAACCTCCCCGCCGGGCCGTACGTCGAAGTCGGCCGTACTCGGTTCCTCCGCGGCCCGGACCGCCAGGCACAGCAGGGCGGCGGGCACCAGCGCGGCCCACAACCGCCGGTCGCTCCTCCCGCTGGGCGCCGCCATCTTGTAAAGGAAACCTGGGCTACGGCGGGCGGGAGGGGTCAATCCGGGCCGCGGCCGCTCAGCGGGCGCCCCGGCGGCCATCTTGGGTGTGGGCAGGGAGGCCGGGCGGGTTAACACTTTGGGGGCCGCGGTGGAGACGGGAAGTTCTTGGGGACAGGGTACCGCTGGTACGTGGGGACAGGGGGACAAGGAGCCGCTGGGATGTGGGACAAGGGGACATGGAGACAGCAGTTTCCCCCCAGCCAGTGCCCCAGGAGCCACGCTGCGCAGTTGCTCCCCACGGGGGATATGGGGCAGCTGTGGGACATCTTGGGGAGCCCACGCTGCCACAGGCCGTGTCCCCCATCGCTGCAGCCCCTCGCAGTCCAGCCTGGGCCCTGCTTGCCCTCCAGCTGCTGGGCTGTACCTGCGTGGCACTAAGTCCCCCAAATTATTCAGAACCCGGGGGGGGGGGGGTTAATTTTATGCTTTGTCACACAGGTTTAATGGGGTAAAGACCTATTTTTAAAAGAGCAGGGTGTGCAGGGTCAGCGCTGTTGGCTCAGACACCGTTGGGTCGGGCAGAACTGCAACCATGGCCAGAATATCCAGGCCTGGCTGGTGGCCTTTGGGATACAGCGGGAAGGAAAAGGGGCCGCAGGAGGGGAAGGAGATAGCCAGGCTGGGAGGAAAGGCGCAGAGAAAGCCAAGCATCGTGTGGAGGGAGCTTTGCCTTTCCCACCAGAAAAAGGACCGGCTGCATCAGCCTTGCTTCAGCCACCAAACCCTGCCCAGCCACCATTTGCAGGTGCAGAGTGATTAGCTGTGCCACTTTTAATTACTTCTCACCAACACACAAACAAAAGCTCCTATTCCAGAAGGAAACAGCCGTGGATCTGCAGCCAGGGCAGGGAGAGACACCCAGGGAGGGACGTCCTGGCTCACAGCACAGGGAAGCTGGCCTGGTTGGCCACTCCACACTGGTTGTCGGCACCCTTCAGCAGGCGGATGTATCCCTGCTCACCCCACACCTCCGACCAGCTGCAGGAAGAGATGGTGAATGAGCACATCCGTGTTCCCACGCATGGAGAACCAGCTCTGCTCACAGAGGGCGAGCAAGACAGGGACGGGAGCCAGAGCACCCTGTGGGACAAGGATGCTTCAGCGATGCAGTTCCAACCCCGGCAGGAAGGCGGGGAGGGGACAGGCCATGGGTGGGGGTGAAAGGGATGGAGGGTTTGGGGGGACACCCTCAGCCCGTACCTGTTCTTTAAGATCCAGTAGCTCACGTTGCGCCCATGCTCCTGGCTCATACCATAGCCCACAGCCAGCATACCATGGTTCACCTGCTGGCTGCAGAACATGCTACTGAAGATGCCTGGGAAGAGCAGAGCTGGGGTGAGCCGGGGGCTGGCCCTGATCAATTCTCTGGATGAAAGCAGGGTGGTGGATCTTATTCCCCCAGGCTGGGTGCGCTGGGAAAACTCTGGGGCTCAACAAGGGCTCAGCAGCCCACCCCCCGCAGTGAGGTAGTCCTGCCTCAGTTTACCCATCCATACGTCAAAGAACAAGACAGTACCTGACTTGTAGAAGTGGAAATGGAAGCTGCTGGCATCCACCGCCACAGACACAGGGCCCACAGCCGCCACCGCCTGCTCCAGTGCTGCCTCGCTGCCCTGGGCCACCAGCCAGACGGCGGAGCAGTTGGCCGCCCTGTCCTCAGGGTTGTATTGGCAGCTGGAGGTGTCCTGAGAGAGGAGGGAGAGAGAGTGACGCTGGGGCTGGGACCCGCCAATACCACTCTGCCATGTTCCCGGGGCCACCCGCCTTCCCTTACCGTGGCCGTGTAGGGGTAGACATGCTCCGAGTTCAAGCCACCATTGTCACGCACATACTGGAAGGCACGGGTCATGTAGCCGCCGTGGCAGCCATTGTTGCCCAGCTTTCGGGAGCAGTCGATGAGGTTCTGCTCACTCAGCACCGTCAGCTTCCCGGTCCGGTTGAAGACGAGCCCCTCCAAGGCCCCTGTGGCACTGAATGCCCAGCATGATCCGCAGTGACCCTGAGTGAGATGGAGACAGCAAGGGGGTCATGGCATCACCCCAAAACCTGCTGGAGAGGGATGCCATGACCCACCAGAGCTCCTCAGCTGCAAAACTACAGCAGCCAAAACTACAAGGAGCTGCTTCTCTGCCCAGAGGGTTTTTTTTGGTGCTTGGGAGGGTGCTGCTGCTTGTTTCTGCTGCCCAGACTCCTAGCACCCATCACACAGCCTTGGCCAGACCTCCACCCCGTGCCTACCTGGTTCTTTACAGGTGTTACATAGCCCTTCCTACCGCCAGTCCACCTCCACCGGGGTCTTCAGGGCCGCCGACACTTGGAAGAGTGGTGCCGGCTTCTCTCGCCACACCGGGGTGAAGCCATTCAGGAGCTGGTTAAACTCCTCGTCCATCTGCAGGTCACCAAGGGAAAACTCAGGTGATGCCATGAGTGCCTGGCCAGCAGCACCGCAGCTCCCCACCGGCTGGTAGAACCCCAGGAACCAACCCAGCCCCAGGGGCACCTGCAGCTCCCAACAGAGCAGGTTGGGGGTAGCCAGTCCCCAGATCAAGCCCTGGGTGCCCTGAGGGGTCTGCGGCCCCCAGGTGCAGGGAGGAGTCCCGGGGGAAGGTGCCGGGCACATCAGCAAGTACCAGGTCCCCGTAGTGGTTCATGGCCAGGCGGAAGGTGTGCTGACCCTGCGACTCCTCCCAGTTGTGCTGCTGGATGCGCTGTAGGTTCTTCTCCCAGACCTCCCGGCGGGTAGCCTCGGTCTCCTGCCACGAGGCAGAGCAGCAGCAGGATCAGAAATGTCCCCCCGGGAGCCATGGGGACATGGGATGGGGTGGGTGCACGTGTTGGGAGGCCTGGGGGTTGCAGGATGACCTACCCCTGGATACTGCTTGGCATGGAGGCTCTTCCACCCTTCCCAGGCCTCCTCCAGGGCAGGATCCGGTGCCACGGTGCAGCCCAGCAGGGCCAGCAGCAGCCCCAGCGGCAGGGCCATGGCACCCAGCTGGGGGGAATGGCAAGAGTGGGGTCAGAGTGGTCCCCAGGCCAAGCCCCATGGCTACCAGCTGGGGCCACAGGCTGGGAACAGGACAAGTCCTTCCAAGCCTGGATTAGAGGAGGCAGAGAAATGCAGAGTGGCCAAGCCAGAGGGAAGAGACATACATCGGTTCCTTTAGCTCAATCAGCTTTTGTGTGGCCATGCTGCTGTTTTGACAGGAGCTTTAGGAAGTCTTAGCCGTTCTTTGGGTGGCATTTAACTGTCCTTTTTAGGAGAGGAACAAGCAGCTTTGCGAGAGAGCAGAGCCTGGACAGCAGAAGTGGGCAAACGCAGACAAAAGGGCAGCAAGAACAGCAGGGACGATGCTGGCTCTCCCCCCTCCCTGCCCCACTATGCTCCCTATGGCCTCTCCCCCGTCTTTTTATTTGCAAAATCCTGCTGGTTTTCTGCCACCGAACTGTCCCTCTCCTCCCCTTCCCACAGCAGCATCCCCCTCTGCACCACCGCTAACCACCCCTGCTCAGAGACTCTGCACCCAGCAGGACCTAGCCCCCAACAAAAGGATGAGCAGGGAAGGCAGGGTCATAGCTGGACCCCTCCAGAGCAAGGTTTGCACATTTGCTGGCTACAACTCAGCCTTCCAGCTCCAACCCAGGGCAGCTTTGGGACTTGAGGCAAAGCAGAAGAGCCCAGGAAAGCAAGAGCTGCAGCCGCTGGGCCAGGATGAAGCTGTTTGCACTTGAAAGCCAGCAGAAATCTGCACCAGCCTCCGAGAAAAGGGCTCGAGCTGGAACCAGAGATAAAAGAGATTTTTCTAAAGAGGTGGGGAGGTGGAGGAGCCACCGCTCCATGCCGATGACTGAAGCCTTGCATCTGTCCCAGCACGAAGGCGGGATGCCCATGCGTACGTGCTTCACCAAAATCCCTCCATGAGGATTTTCCAGTATCAGTTTACACCCTTTCTTTTCGCCGGCATACACACACAGCCCTCCCCCAGCCTCGGCCCGGCTCCTGCCACCACCAGCCCCCCTCCACCGCAGTCATTTGTCTTCCTCGCATCACTGCTGCACACCCCACGCCTCTTTTGATGGACCCTGCTATTTCTGAGCAACTTCAGTTATTCTGGGGGTGCTGCTCTGCAAAGCCACGCAGCACACAGCAGGGCCTCGGCAGACGAGAGATCAAATGCCTGAGACACCCCTAATCACTGAACACAGTTTCCACTGATGTGACTTTCCAAGAGCGAGAGCCATTGTCGCACCTTTATTCCATGTGTTTTGGGAATGGAAATTATGGCAAGTTTTCTGTTGGAGCATCTTTCAGGGCAAGCAGTGGCTTTTCTGAGCTAATTTTGTAGCTCTAGCAGTTTTGTTTTAAAAATAAGTCATCTGGAACATCTGTTCTCCCTCCACATCCTCTGCCTAAAAATAAAGCCCCACATGTTGAGTTTTCATGGGAGAAATGCCTCCCAAGCCACTCTCATGCTGAGTCCCAATTCTTGAGGAAGAGTCATTTTTGCCCAGTTTCCCCAGCACCCGTTAACAGCACCCGACACTTCCTCCAGCCATTACTGCTCACTCAGGAAATTAACTCAACTTCATACTACAGCTGCAAATCCTCTATCTGAAAGAGATACCATGAACCCAGCTGCACCATGCTTCATACTCCCATTAACTTTCCCGTAGGACAGCTGGGTGGGGGCCTCCCACATAATTTGTACTTCAATCCCCAACCGAGCCTCTTACATATTGAAAAGCTCAGGATTGCAGTAGGTGATTTCCCAGTTAATGCCTCTCAGGGTTCTCAATCCACCAAAGAAGAAAACCAACCCCTTTTTTATGGCATCAAATAATCCTACAGCTTCAGAAGCAAGCTTGGAGGATCAAAGGAACTGACAGATTTGTAAACTCTTCTAGACAAGAGCATTTTAAGAGTGCACTGCAGACATTTTAAGAAACACTTGCTCTTCTGGGACAGGAAAAAGCAGTTTAAAGACTGAAAAGAAACAAACCCTGCAAAATAAAGCTTCTTACCATCCACTGGCACCCACCTGGCTCTGAAGACAGAAGGGAGAAAGGCGAGCAACTTTTGTCTCCAGATTTCTCTCAAGGAAATTTCAGAGATGTGCAACTTCCTCCATTACATCCCCTTCCGCCCCTCCAACCTCAAAAGCTGCACCAGGGGTTACTCAAAGGGGTGCGTAGCAGAAGCTAAACCACAACTGCAATAGTCAGGACAATTATTTGGGCACGGGGACAAGAAGGGGGCAACAAATATGCTCACATCTATGTTCAGAGAGCAAAATACTCCAGCTGTAAGATGCTTTGCATTTGAAACGAGAAGCCTCCAGCTTGCATCCTCAGGGCATTTAATAGCAGTTTAATTAACACCTGACTCCCATATAGAAAGGAAAACAGCAAGGCCAGGTTTCGTAAGCTTTAAGCTCCAGAGAGGACGAGCATAGGCAGGCCCAGCACCTGCAAAAAGCAGCTCTGTGTGTCCTAGCGTGGGATCAGAGCTGCAAGCACTCGGATCAGAGCAGCTGCATCCCCCTAAGTCATCAGAGGGAGTCAGGGTGCTGGGCGAGGCACCGACCTCCAGCACCGAGGCTGGTATTCACAAGCATGAGATGTCTGACTTCCTCAAGGTCATGCAGTGCCTTAATGGCAGAGCCAAGAACACGGCCCAGGATTCCCAACTCTCCACCCTGCATCTTCAATTGCTTGGATCATGCTTCCCCCGAGGAACATCAGGGATTTAATATTCTCTCCACTGCTCGGCACAGAAACTGAACAGAGCGCTTTGCTTTTACCACAGACTCGGCTTTGGCTATTGTGAGCCAGCTGCCATTTCCTCCCGAGCCCTCTCCTGCACTCCAAAAACAGGCGCAAATGCCAGCCAGCATGTCTCTTTCCAATATTTTAATGAGTCGCTACATCTTACACTCATAATTATAAAAGAATAAGAATCCATAAAAATATTTTCTTTTCATAATACGCACTTAAAATACTCCAGGGCAAGTCAACGTGGTTCATTTGGGTTTCATTTTTTCCTTTTTGCCCCTGGCAGAACCCTTGGCTTGAGGGGGGTATGTGCTCCCCTGAGGTGCAATTGCTCAATCCCCCCTCCCCAGAACTGCAGTTCCTGTTGACCAGGTAAATAAAAACCAGAAGAGAGCATTTGCTGAGTAGACGGGCTTAGGGGAACAGTCACTGACCCGCAGAGAACTGAAGCACAGCCAATTTCAGTGCACATCTGAAAGCTCAGGGTGTCAGGGAAGGAGAAGGTGGGATCAGGAGGCAGCACAGAGAACAGAGAGAGGGAGGATTTGCATAAATATTATCCACCTTGTGTTGCAAAAACCCAAATGCTGCTGTGATCTCTGGAGAGATGATCTCTGGTTGTAGCCAGCTGCTTCAGCTGCCATGCTACCTGTTGGCACTACTCTGCTTGTGAGCGGCCATTAGAGAAAGGTATCAGAGGACGCTGTTACCGACCCCAGCCACTTCCTCCATCTGCTCTGCAAAATTAAACTGAAAAATAGAAAAGACTAGTGTTGCATGCTTCTGTAGAGCGCTCTTCACATCCCAGGGCTCCACATTGTCGCAGCAGGGCCAGGACACAGCAGCAGCAGCAATCAGCTCCCCTGGGGCTTAACAATAGGTAGTTCTCTCTTCCCTCCCACTCCTGGCTTAAGGCAGCTTGCTGATTCGGCTCTTCCATTTCCAACACAGGCACTGAGTTCTTGCAGGTAAGAGCATGGGAACTGCAAAGGTGCAGTGGAAGGGGAAAAGGATGGGGGAGAGAGAGATGGACACAAACCTCAGCCTCGGGAGACAGACCACTGTCCATTGATTCCCAGGATAGAGGGAGTAGCAGCAAAAAAGCATTAACAGCCAGGCCGGAGGAGAGGAACAGGACGAGCAGCTGAGCAGGGGCAGACCTCCAGCTTGGAAAGTGAAAAAAGGTGGCACTGTCCAAAGGGAAGGTGCCCTCCACCCTTCCCCCTCGCTCAGGGGTGGGGGGGACACCCAGCCCGGACCTGGGCACTCAGCCATTTGTGCTCTGGGTTAGATGGCTGTCGAGGGAGGCGGTAGTGGCAGGGCACAGGAAGGGGAGGGTGAGCTGTCAGTGTCCAGTCTGCAGAGGCTTGTGCTCTCAGAGGTATTCTTGTAGAAAGTGCAGCAGCGTGATTTCATAGTGCTCTCCTGACTCAGGGCACCGAATACTGTGTCTCTCGTTGGGGTAGATCTGTGCAGAAGCAGAGAGACAGGGCAGTTAGTCAGGAGCAGCTCATTCAGCACAGACAACCCTCCCTCGCATCAGCCCTTTTCCCTCAACCCAGTCTCCATGGGGACAAAGAGGTGCCAGGGAATGTCTAGAGCACCAGCCCCCTCCCCACCTCATTGCGCTGGCATGCGCTGCTAGTCTGCTCGGCAAGTCAGCCACCTCTGCTGCCACCAGCCAAGTGAGACAGACAGCAACAGTTCAGTGGAGAAGGAAAGTTCCAGGCCTAGGGCAGGAGACCTGTTTGCAAATGCTTTTAGATACAGGCCACATCTGCCAGCAATAAAACAGCCACAGTGCCACCTCCCGGCCACCTCTTGGAGTCAAACTAGGCATTTACTGTCATCTACATTGCAACAAGATGTGGAAGCATCTGCCTCCACCTTCTCCCACTCCCAGAACACACAGCATAAAATGTTTTCTCTTTCCAGATTTAAGGGACCTTCCCACTTCACTCTTGTTCTTCCTACCTGCAGCTGGTAAGGTTTTCCAGCCCGGATTAGCTGTGATACCAGGAAGTTGGTGTGAAAAAAGTGCACATTTTCATCCAAAAAGCCATGGAGGATCAGCAAACGATTTGGCCTGGAGATGGGATGAAAGATAGGATGAGAAACCACATAAAAAGCTCTGCAGTGGGTCTGAGCAAAGAGCTGCCAGTCTGTCAGCCAAAACTGAGCAATGGACAGGCAGTCAGAATTGTGTAAGGCCATGGACGTGGTCCTCAACCCCTCCCTGGCAAAGGGGCTGGGGGTACAATGCCCCAGCGACCAGCCACATCAGTTAAAATTAAATGGGATAAGAATCCATCCATTCTTTTGGGATTCAGCAGAGGTGCAACTGGTGGCACCAAGCAGGACCCGGGAGCAGGTTTTTAGCAGATCACTCAACCCCACTGTACTCACTCATTGGGAAGCTTTTCTACGTGTAATGCCACAGAGCCAGCCTCATAACCTTGCTGGTTGTTTTCTGGGATATCCATGTACCGCTCAGTATACCCGGTGTCATATGCCATCCAAACTGTGACAGGAGCACCTGCTATAGCAATCTGTCAAACAAATAGGTGGCAGGAGAGAGCCTCAATTATCACATGCTAAAGAGTTCAAGTGTTCCCTGTCTTCCTGAAGAGGAAGGAAAAACAGGCTCGGGACTGTTCTGTCACTCAGACCAGGACTCTTCTACAGCAAACACACATAAAACCCAGATTCCTCCACTTGCTATTCTTCTTATGGTCACAACAGGGCAAATTCCTGCATATCAGCACTAAAGGCTTCCCCTTTTCAAGGAGGACTTGTGGAATGATCCATAAGCTGTGCTGGGGACTTGGGAAGGGGATTAGGAATTATCTCATTGGATGCTAGGTTAAGTCCTCCATTGGCAGTCACTGGGGAATGACCCCATCCTAGAGACCCCATTCCCATCAAGCCTCAGACAGGTATGATCTGGAAGCAGAATGCAGCACTGTAGCTAGGAGCTACAGGCAGGACTGAGGGACATTTTCACCTATCAGAAATATCAAGCAAAAAAGCCAACTCGATGCCAAGAGTTACAGAAGCTGAGAGCTAAGTGTCCCAAGATGACAGCCCCACATCCAGACTTACCTTGAAGACATTGGGTTTACAGATAAGACCCATGAGGGAGAGAAAACCCCCATAGGACCAGCCATGTATGGCCACCCGACTCAAGTCAATAAACCCGTATTTTTCTGCTACATAATGTAAACCTTCCACCTGGTCTTCTATTTCCACCTGACCCTAAAAGGCAACAAGGAAGCTCAAGTTAGCAGCTTTCTAAATCTAGAAACTGGAGACAGAAAAGACAAGAGCACCACTCACACAGGAAACACACAGCCAGGCAGCCTTAGAAAGAGCAAACGAGCAGAGATTCATCAACAGAAGTAGTACATTACCATTTGGTTTTTCAGTGCCCCTTCAAATTTGAGCCCTCGCTGGCACGAACCCCTTCCATCAATCACTACCACAGCATAGCCTAGGGACGCTAGCGTGTTTAGCCGTAAGTACTTGATTCCTTTAAAGGAGTTATTCACTAACTGCACCTGCAGGAGGAGGGAAGAAAAATTTCAGAGCTTAGCAGCTGCCTTCCAGTACCTTCCTCTGTCTGTCCCGCTCTGTAGGATCCCGAGCTGGACAGCAGCCACTAATGAAGCTATCAGAGCCATGCAAATCAGACTCAATGCTGGAAAAATCATCTGAGGTTTGAAGCAGAGGTCAGAACACAGGCCCAGTGCTCCTTCCTTTGTAAGTCTTGGTGCGTGACTGAGCTACACAGAGCTCTGCCCTGGGCAGCAACGCCATGCCTGACACCAACAATTAATCTGGATTATTACCTGAGGGCCTCCATAAACGAAGAGCACTGTGGGATGCTTCTTCCCAGGTTGGACATCATGAGGTTTGTAGACCATTCCGTAGAGCTCAACATCTGATTGAGTGCGGAAGTGAAAGATCTCAGGTGGGACATAATCTGGGGGACAACCTGCAGAAGGAAGTTCAGACAGTAGCAATGCAGTAACTGGCAGCAGGCTCTGCCTCCTACCCTACCCAAACAAGCTCATTCTGTTCAAATTTGACTCTAGACAGGGCTCTTTCAATACCAAACCATACCAAGCCTTAGCAATGCCTCTCAGAGAAGCCTCTCATTGGGAAACATACAGCCTCTATCTGCTTGCATAGTGCAATAGGCCATACAAATAGTGAAGGGATCACACAAGAAAACAGCATCAGCTAGGTATTCTCAGACAAGGCACTCCATGCCGTGAAAGCAAGATGTGGAAGGTTAAGAACAGGGATGGGTCAAATGGAGAAAACATCTGCAGGAGCAGGAGGGGTTCAGGTGCTGCTGTGAGCTATACCTAAAACTTTAAAGCCTACAGCCTTAGAATGAAGTAGCCACTGCATCCCAGATACTTGCCCCCTCCCTCTTCAGAGAAATCATGAATGAAGAAACACCTAAAACCAGTCATGTAAACCCTGGAGCACTGCTTTCACTCAAAGCATGAAACAGTAACATCTTAAAAGCCCATATACCATTTCCTGGATGCTATCCACCAAAGATATCTCTTCTGCAAGACAACAGAATTCATTTTCCCTTAGACTTACTTGGGCCACTTCCCTCTCCATCACCTTTGGCTACTACTAGTAGGAAGAGTATCCCAAACATAACCTAGCACTGCCATGTTCTACAGGACTTACTGGCTGCCTCCATCATACTAGCCCAAAACTTGGGCTGCTTGTGGAGCGGGTCATCATCGGAGCCACTGAGCTTGTAGACGTGCACACAAGGTGGAGTGCTCACACTGCTGTAGTGGCTGATGAACATGTCAAAGTTCTACAGATGGGAGAAAGAAGAGTTAGAGGAACAAGGTCTTTCATTTCCCACATCTAATCTCCTCCATGCAGTTCTCAGACAAGAGCTCCCACATCTCAAGCAACCAAGACAAAGAAGCCCTCAGGGCTCATTACTGGTCATGATTCATTACCATTCCTAGTTAGGATCCCTGTCAGTCAGGAGACAAGGGCCTCCTGTATCTAAGAAACAACAAACCTGGCTCATTGAACAGCTGTGGGAGAAGCCCGGAGTGGTGAGTCGCACAATTTCTCCAGGAGACTCATAGCTGACTACGTAGAGGTGGTGCTCCAGTGGGGTGTCCTTTGTGCCTTGGAAATACACCAGCTTCGTAGTCTCATTGACCCAGATCTAAGTGGAGAAGAGAGGGCTCAGCAACAGAAGGATGACAACTACTGCTCCTTTGCCAGTTCAAACAGTCTGTCCCCAAGCAAAGTCAGCTTAAAACACAAATAGACCATGACAGACTGCTCACGGCATTAGGGACCGTACAGAACGCCTGTGGCTAGAGAACACATATGCAGCACTTATGGAGAACTGTGTATAGTCCAATGAAGTAATGAAAAGCAGTCACTCAGCTTTTTTAAGATACTTAAAGCATTTGCCTACTACTAAGCATAAAAAGTTGGGCTCTGTTCCGCATAGGTGAAACCAGGAAGACTCTGTGCTTAAATATGGTGTCTTACCATAGTATGTCTGAATTATAAGGGTATATGTGTATTTTTTCCAGCAATCGTGATAATGAATTCCCATCTGTGGAAGGATCAGTCTAATAGCTCTAACAGTACCAAATTTGAAGCCACATTAAAATATGTTTTTGATGTCCAGATAAAGCTGCTTCTAAAAACCAAGCGGCCAGCCAGGAATAAAGGCTACAGCTGTTAAATACTGCATTGATCCAGCAACAGTAACTGAGCTGCTTTCCACCTTACAGTTTCCAAATGCTATTTCTGGCTAACCCACAGTTTGAAGACCACTGGACAGCAAAGGGAAAAAAATATCCAACTCAATCGGCCAGGAAAACTGGGCAGAGCCCTGTGGAGCAACAAATGCATCAAAATAATTGCTGCTAACACAATTTTAGCCACAACACATGCAGGGAAGAGTGGTGGCCAAAATCAACAGCATGTACAGTGAGAATCCACATGGGGAGGGACAGCAGGTTAATTGCAGATTGAGGAAAAGCAGCAGAAACCAAATGCATGGAGCTGTAGGCCTTTTTAAAAGCGAGAAGTGAAAATCCAGATTAATTGGAAATGAACAGACAAGGTCTTTATTTTGACAGAAAACACCTGGGACCATTAAAGATCAAACTCAGAGTTAATTCTTGAAGCAAAAATGGAACTAGGTTTCTACAAGATTAGTAAGAATTCATTTCTGTCTATTCTGCAAGCAATAACAGATACAGTTTCTCCATATTCCAAATTGCTTTATACTCCCTAGCTGCCTCCTTCTTAAAGGCTCTACTGAGGGATCAGCAGGAGACCAAGAGTTCACTCTAAACGCTAGGACATATTTCCAATTCACAAGTACTCATTGGGGTTAAAATGCTTTGGCAAAGGCAGCAGTCCCAAGCTTCTCCACAAAATAGTTCTTTGTTGCTCTTGAACCTCAGACTTTTTTCTTTTTTTATGGCCTGACTCACTCATGGGATTTACCTAAGGAGCAATCTGAAGTCTGATTAAAAAGGCAATCAGTTCAATGTGCACTGGACTACAGCACTTCTGGGGAAAGCAGAGGCAGCAATAAAAAGAGAAACAAAATGAAGCTTAAGTAGTTCTAGCTGGTCCCAGGCGTAACAGGGCGTAGGCCAGGACTGTGGGCAGACAATGCAGAGCTGTAACACTGCAAGAGAGAATAAAAATAACCACTACCTTCGATCCATGCCTCGCCAACACCTCCCATTCCCCACCAGTCAGGGCAACCTCCTCTTTGATGGGACATTTGAAATCATCTAGAAGAAATAACATGAGAATAAATCACCGGCTTCCACAAAAGACAACACAAGCGGATCAGAGAGGGAGCTTCCAAAGCTGAAACGCCAAAGTGCTGCTCTTACCCTCACTATGGACATATGGCTGCACCCAGTCATAGCTGCCTTGCTTTAGGACCGCTGTGACTCTGTACAGGTGACAGAAACCTGTTTTGCATTCGTTGGCTCGGATAAAGCAGAGTTCTTCCTCCTCTCCCTCGGGTTGGATGAAAGGATAGAAGATATCATGAACCTGTCACACAAGGCAAAAGACCCATCAGTGATTTGTACTGAGACAGGAAAGACAGAGCCAAGGGAGTCAGTGCTAAACTACTGGGCTTTCAAAGGAAAGGCCACAGGGGACAAATATCTCAGATGAGCAGCTAGTGGGAAAAATCCCTTCCAAACTTTCCTATTACCACAAAGAAACCCCAGGTCCACGTAGAAGACTCTGTGCTCTGGCCTCTCCATGGCTCCACAACCAAAACCAGCACCAGTCTTGCCTCCAAGCTAGATGTTTCAGCCACGTGAGTCCCACTAGGTGGTTGCTATTCCAACACCTTAGGAATGCCATGGTGTGAACTTCAGGCCCCTTGGTTACTTCGGTACAAAGACGCTTAATCTTACGAGGCCGAAGTTTATTCCCTGTCCCCTATGTCCATTACCTACCTAAAAAAGTGCAACAAATTCCAGGGATTAGGGTTGCTCAAGCTTCAAGAAGCCATTTAATCTTGTAATAAAATAACCCCAAAAGAATGGCAGTGTTACATGCAAAAGTGTCAGCGTTCGAAGTGCCTGTGTTCATCAAGAATGTTAGCAAGAACTGAATGAACAGTTCCAACTACAAGGAAATGGCAGGATCCTCATCTCTTCCAGTGCTGAGTGCATGAAGTCCTTCTCATGGCTTTAACAAACCCCCTGAATTAACACCAAATCTGGCACTACCAAGTAGCAAAACAGTCTGCTGGAGCAGGGACTAAACTGGACACACAGCCAACATGAAAATGGTTAACTGCGGGGGGGAAGGGGCAGCCTGTCTTCTCCCCCCAGCCCTGAGCCTCTTACATTTATCCACACATCAGTGGTTTCTTCATAGATCACAAATGGCTGGACATTTTCTGGCACAGTTTTGGCAAATTCAGCGCGTTGCTCCTCATTCTCTGGGACTGGAATAAAGAGCGCTGGAGGCAAAAGGATTAGCTGCAGCCGTTGCTGAGGTCTGTCTAGGAACATAGCCCAGGCACTGGGGAAAGAAGTTGGAGATTAATGTCAGTACCACAGAATAGATGTCCCTTTCTAACACTAACATACAACTTTTTTTTTTTCTTTTTTTTTTTTTCCCCCCTGGCAGAAAGGATTTAGGCATCTGAAAGCAAAGCTTTTCTCATCATTGCTGCTTTCTAATCTCCTGGAAGCTTTGCCAACAAACATGTATTGCCAGACATCTCTGGTATTTCACAGGGGTATCGTTCAGACAAGATGTCTGACAGATTTGCCAGAGTGTCTGCTCCAAGGGAGCACTGTTAACAGAACCCTGTCTCCAGAACATAACTCTTCCTTGGACAGCCCCTCCATCAGGAAGCACTATCTGTTTTCTAGCAAGCTCCTAACAAGCTGAAGCAATCACTCTTAAAGTGATCCATTTGTAGCTTCCTCATTGCACGCTGCACTAGCAGGGAAAGGCACAGACCTAAGACAACTGCCAAGTGAAGGAGTCGCTTCAGTCTCAGCCTTGTTCCTCTCCAAGGAGAGTCATTTGAAGTGGTGCTGCACTGCAGGCCTCTCAACATGACAGATGGCAAGCCACCGCTGCATAGTGCGGCTACCCCAAGGCCTGGAAGTGCATCAAGGGAAGTTTCATCATTAAGACAGACTTTCAAAAGAGCCAGTTCTCCCTAGCATCTCAGTGACTGTGGGTTTCATGAACTGATATATTCAGCACATTTAGATAAGCTCTGGTGCAGAACATAAGAATCACCTATGGGATTACCTTCTGTAAAGCTGTATGAATTTAGTTTCCAGAGCAGAAAATTAATGATGAGTTACAGAATGCAATCTTCAAAGACAGCTAAGTCACCTTAACTTGATCTGCACAGAAATTAGTTAACAGTCAAGCAACCTTTTGAGGGGAAAAAAATTGAGAGCTTTAAAATTTCAAACCAATCAGATTGGTGTGAATTCTGTAACCCTTCAGGGAAGGCTGGCCAGCACAAGACTGTGTATCACATTTGGAGCAATAGCAAGCTATGGGAGCACACCGGTCATAGAGCAATCTTTTCCCCTGGTACACACTGCACAAAGGATTTAGCACCATGCAGACTGTCCACCTTCCCATGATACATTTGTCATTAATCACAATGGACCAATGAATAATGTTAAAACTGCTTACAGTACATTCTCATTTTCAGCAGGAAGCATATTGTACTTGTGTTAAACATCTTCAACTCAAAAGAATTCCCTAGGGCTGCTTGCTTAATATATCAATGTCATTTAACTTTGTGGTTGTGAGTTAAACCCTACAGCTTGTCACTCTGGTCTACATTCGATTAATTCCTACTCTTAGGGTGTTATAACACTAAAGAAGCCAAACACTCATGTGCCATTTCAGGCACTCATGGCTTTAAAACCAGGTCATGACTTCAATACAAAGCATATTGAGGGCCTGTGATAGTTCAGCCAGGGAAGCCCTTGGGAGCATTAGTTTGGAAGAAAAGCTTATGTACTATTTGCCGTCTCGTGTCCATCCAGCACGGGCAATGTACTCCACAGTCGGAAACAATGCAGCAAATGGTTGCACCAGCTCCTTGTCCTGAGCACACACGATCTGCAGCAAAAGGAAGGTCCAGTATCAAATCAGACTGCTTACCAGACCTCCCCACCTCCTCCCATGGAAGCTCAGCAGAATGGGAGAATAAGGAAGTTAAACTACTGGCATCAGCAAGGGTCAGGCCAGGAGAAGCAAGCCTTTCTACAAATGGCAGGAAGAGAAGAGGAAAACAAGCTTCAAAGCAAATTATTTTGGCATTCAGCCACAGAAAAGGATACAGCCAGGGACTGAAGCCAGGATTAGATCGAGCTTCAATCCTCCTGCTCTACTACTGACAACGCAGTATACCAGGCTAAGCCTACTTCTTGCCTTCCTCCCCTCTCTCAGCTGCCTCTCCACCAGAACAATACTTTTCAGCATTTTAAAGTTTTTTGTGTTTCTTGGATAAATGCATTATAGAACAGGTGTTACAACAGGATGAAAACAAAGGCTAACTCTGTCTAGGATTTCTTGGTGACCTTGTCTTAATTCTAGGGAGCTTCAGAAGCAGTCAGCCCTCCTGTGCAATATCGCATTCCAAGTTGTTATTACTTACCTTACCCTTGCTGTCTGTTTTAAACTCTGCCAGTTTTAATGTAATCTTGGGGTTTTTGCTGCCTGCAGAGAAGGAGGGAAAGAATACCATGATGACCAATGTGAACCATAGTTATACACACTACAGCTTCGAGAAAAGAACTGACTCTGGTCCTGCTAAAATGGCTCTGTGTGAATGTACAAATATCAAATTATGTATGTGAGCAAACACCACTATAAATCACAAGAGTCATGCTGGGTATGGGAAAAGTTTGCTTTTGCCTTGCCTAGTTGGCTGTGCATGTTGTCAGGAGGGAGAGGAAAGACGGGATTCAAAATGTATTCCAGCATACACCACCAGATATATTCCATTTTCTCAGCTATCCTTTCATTTAAGCTGAACTTTAAATCCCATTCCTTTCTTGCAGTAGATTTTGGGCTCAGAGACTCAATTTGGCCTCAACATTTACAACCAGCTTCCACATTCTAGTAAGTACCCAGATTAATTATGCAAAATTTACAGCACAAATTCCACTGCTGCTGCCAGCAGGAGTCAAGAGTTGTATTAGCAGCCCCACGGTATTTCACTTACCTGTTCTGGGGTACCGATAGGAGTCTGTTTTTCTTTCCTCCAAGGCAGGTGAAGGAACATGAATTATCTCCACCTCTGACTCATCCACTTCCTCATACAAGATCCGCAGTGTTTTTAAATCCTCTGAACCTAGGACAGATAGTAAGCATATTTGCTACAGTGTTTTCCATCTGTTTCTGACTTGCCTGGAGGGCTGCAGCAGTACGCTCTGGTGCAGGGTGTACATCTCCTGTATAGCCACAGCTCCCAGTGACCACCTGCGAATACTCATAGCACAATTCTAATCCCTCTGTGTTTTACTCCTTCAGGTGGCCTACCCAGAAACAGACCAAACCCAGGCCAAAGGAAAACCCTGCTCAAAATATCACTTGTATCAGGGGCCAGCAGCAGTTACAGCATCAGAATTTGGTAAGCAGAACAGTGACTGACCTTCTGTGGAAGCTGTGGGACACCACCAATAGCCCGTGAACCGATCAAACTCCTCCTGAATGACAAAAGTGGCTACACCAGCAGACTTGGGGTCATCAAGAACATTGGATAAGCCTGGAGAGGAACAAAGGAGATTGCATTTACATCTCCTTGGAAAAAGCTGATCCTAAAGAAGAATGTACTTGAAAGAAATAAGACATGAGCCCTTCCAGCCCAAATTTGTCAGAAGGCATTTCCTTTTCAATCTGGCAAGAAGCACCAGTTACCTTTATGGCAGTATGTCATCCGCTTCTCCTCTCCTGTCTCAATATTTGCTACCCACAGGTCATTGTTATTAATGAATGAAAAGAAGGCAGGGTCAGCAGGGCAGATTTTGGGATCCATTCGTGGCCCTGTGCACTGAGTCTTGATCTCCAGAGGCTTCATTGGAGACACCTACAGCAACAGACGCAAACAGCTCTGTACCAAATCAGCTTCCAGCTTCATATTTAAAAGGCCTAAACCACAGACACAGTACAGCCCATGAAATGAGGGCAAACATAGCCCTGATAGGACACAAGAGAAATGACCACAACCAAACAGATGCAGATGTGCAGCTATTGCCAATCAAAACCATTAAGTCAATTTCAGGTGACAGTCATAAAATCACGAGCAGACTCACCATGAAACCATTCTTGCCCCCATCTCGACAATGAAAGAGGCTGTTGCTGGCCTGGAAGAGGAATAGGCCACTCTCACTGTGGAAATCATACGATGTTATACCAAAGACACCAAGTCGTTTGCGTTCCCTCAAGAGTTCCTCTTCTCTAGAATACATCCCATGATGAGGGGTTGCCTAGTATCAAAGGAAAGGAAAATCTGAAAGAATCTGCAAGGAGAGAAACTTTCACAGAACAGGAATGCTCCAAGACTGGCACCAACTAGTCTGTGAATGCCCAAAATACAACATATCAGCCAGCAGTCTTACCATACAGGTCCATAACTACTGTACTCTAGGCTACTGGTGTGGTCCAGGAGGACTAAGCCAACCACATGCCCCAAAGTTCACTCTGCATAAGGGGAATGAATTGTGAATCTATCATTTCTGCAGTTGGCACTTCAGCATGAACCGAGGACAGCTGCAGTTGCTCTGCTTATGCAAATCAGATGTAACCAATTAACTTAATGACGTTATCTACAGCCTTCACAAAGAGTTTCCATGTCAGACACTGAAAACAAAAGCTCTTCCAGGGATCTTGAATTACCCTGAAGAGGACTAGCTATCCAAATGGGGACAAGACAGCTAAATTCTTTTCCACCAGGAACCTTTTTAGTAGGGAAGACAAACACTCTCCACTCTCTTCATCAATGCTGTTAGTGACAAGGGACATCAAGATACTGAAATCAGGGAGGGGAAAATTCACCTCCTTTCTGGTTCACTTACAATAGAGTATAGGGCAGAAGCAGCAGTTTAAATTCATCTTTCCCGACTTCCTTAAAAGCAGGAAAGATGACAGACAGGCATTCCACCAAGCACATCAAACAAGCACGGCAAGAGCCCAGACAAGATACCCAGAAGAAAGGTGCACTGCCCTGATAGCACATAATCTGAGGCAGACTACATGCTAGTTTAGAGAGTCCTCTTTGCTAGGTCAGCCCTTTGCTGGCCACATCAACTGCTGTTTCACACCCGCTGCCAGCTCTGTTGCACATACAAGTGACTATCTTGTATGATGAAGCAAAGAATTCTCAAGACAACATTCCTACCAATACCATTCTCTGTGTCTTATATGCTGCCATGCTATTATCTGTACTGTTCAACAGAGTAGTACCCACCATACCAGCCTCATAACATCAGCCAGTTTTCCCCAGCACTGGCAATCCGGGCTCTACACTTTGGCTTACCTGAAAGTGATCCAGCATCTGTTTCCATGACAAGAGTAGCAAGGCCTCCTTCCGTACCTTTTTGGGAATCTCTGAGTAAAGAAGGGAATTCTCTCGGCTACCATATGGCATTCCTATTAGGAGGACAAAAGCATCATCCTACTTAAGATTAGTTAGCCAGGACAAAGAGGACCAAGAACAAACTGAAAAAAAAAGTCTGATAACAGAAGGGTTGGGGCTATCCAGAGGCTTTTACCAGCTGTCATTCCCAAGCAGCTCCCAGTTCAGTCACAGAATAGTATCTAATTTAAATTTAGATATTTATTTAGAAAATTCCCATGCAAGATTTAACACTAACCAACCTCTTCAGAATTGGTTATGTCCAACTTTCCTCTCTGTGGACTGTTCAACCCATGCCCTAGATCCACTTGAAAAAAAGCCACTCCCTGAATGGGTGACTCAACATTACTCTCCACGTTTCTCAGCCAGAAATTTGCTACAGGGACCTCATTCAGGCCAACGCAGCAGCCTGCAAGAGGGGAAGAAAAAGCTTGGAAGCTCTAGAGCTCATTCAAATGTGAAACAGTATACTACATAGTCAAAAGACCTTATTATTTTATGTAAGACTTTGACTGTGGTTATCAAATAAGCTACTGGCCTTCATCCAACTTCCAAAACAACCATGAGAAATAAAATATCCTGACACATGATTTTGGCAGTTTCAACAAAATCAAAGACCATGAACTTGCCCTCTATGTATGCTGTAAAGACTCCCTAGATGAGAATTTCACACAGAGAAACGTGCCCTGATATTGTCTATTCTGCACATATTCCAGGCAAAACAGAAAGATTTCTGAGCTGGTTCACCCAGCAGTACAGTTACTTAAAATTAAAACTGAAATATTAATAAGTGCTCAGGAAGCAAAGCAATATGTGAGCATATAATCCACAGAGATAGAGAAACACCAAAGTGCTGAGCATGTGGTGTTTAATATAAGCAGCATCTGCCACGATACAACATAAAATTCTATGGGGATAGCCCAGGAACGATTTAAGAAGTCCAAACAGAAAAAAACTGCAGATAGGAACAAATTGCTATATATAAACACATTTGACATTCATGCAACTGTCACCTGGACTTTTTTTCTCCTTATATTAGTACATTCTACAATGACCTTGGACCATGACTACAATCAATCAGCAATTACAAGAAAAATACTGCCTTCCCCCCCAAAAGACATTATACTTTGCTCACAAGTGGAGAAAAGTATTCAACCCCTACAGTAAAGTTCTTCAGAAGTCTTCATCCTGCTCCTCAGCATCCAGTCACTAACAGTATTCACATAACAACTTGAGAACGTTACTTAATGTTGGGACAGTAATAGCATGCTGACGTTAAACACTCATGAACTGTTGAAATGGGTTCTGAGTATTTAACAGTGCACAGTATTCAACTCAAAAGTTGCTCATTATGACAAAAGAAAGAATCAGCATTTACCCTTTATTAGGACAAGAGGAACCCTGGTATTACTTGGCAGATACTGATCTTAAATGATGGATCAATCTGCTCTATGCCCTGTACAGGGCTCTTCCTTAAGGAAGAGAATGCTGAAAAGACACTCATGTATCTTCATTCCTGGTTCTGGCTCCTGTAAGAGTCACACCCGTGCAGAACACCAACCAGCCAGCAGCTGGTCTCGTTGCCATTTCATACAACAGAACAACATAAAAAAAAATTTAAATTAGCCACTTAAATCCTTATTTCTTTAGTCATCTAGATCAAAACCTGTATCAAAAATCAACTTGGCCTTGAAATACATTCAGCTTTAAATCAAGGCTCACTGTTCAGACTCAACAACAAAAATATGCTAACTCTGGATACTGCCCTTTACAGTAGCACTTGTAACACTTCATAAGAATGTATGAGGAACTGTAACAAATCAAGTCACTGGCACACAGGAGCTGCTTAATGACAAAAATCAGTGCCTCAAATCTAGCACCCTATGTCCTACAGTGACCTACACTCAACTCAAAAAAGAATAAAAAAAGCAGGGTCATTTCAGGAAAGCAGTCGCTGTATGGAGTGCACATCAGGCAATTTTTTTACTAGCCCAGTAATGATCAGCTCATGCCCCAAAGCATAACAAACTCTTTATAGTCTATAAAGCTTCCCATGTTACCAACCACAAAATTATCCAGTTAGTAAAATCCAACCACTCTGTCGCTAATTACACTGTGGCTCCAACTGTAATGAGGGACCTGTACAACACAGCATTCTGCTGTCTTTCAGTGCTACTGTAAGGAAGAGGATATTTCCCTGTGAATACCATTAATAGCTCATTCCCACCTAATCTTTGTTTTTCTTCCCTCTACTCTTGAAAGCATTCTACCTACATGGTACTTAATAAAGCAGGGAGACCCCACCACACCGCCATTAATACCTAGAACTTGCAACATATAGTTAGTAATTACCGACAGCAAATTCCTTGGACAGTCAGTCTAGTTGATCAACCAAGTAAATCCCATTTCTCCTAAACTACAGAGGCACAAGATAGTCCTGAGTTGGAGGAACATCGCTTCTTTTGCCCCATCACCTGGACTGACCTGGGCTGCCAGAGGACACAGCATTCACACCTCTGTCATGAGGTAGGTCTGGCTAGCCAACACTTCCCCTTAGCAGAAAACCTGTGGTTAAAGGCTTGTCTGGGACTGGAGAGGTCTCTGCTCAGTTCCAGGCTTTGCTACAGATTGAGCGTGCAAACCTTGAGCAATGTTACTTAATCTCAGTTCCCCTATCTCATAAATGGAGATACCTCCCATCCTTTTCCTTGCCTGTTTAGACTGGAAGCTCTCCCATAACATATTCACACCCAGCGTCTGGTATGCTGGCTTACCCAGGTAATAAAGACGATGAGAGTGCGGGCTGGACTCTTCTGTTTTCCGGACAAACTGGAAATCATGGGGAGCTTTGTTCACTATCATGCCCGAATACTTCCTGCTGCTGTGAATAATGTCACGCAGCCCATCCCAAGAATGCTTTTGCACCTGGAATTGGGAAGGCACATCCTCCATCTCGACCACTTCAGAGCTGTCTGATAGCGTGTCCACTGCAGTCATCCTCTCTTCCCCTTCAGAACTGGACAAAAAACTGAGGCAGAAGTTGAGGGAGAGAATTAAGCCTTAAAATCAAGCAGACATATTTTGTTGCTTAAGGAAAGCTCTAAGCATGCAACAAGCTTAGGAGAACAGGCACCCCTTAAACTACAGATCCTAGGATTCTCTGCACTCAAAGATTACATTTTAAACATACATCAACATACTGCGAGGAAAAGTCCATCTCCCATCCCACATTGAGTCCTGTAAATGAAGAAACTAACCTCAGAAAACTCATTCTCCCAGGACTACTTCTAGAAGTAAACTGTTAAAGGAAGTACAAGCAGCAGTTCTGGTGCAGAAAATAATCAGCTTGACTCAAAGGAAAACCACCCCAGGAATTTGGATGGATAAGTCATCAAAGCTATGACCCATCGTAAAGGCACATAAACTTCTGCCCTGGAAGACCACACAAGTGAAGTCCCCTTCCTGTCCTAAAGGAAAGCCTGCTCATCACTTCGAGGTTTAAGCTCAAGCACAGCACCTCACTTACCTGAAGAGCTATTGCAGCCAGGAATGAAGAAGGAGAGATGACAAATCAGGAAAAAAACAGAACAATTGCCTTTGCTAACAGAAGGACGACAGCAGTAACAGACCCTGGTCATATCCTGCAAAATGTGGCATGCATTCCTCAGACATTTCCAAGCTAGCAGTTATTGAATGAGAGTCTACAAAAAAACGCCTCCACATGCAACTACAGCAAATGTTAATTTGAGGAGAGGTGGACTAACAGACTTGCCCAAGGTCAATGATGTAATCTATTGCAAAGCAGGAATGAGCCTAGGACTAGGGAAACCAGTTTTTGTCACCCCATTTGAGAAGCTGGATTTCCCTTCATGAGGACATTAGTTGTTTTGGGGGTACCCAGCAGAATGTTACAAAGAATCTCAGAAGAACTTCAGTTTACTGAAAAAAATTGGGCTGGAGAAGTTTGCCCCAGGGAGACAGAACCGCTACCTTGGACACAGCATCAAAATGGCAAACCAGTGACTAAGGATTACACTAAAAAAGGCCTTGTCCTCAGCAGCACCAAGATTTGAATTTCCAAATTACACGTTTCTTGAATGCTGCCTGTCGTTTGGGACAGCAACCTTCTGAGATGTAGCTGTCATATTTAAGGATTATGCAAGAATTACACAGAAACCAAATCTTGAAGACTTCAGACTCAGTAAGATGTACAGTGAATTCTTTCCCAGCAAAGAGAATCAGGGGAAAGGAGAAGGATGGTTATTTATAACACCACAAGAAAACACTCGCCTCTGCCCATTTTCTACGATGACTATTTTTCATGAGAACCCTGAGTGTTCCTTGAGGATCCCCCACCAGCTTGCACCTTCTAACAAACTCTCTAAAAGGAAGTTCTCACCTAAGTTGACACCTTATGCAATTACAGCAGACAGGAGCAAACCTAAACCAAAGTACAGCTGGACTTCCTTAAACTACAGGCACATGGTACAAGGACTGTAAATATAACCATATCTTCAAACTGCAAAGTCCCGAAATTGTACAAAATGTGCGAATAATAACACAAGAACAAGCTCCTGAAATAAATCTGTAGGTACTCCTGGTACCTACTGCCCAGCAGTAAATCCACAGCTTGAAAACAAATAAAGAAGAGTGTTTTCCAATCAAAGCCAGGCAGGAAGCCCAAGTAAAACCACAAAAGAGAATGTGACGAGATGTTCTAAGACTGTGAGTGTGTCTGTGGCCTCTACTGCCTATATCCAGGGTCTCCATTACAGCAACAAAAATTGCATCTGAAGGCAGAAGTGTTGCCTATCAAAAACATGTGACAGGAAGACCACAAAACCCCATAAACTGGGTACAGTTCTGTCAACCCAATGCCACTGCAGGTCAAGTCAGTCAATTAAAATAATCTGGCTTTGGCTCAAGACACCTGACCCTTAGGTTACTCTCATCCAGCTGGTAAAACTGTCTTACTCAACCAGCTTGACTCCTCACAAGGGAAAGTTGCACCTTTAAGGGCTCAAAACAGTCTACAAGTGTAATACTTGGTAACTGTCCCAAATTGAACTGGAGGCTGGAGCCTCTTCCAAACTATATTGCCATGATGTTACGATTCACTAGGGAAGTGAAAGGCACAACTTTTAGCTCTGCACTGTACTCATCCTGGTGATTTTGGCACTGGAACAGAGTGGAGCAGTGGGATAAGCAAACTAGCCATTACACAAAGTTATGCGAAAGTGTTGGGAAATACCACTATCATAGCTGGAGTGTGGTGGAGTCTCACAAAACTTAGGTCCTGACACAATACAGAGTAAAAAGAAAATCCAATTGCTTCATCCACCGCTATAGCCATCTCTTGGACAAAACATAGCAAGTATTTGGCAACACCATGTACATAAGTAAACAAGTATAAGCAGTAACTTATCTAACTGAAATCGCAGACTGAATTTGGGGATTAAATTATTCAAAGGTGAGTTGGATCAAGACACCAATTTTAACTATCTGTTTCTTAGACAGACTTAAAACTTCAGCATCAACATAGCACATCTGAGATTTACACCTTACTGGAAAAACACTGTCCTTTACAGTCCTCATGCTAAAGCATTGATTTAGATGATTCAGTGTTGCTGCAGAAGCACTGCTAACCCCACTCCCAAAACCATCTAGCTATCCCTTTGAGGTCTTTTTCATGCTTTTTCTGCTCTGCCTGGCCAGGCTAGATGGATCAGGCATACATCCACCAAGCCCTCCCTCTTTCAGTGGGAATGCGTTAATCTGAAGACAACAAGCAAGCACAGGTGGGACATCAGCACAGGAAAAAAATTGTAAAGCTTGGAATTGGAAGCCAGGGAAACAAGTTATCTTCCTGAGTCACTTCCTGATCCACGGATCCTGACACAGAGCTTCCCAGGCAGAATGATATACTTGGGATTTTTCAGAAACCTCATTTGCTCCAAGAGGTGATTACGGCTCTGTCCCACACAACCTAAAGGTCAATAAAGGCCCTGGGAGTAACCAGGACACATACCTTCTCCAACTTCCTGCAGTCTCGTTTTCCAGACGAACCCTCTTTATCTTCTGCATTAACTATTCAGCAAGCTGGGCAGGACAGGAAACTAGGATGGAAGAGGAAAAAAAGCAAGTTTCATATAACTGCAGTTTCTCCCATCATAGGAATAAGGCTATATAAAAGCATCCTCCACAGGTCACATTTCCAACTGAGTGGGGAGGCACAAACAAAATCCTTGGTTTGCACTTTACAGTCCAAATCTGTTCTGCCAGCACATGCTGGATATTAACAGCCCAGATAAATCTGAGAGAGATTTCTTCACCTGAACAATGGGACTCAGCAAACTCTGTGGCCTGCCTCTTTCTTTCCTACAAAATTCTTCTTAAAATCTAAGAAACCTCAGTACTGACTCTTCCTTTTATTCCCCTCCCAAAATCCTGAAATTCTTGGAAGTAGCAGATACTAAGAATTGAGAAAACAGAGGTCTGGTCCATCCACTTTCAGGCAAGAGTCAAACAAAGGACACCATAAGGAGCCAGACAGAGGGTCAGCAGCCCCACTACTAACAGCGTCACAGTCCCACCTGGGACATAAAAAAACCCCATTTGTCTTCCAATCCAGACTGCTGCTTCCCTCTGCCTCAGCCTGATGCTACAGAGGAACCCTGGCTCACCACACAAGCCCATTTTCCATGAGCATAAGAAGGCGCTACCTTCACCATCATCCTCTCTGCCCAAGTACATTAAAGTATAAATATCTTTGTCTCCTCTTCAAGAGAGCTCTGAATCACAGACACACCCAAGACCTGCCACTGTCTTTTGCCAAGGCCCCTGGTCAGCCCAAACAGCCATTTCTCCACCAAAACCGCACTCACAGAGGATCAGGAGAGACACAGCGTCACAAAGAAGTGCCAGCAGTGAAGCTCCTAAACTGCAGAGGAGAACAGAGAGGGACGAAGTAGCAGCATACAGTAATTTAAGGGCAATTTTAGATGCAAGCATGAAGGGCAACAGGAGCGATGCTCAGGAATGCTGAGTAACCTGGTCTGATCTCACAGCTGACCCTGCTCTGAGCAGGGGATTGGACTAGAGACTTCCTGAGGTCCCTTCCAATCTCAGTTATTCTGTGATTTTAATCATTCAGAGGAACATCTCACCATCATCCCACCCGCCACAGCTCACATGTTTCACAGAGAAAAGGAACAATAACATCCTCCAATGCTGGACCCAGAGGAAAAGAAACTGAACAAAACAGACATGAGAAATCAGAGACCCGGCATGAATCATGATACTCATTTGTCAGCAAGACCCCGAGGGGCCTGCTGGTGCGTTCAGGAAAAGCCAAAGCAACAGTCACCTAGAGGAACCCTTACAAACGTGTCCCTGTCATGGCTGGGAGCTCAGAGATCTCCTTCTCTGAAAATAAAAGCAACTAAGGATGGAATAAATCGGTGGGGATTTCTGTACAGAGGGACGAGCTTTGGCAAAGGCTGCCAGCAGTCCATGTCCATCTCTGCACTGGGAGTGGGGCTGAAAGCCCTGACAGGGAGCTCCTGCACTTGCTACAGGGGGAAGGCCAGGCCAAGGGTTAGCAGGAGAGGGGGTAGCCCAGGGGAAGGAGCACCCTGACACCCCCACCTCCCTCCACTGCTGGAGATGGCTCTTTGCCTGTGGAAAAAGAGGAGCGAGCAGCTTCTCATCAGCCTGGGTAGAGCACAGGCTGCTAGGGGGGGGACCACAAACATCCCCCGTCCCTGTCCCAGGACAAGGCATCCTGCCCCATCAGTCCATCCCTTAGGGGGGTGTACGTTGGGGGGTGGGGGCAGTGAAATCCAAGCAAACTCCTCAGGGCCAGGCAGCCCTCCCACGCCTGGAGGGCAAACCGTGGGAGAAGAAACACCCTCTCAGGGCAAGGGGTGTCCCCCCCCCGCCCCCAAACCCTGTGGAGGGGGAAGGATACAAGTCATGGCGGGGAGGGAGCAAAAACCCAACCCTCACCCCCCCAGCCGGGGGGAGCGGGGAGGAATGCGGCCCACGGAGAGGGCAAACACTCCTTCCCCGGGGTCAGCGCCCAACCTCGTCTGGCCAAGCCCTACCCGTACCGGGGAGGGGGGGGGGGAACGGTCCCAGGGAGCACCCCTCCCCTTCTCACTTACCCCGGGGCGCGGCGACCTCCC
>JANZLQ010000095.1:39449151-39467759 GCA_026212715.1 Elanus axillaris
GGGGGGGGGAGAGCGGTAGGTTGGGGGGGGCGGGCGGCGGCCTGCCACAGCGCGACCGTTTACCCGGCGGCGGAAGTGGCGGGAGCGCGCGGGGCGGGATGGCGGGAGCGCGCGAGGGGGAGGTGGAAGGGAAGTACCAACTGGTGGGGGAGGGGGAGAGCGGCGGCTGGGAGGAACCACTGTGTGTGTGTGCGCGCGCGTGGGGATGCCTGCGGGAGGACGGAACTATTCTCCCTAGCGAGGGGGGTAGAGAGAGAATTGAGGCTTACAGAAGGCAAAAAAAAGGCACAAAGAGAATAGTCTTTCCCCACCCAGGCCCAGAGACGGGCCCTTCATTCAGCATTTCCTGCCGCCGCGGGGCAATTGTGGCGCTATTCTCGGCGCTCGCTGCGGGCTCTCCCTCCCACCCCAGCGGATGGTTGGGCCCAGGCGGCTGCGGTTGCTGAGGGAGGCCGGGGAATCATTTTTCAGCGAGCGTTGGTGGTATAGTGGTTAGCATAGCTGCCTTCCAAGCAGTTGACCCGGGTTCGATTCCCGGCCAACGCAGGAGTTTGCTTTTCTTTAATTTTTTTCTTTTCTCGCTCCCCACCGATTCCAAACCTAATTCAGAA
The DNA here is from genome assembly GCA_026212715.1 of Elanus axillaris. NCBI lineage: Eukaryota > Metazoa > Chordata > Aves > Accipitriformes > Accipitridae > Elanus > Elanus axillaris. The sequence continues at coordinate 39,449,763 of JANZLQ010000095.1, forward strand.
CGCGCCTGCACGCGAGGCGGCCCCGTCCGGCTGCGTTTTACCCACCTGAATCCCGGCGGTCGACCAGCCGGGGGCGGCGGGACGCCGGCACTGCCTGGTGGTGCGGTACATGGTGCTGTTACTTCTCTCCCAGCTCGCAGCGGGGACTCCGAACCGTCAGGGGACAGCAGGAAAATAAAGAAAACCGAAGGAGAAAAAAAAAACCAAAACCAAAAAAAACGAACCCAAAGCAAAACTAGCTGTTTCCGCCCGGGATCGAACCGGGGACCTTTCGCGTGTGAGGCGAACGTGATAACCGCTACACTACGGAAACCCGCTCTGTTGCCGCTTTGCGGGCGGCGCGTGATGTTCGCGCGCTCCTGCGCGAGGTGGCTGAGGGGACGCGCCACTCCTGCACCTCACGGCAACCTCAGCCAAAACCTCCCCGAAACGGCTGAGAAACGCCGTGAGGGATTCTAAGTGATTAACTAAATGAGTAATTAATGCTTCCAGAGGCCTACTCACCTCAGAAGGCGGCTGAGGTGCGTGTCCCCGGGCTGCACTTCCGTGGTGCTCCCCTCAGAGAGCAGCCCCCAAAGGAATTTGTCGCTTCCCGCTGAGGGGGAGCAGGAGGGGCTCGCCCCAAACCGCCATGCTCTGGCCTTGCACCCTGCTCCAAGCCATGGGGGCTGCCGAGAGGGCCGGGACTGGCCTCGCCCTTCAGGCCCGGTTTCACCCTCCAAGCCTGGGCACATTCCCCGGGCCCAGCTGCCGAGCCCGAGGCCGGGCGCAGGTTGAGGAGAGGAGGACGTGCCGGCCACTTTTGAAGAAGCATCTTTTCTTCCTAAGGCAGCTGCCACCAGATGTCGGTAGAATAGTGGCAACAGGGAGCGGAGCTCCCTGCAGAGCTGCTCAGGAGGGAGAGGATCCGGCCCAGGGGATTGGAAGAGGACGGGCCGTTTATCTGAGCAAAAGGGACAGGCCCTTGCTGGTCCCCTTTCGCTGGGGCGAAGTTTTCCCTCCCTGCAAGTGAAGCTTCTCTAATGCACAATGGGCCAGACTCTGTTCTCATCACCAGTGTCTCTCCAAGGCAGTGGGAGCTGTGCAAGAGGATGGGACAGAGCAGGGTAACGTGATGCCAGCATCGCTCTGTAATGAGTTTCCCATCGCTGAGGTTTTGGGTAAGGTCCCTGTTGATGATCCCAGATGGTTCTAGGAATATGCTACTTCCTCTTCTTTTATCTTAATGCAGTGTTAACAACTCATACACCCATGGCAATATTTTTTTTTTCCATAAAACCTCAGCCCTTGGAATCAGGTGGCAATGTAAGAATGATTTTTCCAGTTTTGTTTTGTTTGTTGAAGTGTGGTTTATGCTCTGCTGGCTGCAAAGAAAAGCTTAGGAAGGAGAAATTAATCATAAACACAGATGAAAGTGAAAAGACCAACACTTTTATTAAAACTTAATAACATCTAATTTTAATTTTACAATTTTGTAGCTAATCTCTAGATTTGGGGCCAAAAGGGATGGAGAGGAGGTTGTCACATGTCCTTTAACTCCAGCACTTGCCAGTACTTTATTCTGATCTGACTTGCAATAAGGATTAGGACATTACATTAAAGTCCATGACAAACTTGAAGCCTTGGGACTTGTTTGCCTCACATTGCTGTTAAACATCCCAATGTTACACTCTTTTTGCCTGCAGCTGGCAGAGCCTGCAGAGTATGACTCTGGTAGCAACCTTTGCACTGTGCATCAGCTGGGTGCTCTGGGGGCAAACCTAATCAATAGCTGGGGGCAAAGTCCTCTCCCTAGAGCAGGAGGAAGTGAATCTGTAAGTGACCCAAGACCATCAATGGAAAGATTCAAATGCTTTGGGTTTGGTTTTCTTCCACAGACCTCTTTCAGTCTGGTGATTGGTGGAGAAAGGAGAGCTGCAGATCAGACAGCACCAGGGAAGAGCTCTTCGAAGGTACCAGTGGGAGGCAGAGGCAGAAATTAGATGAAAGACATTGTGCTGCCAGTGTTAATTCTCCAGCCTCCATAGCTAAGATATTGTGGTGGTCCCTCGTTAAGGCACCACTGGGCTCTGGTAGTCTTGAGACATATCGTGTAGATGGGTTGTGGCCTCTAGATCCTCTTTGCATGGGCCAAACTGGCTTTGAGGACCCAGACAAAGCTCCCTCTTCACGCTGGTTGCTGCTTGCTGGAACGGTGCCCAGGGATGTTCTTGCTTTTCTTACAAAGATCCATTGTCAGTGACTGCTCAAACTTTGCCCTGCAGGACAAAGAGACTGGCAGCATTTCAGTCTCCCCTCCAGCCCCTGACCTATCCCACTTCCTCAGCTCCCAGGACTTACCACCCCTGCTGCACTGCTCCTGTGCTCCTGTGTCAGAGCCCTCTCTGCCTCACTGTCCCCCCCCCGCCAAGGATGGTCTCTAGAGCGGTAGGAAGGACTGCCACATAAATACCCAGGAAAAAGAAAGCAAGGGGCTTATTTGGAGGTTAAGGATAGGTATTCTCTACTATTGCTATTATCACCAGCATCTGCCCTTTCTGAACAAGGAAACCCTCCCCCAGCCAGCCTTTTCACCAGTGCGCTGAAGGCAGCCATGCTCTGCTTTGTTTGCCTGACATGCTGCGATGGCTGCAGAGTCCCATTCTCCCCTTTTCTTCCCTCCACTCCCTAAACAGCCTGCATGGCTGTTACAAGAGAGGGGAGCTTGGAGCACTGTCAAGCAGGAGAGCTGACAATCAGGGCTGGGAGACAACGCTGCCTTGCACAATACCCCCCCAATTAGCCATTCATTTCTGCTACCTCTGAAATGGGGAGCACAGCCCTTGTGCTGGGAGATAAAACAAGAACAGCTTCAATAGCACTGATTTAAATTAGGTCAGGCTAGCTTTTGTGTGGCAGGGACCACACAATAGCAGTCACACGACTGTGGAGGGGAGCAGCATAAAGGAAAAGAGGCCAAGCAAGTGGCACAGATGCTAGGAGTTGGTGGGTGCTGGGAGATGAGGGGTGTATGTACGTGAGTGATAGCAGAGGGGCAGACACTCCAACCAGCACGTGATGCTAATACATAAAAGGGGGCACATGGTCAGCAGGGGACAGAGGTCAAAACTGTCTCTGCAGAAACAAAATTACCAGCTAGTTCTGCCACACCAAGGGGTGTGAAAGCACAGCCATGCATCCTTGGAAACTGGTCTTTAATGATAACTGGTTATGAGGCAAAGGGGTGACAATGATGTTGACCCATAACATCCTCCCTGAGCACTAACGCAAGCCCTGCTGATCGTATAGGGGGGAAGGAGGGCAGAGACTCTGGGGCCTTTGTACTAAGGGACTTCTTGTACCTCAGGCCCAGAGATACTGCTCTTCCTCTTGGCAAAAAAAAAAAAATAATTGCAAAGGGATAGTCGTTTTTCCAGAGCACACAGCAAGTCAGGGTATGATAGGTATGATGGAGTCCTGGACACCTGGGTTGCAATCCCCAGCGTTGACCAGGGTTTGCAATTGCTTTCCGCTCGTAAGTTCATCAAAAGTCCACACCTAGCCTGAACACCTGACATGCTATGAAATCCTACACTCGGTTCTTTATCGATTGGTGGGTTTGGGGAAAAATCAGCAACTCCTTCAAAATGATCTCTTAACCCACGTTCTCAAAGACATCTGAGTGCCTGCCTGCCTTCAGAGAGAGGTCCTGGAGAGAGCTGCTCAGGAGAATATAAGCACTGGAGACTAGTCACAGTTCTCACCCCAGTATCATTAATATTTGTACTGCTGTTATTACAATAGTTATGCAGATGTTCGTGTTTATCTGGCAGTGGGAGAACATGAGAGCAGCATGCCTTCTTTAGCAATAACAGCTTGCTCAGAGCTATCAATGAGAGCCTGATCTTTTCAGGCTGGGCTGAGCAAGCTGTTGTCATAGTCTAAATGAGTTTATCCAGGTAAGTCCATATGCAAAGGAAGGTCAGGTAAGTTTAAAAGCAAGAGTTCACCCCTGCCAGTCGCCCAGGCAGAAACGTCTCACACTGAATGGTCTTTTGTGACCGAGGTTGGACTCCTACAGGTAACACTTTGCTACAGTTGGCCAAAGAACTCCTGATGGGAGAAAACGTGGGTGTGGAAAAGTTGAAAGACATAATCAGCCATTTAATATGTTGTTCTTCAGCCTTTTTGAATCAAAGGACAACCTGATATTATTTAACAGTTGCAAGAAAAAGTTGTAAACAAAGACAATACTTATAATTTAAGCAAAATGTTTATTGTGTTACAAAGTCATAAGTTTCTTGCTAGAATTAAAAGCATTATAATTTCAACTACTGATAGTAAAAAAGTGGGTGAGCCAAAGAACTGAGTGTGCCAGCCAGTGCCAAAATGAGAAAACAAGGTTAACGTTTGAATTATCAGTTATTCTCCTTCATTTGTTCGTTCACATATGAATGACTTTTTTAAAAACCCAAGACAACTTAGAGTCATTCTGTGGGTCATCTTCTGACCCCCCAATGGCCTGTGCAGTTCACAGGTTGATTTAAACATACCACTTCCTACATGCATAAACAGACAGTAGAATATTCAGTGGCCAGAAGCTGATATTGGAAAGATTCACACTAAAAATATGTTGTCCTTTTTTAACAGTAAGTGTAATTAAGCACTGAAATAGTGCCTCTTGTAGGGAGGTGGCCCTAAAGGCATCAAGCCAAAATGAGACATGTTGCTAAAAGGTATGTTTGCATTCAGCCAGATGGTGAGAGCTTTGATGCATGAAGCACCAAGTGAAATTATCTACCCAACTTATGTAGGAAGCCTGTCTGGAGCAACCATAATAGCCCTAATTTCTCTCAAAATACAAATATATGGTTGCTAGTTTTCATTGCTTTACTGCTATGCTATTTAGCATATTTTTAGCCTTTTAGTTGTGAGAACACAACTAAAACAACACAACAACAAAGTCCCACTTTGTTTTTCATTTTGGTTTACTTTCTAAAGCCCGTCTACACTGCAGTAATGACTGGAGGTGCCCAGGTACCAAAAGCAGTTTATCTGTGGTAGCACAAAAATGCATGTTATCTGATTTGTTCTACCATTTTACTTCAGTCACTTGCTGCTAACTTCCCTGCACATGGTGCAATAGAGAGACAGAGGAGGCAAGACTCCAGCTCTTACAGAAAACTTACAAATGTGATCTCTGTGGGTTCCAAACAAGAAGACATAAAAATTATATATAATCATGTTAATAGTACACACATCCATATATATAAATAAACCAGAACAATACAATTAGGTATATATAGCTAGAGAGATCATTATTCTCAAGCAAATGGCATGACCTGGGATGTTCCCGAGTTGCAATTTTGTACTTCCCAGTATTACTGAGATGGACTCTATAAATGCTCATTTGAGTCCTTCAGCTCTCCAGCAACCCCAAAACCACTACAGAAACAAATATGTTTTGCAGAAGGTTGGTTTATTCCCTGGATATTTATTTGCTGCTTTGGGGGTATTTTTATTTGTTGTTTATTGTTATTATTTGTTTTGTTTATTTCTTCTTCTTTTATCAGCTCCAGCTGAGACAGAAGAGGGTGGGAGGAGGGTTTTGTTCCTCTGGAGATAACAGGAGGCTGTGTCTGTGCAGCCATGGTGACAAGATCCAGGGCGCTTTATGGCTTCCAAGCAATTTGCTCCCCACCCCTAGCTCCCAAGTAAAAGTGGGGCAGGGAGAGAGAGAGGAGCTTTTGTTTCTGAAGTGCTTCAGCTGTTGCTACTAATTAAGCAAAGAGCTCTAGTGCCTTCCCACCTCCCAAGCCTAAGGAGGATCTAGTTGGGGTGAAAGGAGAGTCAAGAGGCTGTACTGCTGCTTCTCAGCATCCTGCTTGCACTATAAGGCTCTTCTGTTTCATCCTTGCTCTGCCACAGCCTTGCTGGGTGACCTGTGGCCAACCCTATGCCTCAGATTCCCTGGCTGCAGGGGAGAAGAAATGAGAGAGACCAAGCTCAGCATGAGGCCAGATGGAAACTACCACCCTGCTGTTCAAGGTGTTATTATCGGTTTAATGCAATATGTTCCCAGCTTCTCAGACATGCTGACTATCAGCAGATTGCTCTTTCCTTCTCCTGCCTTCCCTGGATGTCATCCCCTTCTCTTTCTCTCTCTCTGAGATGCCAGCCCCTTCCCTGAGCTCTAACAGCATTTCTGCAACCTTCCCAGTGTGCCTCTTTCTAACCCCCTCCAGTGTCACCAGAAAGTGCTGGAGGAGCCAGATGAACTGTCAACAGCCAGGTATCAGGCAAATGGACTTTGCACCGGGCAATTGTGCTTTTTTTGGACAAGGAGAGCTGGGTGGGTAGAGGGCAGAGTTAATGGCAGCTGCAGGGGAAGAAACTACATAGCCACTGACCAGTTCTGCAACAGGAAACACATACTGTACCAAAGTATTGCATGCATGTGGGAAGGACTGCAGAGAGGAAAAGAGGGTGGAGATGTGGAGAGAGAAAAAAATTAATGTGGGGAATAGGAATGCTGTAGGAATGCAACAGCCCACGGAATTGAGGTCTGAGCCCTGGCTCAGGTCTGCAAGATGCCCAGTCACCAAGGACTGAAGAAGCAATCAAGGTCATGGCTGCTCCCCTGTGCCTGCGCCCATTGAACTCTGTTGGATATCTTCAGCCCAGGATCTCACAGGGAGAAATTTAGGGCCTCTCTCAGGAACAGATGGTCTCCCACTTGGGCCCCATCTGCCAGGCAACACTGGAGCAGTTGGTTTCTGCAGTACTGAGCAGAATCTTGTTTACTTTCCCCTCATGTCAGCAAGGTGATACGTAGGGTAACTCTGCCCTGCTGTTACAGGCCTGGATTTCCAGGAGTGGCCAGGAATCCAAAGGTGCAAAAGCATAACCCAAGAGCCATTGTTGAGAGGGCCAGGCACTGTGGCATCAACTAGACCTGATCTAAGTCAGAGTCTAGCCCAAGAACAGGGCTGTAGGTTCAAGGGGTCAGGATTTTTTCTAGGAAGCCCTTGATTCATGTGCAGTAAGAAAGCACGTGGGATAAAGGAGAAAGCGAGAGTAAAGTTTCACAAGGGGCAGCCTGCAGGAGAGGCACCAGGTGCAATAGGCATGTGAGACTTGTCCATGACAAATTGGTTAGTGACCAGCCTGCTGAGAAACACATGGGTGTTTGGTGGAGGTCTTTGGCACTGACCTTACTTGGAGCCAAGTTCTGAGCAAGCATTCATGGTTCCTGAATTGAGGGAGGGGGCACAACAAGGCAGCAGCCTGCCTTCTGAGACCCAAGTAAGTGTGATTTTAAGGGTGGCTTGGTCATCTGGAAATCCTGGTGAGCTCAGTTTACTCAACTTCAGTGTTTCTGTCCATGCAGAAAGCTAGTGGCTGCTCTGGAAAAAAGTTCAGCCTTAATGCTCAGAAAACTCTAGTAGATATCCTTGTTGGCAGGAAAGTCAGGGCCTGAGCTGGCCCTTGTGCTGGACTCATTCCTCACCAGCTTTCAAAGATGAGGCTGGCTAGGCAGAAGGGGTTGGAGAGGTGGACTAGGACCTTACAGCTGCTCCTTCTGTCCCCGCTCAGGGCATAAACAGTCTCCGTCCACCAACGATATGGAAAAGTGTCTCTAGACAGTATTAAATACATGCAAAAATAGCAAGTAAGACCAGCTCCCCTTCAGCAGCACCAGCCAAGATTGCTGCAGCACAGCTGATAAAAGAACTTTATTCTTTTCTAGGTTTTGATACTGAAGCCCAGTATCAAGGACTGCAGAGGGTATCATGCATCCGTGCACTAGCGCATGTTTTCCAGAGACCTTGGCCCCAGAAGTCAGGCTGGCGAGGTCTTGATCTCTTAGGTTGCCAGGTTAGGCAGTCAGTACTCTAATGGTGCTTGGTGAGCAGAGGGCACGGAGCATTACTTTATCCCCTCCCCTGAGGGTTCCCATCCATAGAGGCTCTGGCACAGGATGCTGCTGCTGTCAGCTCTGCAGTAATCAACCCAGAGGCAGAAAGTGGAAACTTTCTGGTTGCAGCCACTTAGTTTCATTAGAAGCATCAAAAGAGAAAACAGGCCTCAGGTGGGGCAGTGAGAGGCAGAGACATGCAGGAGGTGGGGGAGAGGGCATTTGCAGCTTTGTTTTACATGTCAGTTAGCAGGTAAGCTTCAGCTAAGGACTGGAGAAGAGAGATAGGAAAGAGGGGCAGAGAGACAGCCTGAAGGTAGGGCCTGTCACCTGTATTGTTCAAAGAGCTGTCAGGAGATCACACAGCTCTGTAAAACCTGCTCTAACTCTGTTTCATGAGACCAGAAATAGGTTTGAGCAGAAGTCCCATCCTGCTGCCCTAAGGCTCCCTCCCTGCCTCACATCCCTTCTGGAAGAATTTTGACTGAATTTCTTTTTAAAAACCTTGTGCACTAGAAATTGTAACCCCTTCCCAGAGCTCTGTTCCAGGACTTAATTGTCCCTATCACTGCAAAGAATCTTCCCTGATGTCTAGCCTAAGTCTTCCTCATTCAACACAAACATGATACTGTTCAGAGGTGGAATACTAAAGGGCTGGAGTCACTACCATAATAACATATTGATTTCAATGAAGCTGAGCTCAGTGGAGAGGAGTCCATCCAGCCTTGCTCCATCCCTCTTGTGCCCCAAGAGAATGTTTTGTGTTAGACTAAATGCCTCTGTAAGTGCCTCTCAGCTTTGCACTCATTGCGAGCCATTCTGCATAGACACATTGAAGCAGGCAGAGGACAGGATCAGGCCTGTAATCACATTTCCTTTTGGCAGTAGGTATTTTATCAGCCTTGGTCTCCCTGGGCAGTTTGAACTGTGTGGCTGTCTGGCTGTCCTGAGCAGACCTCATAGCCCAGCCAGGCTGGAATTCTTTTGCCAGTAGCAGCCCTCTACCCCTTGCCACCCATTTCATTCATATCCTCACTCAAGAGCTGAAATTAATTCAGCTGCACACCTCTAAGTCCTATTTCCCTGCTTAGATTTTTCACTAAGCCATCTCAAATAAAGCAACACGTACACCCCAGTGACTTTGGGAGGGCTCTGGGAGTGGGACAGAACTGTGCACATCTGGTAGGCAGGTAGTGGTTGGGGGTTTGCTCGCTGACCAGAAGCAGCAGCTGGGATTTTGAATCAGAAAAGATCCATCGTATGATGACTGTCTCTTGTGGTTAATTCTGCCCCACAGTATCTCCAGAGCTGAATCCTGCATACAGCTTCCCTTCCTCTGTGGGTAGCAGCATCTCTACCCTTCTTTCCAGCTCGGAAAGGGATCTCTTTGGCTAGGAGGGGAGCACAGGTGTTAACAACATGCTGTAGGTCACAAAGACCAACATTTGCATCTCTAGTTCTCCCTGCCTCTGCAACAGCTTTCCGTAAGATTGAAAAGGAGAGCTGAAGGTTTGACAATGGCCACAACATAGCAGAGCTGTGACTGAGCTAGCAGTTGAACTTGAATTAATGAAATAGAAGGCAGGGCTCAGAGTGGGGTTGTTAAATACTGCAGTAGCTCCTGGATTCTGCTCCTCTTTCCACCAGTGGCCCTGGCCAGATCCTCTTGCCTTTATGTTTCTCTTTGTTCTGTAGGAAAGCAGGGATCTGCAGCCAGGGAGCAGCAGCTATTTTGATAAGTAAGGCAGGAAAACAGTGACCAAGAGGTCCCAGAAGAACAGATTCCTGAAGTCCCACTCATTAAAAAGTGTTGCCTCTTGTTTCTAGTCCATGCCTACTATGTGGACACAGATGTTCTATTATACCCACATGGATGAGCAGTTGTTTTTATGTGAGCTCCTGTCCATGAGCTGCACATCTTCTAGTTAGAAGGGTTTGTTTGTTAGCCTTGGAGATTTCAGCAGAAATAATCACATTTGGAGACACCTGCACCACTCTCCAGCGAGCTCTGCCCTGAGATAAAGAGGGGCTTGGACAGGGAGCCCTGTCAGCCAGGAGATGGAGCAGCTTGCCTCCTCAGCACAGTGCAAGCAGGGGACTAGGGAGAGAAAGCCTCGGCCCTTAGCAGGGCTCTTCTTTTTGATGAAGCAGATGTGACTGCTTTTTCATGCCACAACTGCTGTGTGTTTGTAAAGAAGCAAAAAGGCTCACAGGTTTGTGGCTCGGGGCTGGGACATGGGGCCTTTCATTTTCTTCAAGGGCTCTTGAGGAAGATCTCATTGTACCTGCTCAGAATTAATTCTGCCAATCCCCGGTCCGATCACAGACTCCCCATGCTGAAGTTCAAGAGATGCCTCCCATTTTCTTTCCTCTGTCTGGGGCAATTGATATCCTGGGACAGATCTGCATCAATAGCCAGGACCTGATTCTAGTGAAGGCTACACAGGCCTGGCTTGGAGCCTCCAGGAATCAGATTCTCCAAGTCTCCCTGCAGCAGCTGCTGGCTGACAGCTTTGTCCCATTCTGTGATGCACATCCCCATCCCCCAAGTCCAAGGATCCCCTCTGCGCCCCATCAGCAGGAAGTGCTGTTCTGTTTGGGGCTACCTCAGAGCTGCTGGCACAACAAAGCTGTTTTGGTTTTGGCTGAGCGCTCAGCATCTGAGCTCTCATGTGGTTGGAGCCCATTTTTTTGCAAGAATGAAAACAGTGGATTAATGAGCTGCTTGTGGCTAATGTGCAGGGTTTCTCAGAACTGGTGCTATTAGAGCCCAGCGTCATGTAGGAGGTAAATGGCAGCACATGGTGAATAAAGCAGTGATATAATAGGTTTAAGTAGTCCATTTCCCTTTGGAGTGTTACTGATAACATGCCCAAATGCATACAAGACCATTCCCTTAATGAATAAGACCGCTCTCTGGCAAAGCACACACTGCAGCTCCTCACAAGGGGTTTATTTTTCATCATTTTCATCAAAAAAGGTTTGGGTGTTTGAGTTGGAGTGGGGTGCAGGGAGGGTAGGACAGAGACAGAGGGGAAGAGAAGAGCAGAAGAAAAAAAATATGGATGAGAGTAGAAGGGGAAGAGAAATGAGGAAGGGACATCAATAAATGCAGAACAGGCATGTTGTTGTTTGGACCAATATGGTCTCCAGGAACCTCTGTAAGAGGAACTCATACATACACACACAGAGAACAATTACCGGACATTTGATCCTGTATATTGGAAGGGACAAATCTTTCTTTGGAAGCATCATTGTCCACTGCCAGAAGTGAAAGACTGAAAAACATACAGACATCAATGGGCCAGTGCTCACTATTCTCTGCTTTAGATATTCAATAACCAAACATTGCCATTTGCCTCTGGTAGTCCCAGTCTGTTCAGAATTAGTATCAATGTTTGGTAATTCTACCCCCATCAGTGGAGTTTCTCAGGACTTAACCTCTCTGATCAGCAATGCTCACTAATTGCCAGCCTAATTCTGCACTAGTCAAGCATCTGTCAGCTTGTTGGAGATACTCCACACTGACACCACTGCACGTGAGAGCAGATTTTGCCCCTACACTTTTCCTAATATGCAGTTTACTTTTCTCCTGGGATGAGCAATGTGGAGCAGCATTGCCTGAAAAATCTCTTTGAAGCACAATGACCACATGTTTTCTGAATTTTCTTCTAACCACTGTGCTGGGATACGAATCAGTCTGTCTTGTTACATGGTGATGTGTACTCTTGTGCCAACTAAAGCCTCATTTTCATCACCTTCTTCTAGATCTCTCTGCAGAGGGGACACCGGGTTTAAACCCAGTGTCAAATGACCCTATATTAACTGTTAGGAATTCACCATAATAGGTGAGTTCCACAGAGGTGTAATTCTATTAGGATCTAGGGGCAACAGCATCTAATTTGTAGCAGAATAAATGAGATTAGGATCACTAAGGATCGGGGTTCCTAAATGATTGATTATTAAGATCCCCCTGAAAGCCTAAATTGGTTATTCATGGTATTTTTAGGAATATAAACGTGGTCTGACTGATCCACAGCAGACACATCCTTATCCCACTGTACTGGCCCTGGTAGTAAGTAGAGGAAGATACTTAGGGCAGTGTACAAGATGTAAAGGAGATATATACAGAATAAGGCTTCTCCTACCTGTAGCTGTAGCTTCCAGCAATCTGCAAGGACTGCCTGGACATTACATCCAGACTATTAACTTTAATCGCCACTGATAGACCAAACCTCCATAAACTTGTCTAAAACCTTTTGAACCTATTTATACTTTCAGTCTACACAATATCCTGTGGCAAATGAGCTCCAAAATTTAATTATGTGCTGTGTGAAAAAGCACTTCTTTTTGTTTGTTTTAAACTTGCCTGGTAATTTCACTGGGGCACCAACTTCTTGTATTGTGAGAAATGGCATCTAAAATATCTAAGTGACATAGAATCCCAGATTTTATTGAAAGGTCATGTGATTTTGACTTCTAAGTGTTAAAACCACTTCTGAAAATGGAACATAGGTTCTACTTTTAATGCTTATGAAAATATTGCCTCCAGTGCTCTTGTTTGCTCTTCAGCTTGTTTTTATTTTATTTTTTCCTTTAACCTCTGCTTACAAGCTGCTCTAGCCCCCGACAGATCCAGTTCTCAAGCTTCTTGTTTACTTAGTTAGCACGGGCTTTATTTTTACAGTATTCTCCTTTTAACTGCTTCAGCAGCTGAGACTCTGTTGCTCGAGACATGAACACAAACTCAACCAAGGACAGGCAAGTTTGTCTGAATGACCTCTTTCTCCTCATTATATTTGTGATGGTCTCAATGTCACCAGTTCAAGTACATGCACATGGGGTTCAATACAACACAGAGATAAAGGCAGGGAGATAGACTTCCACACTCTCCCCTGAGTCATGAAAATATTCCGCCGCTATTTGATTGTGCCTTTTGCAGACACCTCATTAAAAGCGTGTTCATTACAGATAAACATACCCTTGTACTTTGGCAGGCACGCATGCTCACACACATAATTTGAACACGGTGGGAGATAGCTCACCCTGACATAACTATGTCTGATTCCTTACGTACACTCATACAGAGACCTTGACTCTAACAAGCAGTTGTTCATTCATAGCCTTTTCTGCCCTCCATGGAGTTGTATCTTCCTGGTTGCATTGTTGACTTACACTGTCTCATATGCAGTTCTGAACGTGCCTCCTCTTGCTTAAGCCTTTGAGCTTAGTCCAAATAACATTTCTTCTCAGTCTGATACACCTCCTGTATCAAATGTTCTGATGTGGTGTAAAAGTGAGTTAAGAGGCAGAGGAACCAGACCCTTTGAATCTTTCTCTTCCCATCATGTAAATCCAGTTTGCTACATGAAGCCTTTCACATCTTACATTCTTGCAGGCACATGCTCTAGTCTGGAAGATTAGATAAAAGATAGTGAATAAGCATCTCCTGAAAGCAGTTTGATCCAGAAAGTTAACGAGGATGCATTACCTTCCTGGGAAAAAGGAGAACGATTTTGGAAGGTAAGGGGTGTGAGGAAACTGAGCATGTTTAAGACATGTTTCCCTGCGTGTTCACATCCTTCAGCAATGCAAACCATCATCAGTGGGGATAAATCAGTGTTGCTCTACAAAAATCAGTTGAATGAAGCTGACTTGCTGCTGCCAAGGATCAGGTGTATGTGAGATTTGAATGGAAGGTCTCCTGGCACAGCGCTAACAACCTCTGGAGCCTCGTTGTGGCTGATGCTTACCCCATAACTAAGAAAACCAGAGCAGCATTAACAAGCTTGAGAAGTTACTGTTAGAGCACACAGTGCAGCTATACACACCTTCCCCATCTTCCTCCACTATAGTGAAAGGGAAAAGAGGAAAGACAGGCTGCTGTAAGACTGCCTAGTATATTTGGAAGACTGATATTACAGAACAGTGCTACTTGCCAAGTCAACTGTGTTTGCTAGTTCAGGGACTTCATTTTTACTGCCAAGAACTGCTGGCCTATGTACATGTGTATAGCACATGCTACGCTTGTGAGACAATGCAAATACAGCCTCTGCAGCTACAAGGAAGGGGAGAAGGGTTGAGGGGGTGCACGCTAGCATAAGTCCTTGTCAGATGTGTCAGGGTGTGCTGGTGGACACTGAATGTACATTTATGGGTGCATGCACAGCAAACAATCCTGAGATATGTATCACTGCTGCATGCTCAGGGTGAGTGTGCGAATTGCGGAGAGTGTGGAATAAAAGTGTGAGTGTGTGTGGACATGCATAAGGGTGTCTCCATCTGTGTGCAAACAAGGAGGAATGCCTGCAAACAAGGATGTGAGTGTAAGTCTGCAGAAGTGCGTGGATGGAGGGAGATGCCTGCAAGCAGTGCAGAGTGCGTGCATGTGTAAGGATGTATGTCTAGAGGGGAGGTGTAAAGAGATGCTGTGTATATGGAAGCCGCCACGCCTGTGTGTAGCCAGCACTCTGGCTGCATGTGCAGGGAGAGGGATTTGGGGGAGGGAGATGAGATTGGTCTACGTGGGAGCTCTGTGCCAGTCCGCATAGGTAAGCTGGATCTGTGTGTGCAGTGGTGGAAAGCTTTCTAGGGGACTGCATCTCTGTCCATAAAGGTCTCTCTAATACGAAAGAGAGTTTTAAAATACACCTTAGGAAAGGGGTCTCAAATGTGTGCTAGAGCTCCTCTGTGAAAAAGAGGAGAATACACGGGGGCTGGGAGCACATCTCTCCTAGCACGTAGCTGTTGTTTTGTTTGTGATGTGTCTTTGGTTTGATGGGGCGTATGTAGGATTGTACATGAGTGATGCGTGCGTGGGCTGGGATAGGTGTGCAGCAGCTACAGCTTGTGTGCGCAAGGGAGGGTGTGCAGGAGAGGACGGCGGGGAGGGCTGAGCAGAGGCAGTCCCGTGGCTCCAGGATTCAAGCATGCACTGCAAGGCTCTGCTCAGAGGGCTTTGTCTGAGCTGCTCTGCTGTGGAGCATCACTAAATTCAGTGCGGGCGCTTTCTATTTTAGGTGTTTCTCTGCACACCTTTGCTCCTGTCTTCTGCCTGGGTGGGCGTCAGGCCCTCCGAACTGCGGCTCTCCTGCACTTGTTGAGGAGCATCGGCAGGAGAAGGAGCGGTTCCCTTGGAAACCTCTGGATGCCCAGCAACAAGTCGCTGGCAGCTGCCATGTGACCAGGTGCATTAATCAGACATGTTGTATGAATCAGGTCAGTTAGGGCCAAAGTCCAGCTCGCTCCCCCTTCACTTCGTTGCTAATTACTGAGCTGCAAGGGCTGCTCTGAGTAGGGGGTGGAAAACAACTTGAAATAATTAAATAAAACAGTGACCTTTCCTGTTGTGGCTTCTAAGTTCATCCTAGACTTTCTCCTTGAGAAAAATCTGTCGAATCCCCTCTTCCACTGAAACAAATCTAGGATGCAACTGAGTGAGGCAGAGAGGACGAATCTGCCATAGACGCAGTGAATTTCCAGGTCTCTTCTCGCAATAAGCCCTACATTTCAAATGCATCTTTTGAACGAGTAGCTCAGGCTTGAGGCAGTTTGCTCTTGACAGGTATACCTCATGTTCACAACTCGGATCCCTTTGAAAATCAAGTTTCTGAAGTCTTAACTGAAATTGCTGGCCAAAATTGCTGGTTAGATGGCACAGAGAGGACTTGAGTCCAAAGTCCTGCCCAATACCTTTAAAAGAAGAGCCTACAACTTTCAGGAAAACAGGCAGTGCCTGTACAGTTCTCATCCCTTGTGAACGACTGCAAAATGGCTGTTCTTCATAGATTTGCAGCTGGAGGGTTTATTCTTCATCGTTCCTCGTGGCCCATTTCTTTAATGTCAGTGGGGCCTTTCTCCATTTGACTTAGGAGCGGAGACTCAAAGGCAGAAGCTGGAGGAAAATCAAAGATGATTTTGTAGCTGCAGCTCTGGGCCGGGGGATAGCAGCAGTTACCACATTAAGACTCAACTAATAGCAAATTGAGAGAGTTCTGGTGAGCAAATGAGGTAAAGGGAAAATTAAGGATGAAGAGATCCAGCTGGGGTAATAACAGCTGTAAGCACTGATCTCAGTCCCTTACTCTGGGTTTCCTTTCTGGTAGGATCTTCTGAGGGAATTAGGTACCCAAGTCTCCCTGTCCTTTTGATGTATGTTCTGGAGGGACTTGGACACCCCTCAGCATTTTACATAAGATGCTGTTTACAGTTTCAGCTCCCATCCTTTTCACATTTCCCCCAAATTCCTGCTCTGCCTGGACAAAGCCAGAGCAAAGGCTTCCAGATCTGGCTCTTGAATGAAAATCTCTCACAGGCACATGTTCAAGGCCAGGCACTAGGAAGTCTGTAACATCTTCTTTTACCCGTACACCAATCTACATTCTTTGTGCTGTGACTAATGCATTGCAAGGTCATCGGGTACTCCTTAATCTCCATCTCCTCCTTCAAGAGGTCAGTGTTTGAGCCTCCCAGGGTATTCACTGATTCATGTCAAACACAGGTACATTCTGCTCAAAACCATCTTTATCTTAGGCAACAACAAAAATGTCACAGTGGCTGGTCAGATTCTTGGCTGATGTAAGCCAGCCAAAGGATTTGGCCCATAATCCACAATGGTACTGAAGACCAGAAAAAAAAGAGTTGGAATCAGAGCACCTGGCTTTATTCTAATCATGCTGTAATTTGAATAGCATCCAATGCCACTTGAAAACGGGCTCCCTTCATGTCATCTGCTTTTAGATCCAGATCTTAAGAGCTCAGTATTTACCCGCAGGAGATTTGTTCGTAGCAGGCAGCAATTTCCCCAAATCAAATCTGAATGTGGATCTCAGGTATTACCTAGACCAAGCCCTTAACTTTGGACTGTTTGGATTTCTAGCTAATTAATGTTACAATCGTTTATTATTTTTCCTTTGGTATCATGTAATAATATATCCTATCCACACGATATACCAGCAGACAAAGCTTTGCATCAACATGCTGACCATCTAAGACAATCTAGAGCAGTCTTGAAGAATTGATGTCTGCACCCTGTGTATTCGCAATCTAAGAGGCACAACACAAATCCATCCCAGCTGACAACCCCTAGTCAAAGTCAGAAACACATGCGTGTTCCTGGATGTAAGGGTTAGGAAATAAATTTGGTTTTACTGACAAGTGATTTGTTCTTTGGCACACTTGAGGAAATAACTGTCTGACCTCCTTGTTCTAGGAACATAAGAGAACCAAAAGGATGCTAGATACTCAGATCTGGTCTGCAGTTCCGACCAGGAAGAAATTGAGGGCTGGGTTTTTGCGTAAGCTCCAAAACTAGGACGATACAGGCTGAGAAGTCAGGGTGGAACTCGGCTCATCCATTGGGCTGGGAAATCAGTGGGTACAAGCAACAAATGCCAAGAGACACTATGGTAGGGTGGAAAGAACAGGCTGTTTAGGGTTTGGTCCTGGGAGATACCGAGCAACTAACATCCACAAAACAAAACATGCAGGTCCTTGCTCAGACTGAAGCACAGGAAGACTCTGGTTGGCTCTCCTTGCAGGCTGTCCCTCATGGGGATAGCTCCTTAACCCACTTCTCCGCCGCTGCCCTATTTCCAAGGGGTCCAGGCATCGCTGCCCCACTGGACAGACCTGTTGCTATCTGCCATCACTCCTCCGACCCGCCTTTACGCCAGGAGGAGACTTTTACACTGAAGCGCAGGCAGCTCTCCATGATGATGTAATCTGTGCAATCTCTGCATTTGGAAGGAAAAGCAGCCTCCCGTTGGCCAAAGCGAAGAGTCCCCGCCTAGGTGCTCCTCCCGCCGCCCCCCCCTCCGACTCCGGTGGCTCATAAAAGCCCCGAGGCAGAGGCAGGGCAGCTTTCCCAGCCCCTCTGCTTGCAAAGGTGACCCAGGGACAGGTGAGCTCCAGCAAGGGTGCGGAGGCAGGCTCGGCTGAGGGCGGAGAGGGCTGGGCTGAGCCGGGGATGCTGGAGGTGCCCAGGGGAAGGCGAGGGGCAACCTGGCCACCTGTAGAACCGGTCCCACCTCTGCCAGGGAGCCGGACAGCTCCTCCAGCGGTGGCTTCGGCGGAGACACCCCGGCCAGGGTCCTGGGGGC
>JANZLQ010000095.1:39468944-39488872 GCA_026212715.1 Elanus axillaris
CTTAACCCCCCCCCCCCAAAAAACCCCAAGTGGGATCAAATTAAACAAAGTTTTTCTGTTTTAATTTTGACAAAATTAAAACAACAACGTATTTAACTCTGGCTCACCTCAGAAATTTGAATAAGCTCAAATAAAACATTTTTTCCTGTTTAGATTATTAAACCATGGATATAATTTAGAAAACAACAAAAAAATGTTAAAAGTGTTTGAACACTTTGGAAATAAAGCATTTCATATTGCTATTGTCAGCTGAAATTATTTGCTGCATTTGTTTTATCACCCATTTCTGGAAGCTTAGGCTACTCAGTAGATGAATCCCTATTCATTGAAAATACTCACCCAGCTCTGTTAAACATATGCTTAAATACTTTGCTAAACAGAGGCTCAACAAGGCAATATAATCCAAGGCTCAGACTGTCCCTGTCTTCTGTCTTTACACCTATATTTTTCTTAAGTAATGTTGGTCTCCGAGAGGAAAAGGAAAAAAGCCATTCTCCATTTTATTCCTATTTGCTGTTTCGGAATAAAATTTCAAAATTAAATATTTGGGAAAAAAAGAACAACACTTGAAAAGAAAGTTGATATTTCCTTTGAGGCCTTGAATATACACACAGCCTTCAGAGATATACATTACATATGTTGAACAGACTAATGGTGGAAATGCTTGCCTATGGAATTTGAATGCAGAGATATCTTTCTGTTATCTATCTGTAGATCTTTTAACATCTTCCATCAGTTCTGCGTCCGCACAGTGACTCGGTTTGTGGTCTTTCTTCAATGCAACATAATGCTGAGGTTCAGTTTTTATAATAATGCCTCATCTCTTACAACGTCAGTATAAGGTCTTTTCCCTTTTAAGTTCAGCTGTAAAGTAAGGACAAGGAATCATGTTCTTTATCTCCTGCCCCAACATAGGCATGCAAAAGAACTTGAGGAGAAGCCAGAAAATTATACTGCACCAAATACTTATTCCTGCCTTTATGGGTTTATCTCTGCATTCTGGGAAATTGCCTAACCAGATTTCATATTTAATATAAAAAATATTAGGACAGATGATATCATATCCTCAAAGCTAACTAAATTTTGTGTTGTGGAGAGTGTATTGCTTAATCAAAGTCACATTTCAATTTGTTTAGGGCATATTTTGTCACATTTTTTTTACTGGCAATTTTCTGTAGATCTCAAAACAAATCTATCTCGTAGGAGGATACAATCCTGTCTTTTTTCTGAGAAATCCTAACACAGAGGTCTCTGAAGAACAGGGGATTCAGGGTAAGATCTGAACTTAATTCAATTTAATTCCTGACCCTTAATGTATTTAGCAAAATGCGTAAACTGGAAATCAATCTGGCAGGAGGTTGCCACATTGCCTGCTAGAAGGAAACATTTTAAGTTTTGCTAGAAATAAACACTGTATAGATTTTTGTTATTTAATTTTGCTAAAGGCAAGATTCTCCTTCCCCTTTCCTCCTCCCATCAGAAAGACAATGTGTTCCAGTCTCTGGGCTCTGTATGCCTTGCACAAATATTTGTCTGTGTGTCGCCTGCCACTCCAGTAATGAGCTGCTTTTCCACTGCAATCATGGCATCTGGTAGGGTTTCAGGCTGTGAGTAGCTGGGAAACTGGGAGGTGCTTGGGAATCTCAGCAGGAAAAAGAGAGTGGATTTCAGACGCAAGATCTGCAACAGCTTTTGAGCTTGGATAAACACGTCGAGGTTCTCTCTTTGGCAGAGATTGGTTCCACCCCAGACACCTGAACTTGGCACACAGACCTAGGCACTGTGCCTGCTCCAGACACCTGCATTCACATGCAATTTTACATTCAGTCTCTTTCTAACACCTGCATTCATGCGCACTAAATGTGTGTGTGTGTCTGCATGCGCCATGGTCCACTACTGCACTGCGACACAAGCACGGTCCGACCTAACCCGATTCTCTCCACTGGACAACAGGAGGCAAGGGGTCTGGCTCAGCCAGGCATCTAAGCATACACTTCAATTTAAGCACCTGCATCCACCCCCAGTTCAGCAAACACATCAGCAGGATTTAGGTATGCAATCAGGGCCAGAATGAGATCTTAAGGAAAGACTCTGAGCAAAGAATTTGGCTTTTCTGCTCACTGAAATCAATGGGAGTTGTCTCCGCTAAGACACTAAATTCAGACCCCTCCAGAGCAATCCATTACTAGGAAAGCAAAAGAAATAAACCTCCTGTGGAACTACTCTAAGGTCCTGATAAGGGCCCAAAGCACAGAAAAGATGAAAAGCAGGTGATAAAATTGATGTAAACATTCTGTATAGACAGACCTTGCCTCAAAGGCTGTTCTGATCGTTGTGCAGCTTCAAAGTGTGTCATTGTTTAACACCTCTTTAAAACTGAATGAGTTTAGAATAAACGTTAGTGTCCTGGTGAGATGTGTAAAACAAGTCAGCATAAGCATACACCTCACCTGAAAATAAGTAGGAGTGGGGTTCCAAATTCATTGGCAAATTCTATTAAAATGATCTGTCTTTAGATGCTGAAATAGCTTTGTAAATCATGTCCTCAGTAAAACAGATGCTGTGTGGTATTAATTTAATAAAATTTCCTAAATTTAAGCCTAGAGACAAAATAGGAAAAGAAAAAAAATAGCTAAGGAACAGTTAATACAATATTCAATATTGGTATTTGTGTTTGAGTATCCTAAGGTTGCCCAGGGTATCTGGAGTCTTCAGCACTTGCTGAGATTAAAAGGAATTGCCCTCCAAGCAGCTTTGAAAATCCCAGCCACAGTTCACTGCTGACAAATCAGGACTGAGCATGCATTATCCTGACTCCTGTATGCACAGAAAGCATCCAACCCGTGCCTTAAAAGCATCTCAGTCCTGTAGTTATAGGTTTGACCCTGCAACAGGCAAAAAACCCCTTACTGCCACATTTTTCTTTGACTCAGCAGAGCCCTAAGCACGCTACTAGCTTAGTGCTTGTTACACCACTTGCATGAATAGGGCTATTCACATTCTACAATCATTACATGCTCACGCCCTGACTCCAGTAGCCCTTATTTACAGAGACCAGATGGCTCCTGAGAGTTTCGATTGTGAGATATGGCCCCCTTCCCGGTGTATAATGAGTATGGAGTTTTTAGTTTTACCTTGTTTATAAACAGACCACACAGTTGTGTGCGTAGTAGTGCAGCTAAGGGTCAATACCAAGATTTTTGCCTTCAGCAGCCTCTGAGCTGTAAGGGGAGGCTCTAACAAGTATTGCCAAGCAAGGATTTTTTCAGATGACCGCTGACTGACGAGGGGAGGAGTTGGGTGGGTTTTGTTTGCATGATTAGTTGTTTGCTTTTCAAGTGCATGTTTGCAGCCCTGCAGAATCTTGCATTAATTCAAGCCCTACAGTTACATCACCACGGTGAGCAGCCCGGCTCCATGAGACTGTAATCTCTTTGGGGCATGGACACTTTGTTCTGTGTTTGTTCAGCACTAAACGCAGTCTGTGACTCAGGCTTGGGGTTTTTATGAAGTGCAAAGAATAGACATTTCATGGTACAGTCTGTGGCTCGCAAGTGAATGCATGGACATGAGGAAAGCCGGCAAAGCCTTGTGTGTCCTACTCAGCATCACACTTCAGGATAGAGGGGAGAACTTTGCCTTTTGTTTTATTTTGAGACCGATTCAGAAATTTTCATAAAACAAACCTACAGTAACTTACACAATATCAGGCCCCACTTCAGGAAAATACAAATGCGCTTGCAGAAACTTCAGCACTTAACTCCCACAGGAATCAAATACATGCCTAAAGTTAAGCACTTGGCTGAACTGAGGATTAAAGGATGTTTCCATAATGTTATGCAAATATCTTCTTTTTATCCTGTGTTATTTAAGGCTGTACAGTCTTCCCAAGTCATGTTCAGAAACAGAACACCCCCCTGTGATTTTCCAAAGCATTTAGTGTTTTCAGGTGCCGAGCATGACATATTTCAGTCCTGATTTTCAGGGACCTCTTAGCACCTGTCTCTCTCAGAATCAGTCCCCTTTCAAAGTATCTCAAACACAAATATAAGGTATCCAAAACTGCTAACTTCTTTTGAAAATCTAGAGCCATGATGAGCAGTCCACCTACAAGATTCCAGCCCAGATGAAAATTGTATGGATTCAAGCCCCCTGAATCAGAAGCAATAGTCAGTACCTGCTACCATAAGATGACAATACACCTGCCATTACAGTAGAGAGTTTCTCTTAAGGAGAAAATTGCACAGTTCCCAGGAGAACAGCTGCAAATCTTTCCAGTTAAACTCACAAAATTATTAATGTTGTGGTCTGTAATTCTGTCTAATCAAATATTCCATTGCTTCGTGTTGCCAGTTGAATGTACATGGAGAAATCATTGACACAAAGCAATAGAAAACTTCATCTAGGACCTCCCACTCAGTTAAGATGTCACAACCTGGAAGGCAAAGGCTCCAGAAAAGGGACCAGTGCTTTGTAGGCTGCAGTCTTGGACCTTGCACTGAATCTAGCAGAAGCAGTGGGAATTCCTCCTGAGCAAGGAGAGCAAAGGACAGCTCAGATGAGCCTTCTCTGAATTCAGAAAGCACTGTGATAGTCCTGAATGTTTAACAAGCTTATCAGTTGCTCATATAGGTTGTTTCAATTTGCTCAGAAATAATCTATATTCTGAAAGCATAGGGGACAGAAAGAAAGTTACCCTGATCCCATCACCAGGTGCAACCTCTGCTCTCCAGATCACAACATGATAAGGGAGCCGCACTGTCAGAGCAGCTGCATCTTGTTCTGAACATTGCCTGGCTCTTGCGACAGTCACTGTCCCCAGCTGGTGACAGGAATGGGGACACACTCCAAAGGAGAGGACAAGACTCACTCCCGCTCTGGCTTGGCTGTGCAAACAGCATGGCCGAGGCAAGTTGTAAAAAGGTGGCTGTCGCTCTCTGGTTTTACCAGCTTGCCTTTAGTGTACCATCCTGCCGAAGGCACAGTGACAGCTAACAACCAAACCGACAAAAGAGAACAGTTTGGTTGATTTCTGAAATCCTAATCTTAAACCTAAACCTATTCCTAAGCAATGCACCTCAGATCCCTTTCTGTAAAAATGGACATTGTGATATCCATTTCACAGAGGTACCACAAGACCAAATAAAGTAATATTCACAAAGCTCTGGAGATCCAAGAGCAAATGGAACTAGAGAAAAGAAAAAGGTTATTATCTTGTCATGTTTGGCCTGGGAGGAAGATTATCCATCTATCTTGCCAGACCTATTTATCATCTTATTTTCTCCTAGCTTATCTTTTATCATCTTTCTAATTCACTCTATCTAATTCAGGCAACATTTTATTTTAGCACAGTTCTCACTACACGCTGATGAAGGTGTTTTTGGCAACAGAGGTAGGTGCAGATTTTACTTAACCTGACAAGGTGCAACACAGGTAGGTAGAACAATAGATGCCAACTAATGAGTTCACAACTTTTAAAAATAAATTAGTTGATTTTTATTTTCTTTTCTAGAAGACAGGCATTGTATTTTTCTGCTGGCCTATCAATGAGGGAATAGGTTTGAAAGAACTCCTTCTGCTGAACTTTGACAGAATGGACTCCATTCTGTGTGACATACACTGATCTAAATAATGCATATATGTTCTACTCCCTGTGACATCCATTTGGTATGCACACACACAAAATATGTATTTAAGTGGATGGAACATATGAAATAAGTTTCTGTGATGGGAAGTACTGGCAGGCATCATTTTAATCATGCAGGATTCTAAGATAAATTTGAGGTGGACTATGTTTTTCAAGTATTGCTTATGATTTGGCTGAACTGACTCAGAAAAAACAATGAAGTTCAAGGGCTTCTAGCCCCTTACAGCGTTCAACAACCAAATCACAGCATGCTGGAGATTCTTCTGAATACCAAAACCCCTTGCATTTTTCCTTTTCATCTATAATCAAACAGCACTTCCCCCCCCCCAACCTTGTTGCTAGTGAATGCATTAGGGTCTCAACTTTATAATCTCCAGAGCTGTTTCCTGGAATAGATGCAAGCGGAGCACTTGGTTAGGGACAGCCAGGAGGCTGGGAGAGATGATTACCTTCAGGCAGTCTCAGTGGAACATCCCAGGGTTCCTACAGGCACAGCCTAATGCGGGACTTACAATGCTGAACAGACTTCCATTATGGGGGCTGGCTATGTTGATGCACATCCACACATAGAGAGCTCCTTGTTAAAATGCACACCAGTGGCTCCAAAATACAGCAGCTCAGTCAGGGTTCATTAACAGCAAAATCATTCCAAGGGACATTGTTTCAGAGAGGAAAGAATTTCATTTCTGTCAGGATTGGTTTTTAGTTGCATATAGCCTGGAGATTTTGCTAAGGACTGTGTTGAAACTCTACTTAGATGGAGACTGGAGCTTGGTTGTGCAGCCATGCTGAAGGCTTTAGCAGGGTTAACTTGGGATGTACACGCAGCATCTACCACAGTGGGACCTCAGCTTACATAGGGGGGCATGTTAAAATAAATTTGTATTAAAGAGGTGGCTTTAAACCATGTGTGTACTACAGGAATCAGTAGCTGATGTGAGAATTGCTCAGCTATGTGTCATAGACTCCCCACTGCTAATGAAAGATCTCTACCCATGACAGTAATGGGAGAGCAAGTGTGCTTTGTTCTGCTCTCAATATTCCCGTTCAGCAGGCACACCAGCAATTGCCCCAGACCTGTACAGCTTTTGAGACAGTGAAGGGCTGCTGTGATGAGGAAATCCTAGTCCATTTTAATCAGCAGGTATTAAATAAACAAAAGAATTATCACTAATAGATACAAATGGGTTGCTGCACAGCTCATGTCAACTTTCTCTTACTCGTTTACCAGGCACCATGCACTGGAACACACAAGACATCTAATGGTTTAGCAATACACTGCAAGTAAACATCTAATTACCAGGTCTAAGAGGGGAAGGAATAAAAAGCAACTAGGATGAAGCTGTCAGTCATCATAGCTTTGATTTCTTGTACGGAGTCTTGCATGAAACATGCTGGTAGCTCTCATCTCACATGTATGCCACTGCTTCTCAGGAATAAGTCTGGTGCCTGTTCATTCAAAGCTCAGCTCTATTTTTAAAATCTACTCTCTGTAAAAGGGCTGTCTTTAAAAAAAAAACAACAAAAAAATTGTACAGCAAAAAGGATAAAATTGCTCCTCAACAAAGGGGCCTATCAACAGCCTGTCAATAATGTGCCAAAGGCCAGAACCTGCCTTTCAAAGAGGCTCTGCAGCCTCGATGTGTACTTTGAGAGCAATTAAGGGACGTGAGCAACATGATGATTATCTCATGGGTGACATTTTCATTGGCTCTTTGGGAAAAGGGGGAGATGGGTTTGAGATGGCTGTGATCAATGTTCACCCTAGTCCCACATAAATGGCAGGAGAACATGTGGTAGATGGGCCTGGAAAGAAAAATGCACAAGAAAAGGAAGGGGGAGAGGAAGAGATGATGAAGACAGAAGGATTTTAAAATCCTAGAAGCTGAAAGAAAGAGCTACAGTGAGAAGTAGAAGGACACAACCTGAGAATGAGAGTGGGAACATCAGGAGGGCTGGCAGATCTCCAGAGGCTGAGGAGAGCAGGAATAGGAGAGGTAGGGACTGCAGGATTCCTGGTGGAGAAGTACAGAAAGAAGGGAATGGATCCCTCTGAGCAAGGAGAAAGTCCAGAGAAAGTGGCATAGACATGTTGTGCTTGCATAGGGAGAAGCCTCTTGTAGGCACATCAACATGCCCCTTCCTTTTCCCACCACAGACCCTGTACCAACAGGCAGCATCATCCCAGACCGAGCCCATGGTGTCATGCACCTCGTTACTTTATCAGGTCACAGTTGCACTCTGAGCCTAAGGAAGGAGGAACAGAACATTCCCAGACAGAGACTGAAGTGATGTCTTAGGACAGAAGCGCAGTTATGATTCCTCTGCTTTTTTACAAACATATTACCATCTGTGTTGTCTGTCTATCCTTCCTTCATCTCTTCTCTCTTTGTGCTGCAGGTACCAACAAAAGACCAGAGCTGAGAGCAGACAGGAGTGCACAGAAGCAGACTGTGTTGGATGGGAAATGAATACCATGCGGGTGCAGAGACATGACAACACGTAAGAACCCCATCCCAGCATCCAAGTCTCATTGCATGGTTACTAATGCCCAAGGGATAAGAGGAACCTGGATACTAACCCAGAAATACAAGCTGGCTCAGTGGCATGAATGCAGACGAGCTCAGCACAGACTGTATCCCTCATGGACAGTAAAGGCAGAGCACGGCACTGTATTGCCCTCCGGCATGGACACTGGTGCATGCACGGGGACCAGTACAGAAGCGAGTGCCAAACAGAAGCCCAGATGTTGCATATGCCCAGCTGTTTTGGAGCTAGGCATAATGTTTCATGAAAAACCTGTATGCAGAAATGCAGATTTGGTTACACTATTTCCCTGATTTGCTGAATTGCTTGTTTAGGAAAACAAACTTAATTTTGGCAGAAGAAAATGTTGCTTAATTTGCTAAAAAACAATCTCCTTCCTGCTTCTAATTTATGAAAAAATTAAAAATGTTATAGTTGAGCAAAAGCAAAATTGTTTTTTTAATATTTGGAAATCTTCCCTGTCCCAAAAGATACTGTTATATTTCCAGCTCCTATCTTTTCCAGGGGTGCATGTATCAGCACATATAAGCATGTATATACATTTCTGTGTGCATCTCCATTTATATACAAGTGCATGCTCACATGCTGTGCAAACAATTTCAAGCAGATCCAACAGACATAAGCTTCTGCTCTGCATTCTCCAGGATTGTCTTTTGAAGAGGATCTTAATAATAAAAATAATGTTATGTTACTAGTTAAACATTGGGAATAACTCTCCATCATAGGCAAACTATGCTGAAGATTGAAATCAACTGACACGTTCACTCTGGAGGAATCCCCCAGGGTACCAGCAGAATGCATTAACAGTGCACTTCTCCAGTGAGCTGTGATGGGAAGAGCACAGAGCAAAAAAGAAGGTAAAGTGGTTAAAAACAACTTGTATTTTTAGACCCCAGTCTCCCACAGAAATCTTTGGAGATGCTGAGCTCTCCACTTCTGAAAATTGGGCCTCTTATTTGAAAGCAGAAATAATATTTTAGAAGCCCAGCTGAGACTCCCATTTTGGTTTTTTTTTCCAAAACTGTCCATAATATTTTTCTCTAGACCAATTTGGTGTCCCAATAATTAATCCAGGTAATGGCTGGGGTTTTTCTCCTTCATCAGCAGTTTTGTTTTTTGTTAGCACAAGCAGAGAGAACATGAAGAAACAATCTCGAAGGATACAGACTGACAGCAGTATTGCCATCTGACTAAAAAGAACTCAGACATACGCATAATCCTCAGGAAAATTCATCTCCACCCTCCCAACAGACCCTGGTGAGAGCCCTTGAAGTGGTAATTAAAGTCTATTGAGTGGCAACTGCACCTGTTTAGAGAGGAGAGTGCGGGTAAGAGGTGCACAAAGGGAGATGAGCAGCACGGAGAGGGAGCGTGTGAGAGAGGAGCTGCTGGAGGTGGGGAAGAAGGGAAGTGGAAAGAAGAAAAAAAAAAAGTGTTTGTTGGAGAAGTCAATCCAATAAGATGTACGTTTCCTATTCCCTTTTTTTGCCTTCTGCACCCCTTCACACATGCAGCCAGCTTCTACCCCACTCTCACACCCACTGATGGAAACTCCAGGGGGTTTTCCCCAGCCAGCCTGAGCCCTGGACCAGCTGCTCTTCTGGTGTAAATCAACATAGTTCCACTAAAGTCCTTGCGGACTTAAAATCAGCTAGTGCTCATTTACGCCAGCTGAAGATCTGTCCCAGTGACGCTCATTAACAGTCACTGGGCTCCTCAGGCTGGCAGCCAGGACAAGCCAGTTCTTGTCTTTTTTCCCTAGAAGGGAGCACATCCCTTTGTATTGCCTTTATCACTCCAGTGCAAATCCTACAGCATCTGGGAGGACTAAATCAGAGATGTTTCTAGATTTCGGCAGACGTGTCTGAGAGCAGAGTCTAGGCAGAAACTGAGGGAAATGGAAGAAACTAGAGATGTGCAATGCCATGTTACCAGTAAGGCTGCTGGTTTTGCATACATGCATGGCTCCCAACTGTTCTGACCCAGTGTCACCTCAGACGTCCCTGGGGTCTATAGGTGAAGCCATGCAAAATGAACTTATTCATAAATACTACTGGTAGCTGTGAATTTTTCCATGCCCTTGCAGACCACCACTGACCCAAGGACCACAACTGGGGAACCACGGGTGCATCCAGTGAATTGACACTTTGCAGCCAGGCTTGAGGGCCAAATTCTGTGGTACCACAGGAATAAGGCACTTCTGCTAGCTTCAGTAGACCAGTGCTGACTTGTGCCACTAGATGACTGCACATCAGTTTGCTAACGGCACAAACCAGCAGATTGAGTGGTAATACAACATGGAAAGAAGGGCATAAAAAGCGGTAGAGGAAAATTGGGAATCCTGCAGTGTTTGAGGAGGAGAATAAGAAAAAGAGGACATTCTTTGGTATAGAAATTTGGACTGCCCTAGCAACCAGGGAGCCAGAGACCAGCCCTGCATAGTGATCTAGATGCATGGTCTAGGGAAACTGTCATCCTGAGACCTGTGGATTGATAGCAGAAATCCTGGCTCCTTCTGCTGTAATCCCAACTTCATCTCTGATGCTAGTAAACAGGGATTCATGCTGTTTGCCCTATTGGGCATTTCAGATGAGGCTATGAAAACTTAGCACATTGCCTCTGCATAATTAGCCAAAGACCCTGGCAATAGCTTTTTTTTGTAGAAGTAAATAATCATCCTTACATTCGACATATGCACATGCACTGCTGAAGCCTGCTCAGTTAACTCCCTTTATCCAACATAAAAATGGCTTGCTTTCTGTGGTACTGTGCATTTGCAAAGGCACTACAGTAATATAAACTATCCCTTGTCACTGCAATTCTATATGTGCCCCAGCAATCAACTGGACTAAACGAGGATTCCTGGGGTGAGAACAGAAGAGGAAAGAAGTACATTCTGAGAGCACCCTGAGGCTGAGCTGAGCAAATGATTCAGGCAGAATAATTTGACTAGTGTTTGCAAAATTTTCTTTCTCACTGGACCTGATGGCAGCTAGTCCCCTGTGAATCCCTGACCTTCCTACTCTGCAGGCTGCCTGGGATGGCTGAAATAAACCACAGGACCTTTTTTCCTGTTCCCCAATTGTCAGAGCACACAACAATTCTGGTGTAAATGTTGTTGCATTTGCTTTCTACAAATACTATTAGCAATGCCTCTATAGCATGCTCTCCTGATAGCTGTGCCAGGAACTGCCTCCTTGTGAATGAAGATAGAAAGGAACATGCATTCAGCAAAAGCCAATTCCTTTGGCTGTTACGGGTGGCATTTGCAATTAGTTGGGTATCTGATCCAACCATTTGGCTACAGTTAATGGAGACAGGCAGATATCTCTGCACAACAAGTCAACCTAGCAGTCAAGCCCTGTTTTAGGGTGAGATTAATTTTTGCACTGACTGCAAAGGGAGCCTACATGACTCACTTAACACTAAAAGCCTGTTAATAGGCTAAATTTACATGAGGAGAATCGTACCTAAAATACCTTGCTTGCCTCCTAAATTCTAGTCTTGTGTATTAACAAAATCATTGGGTAGATGGATACCATGTGATGTATTGCCTCATTTCTATCTTTTTGATTCCAAACACTCCTCTCATTTTTTCCTTTCAGCCCTCCTGTTCCTCTGCCTTTTTCTCTTTCCACCTTCTCTCTGATTGCTGAGCAGCTTTTTGACTTTTCCATCGATACGCCTAAAGAGCATTTGAACCACTCTGTTCCCCCCTTCTCTCCTCCCTCCTGTTCCAAGTCAGGCAAGCTCATCGATCAGAGGAGCTCAGGAAATATCTGGTGTTTTGTTGTCAGGATGATAATAACATTGCAGTTGTGAATGGGCTGCTGCAGGCCTGATCATGGACACCTGCAGGGTTTGTTTAATTGCATTTAATGACAAATCCTATACAGAGGAGCATTGCCAGAGAGATTTATTATCCGCCAAAGAGGCAAAGCACAACAGCTCAAAATATAATTTGCACTGAGCATTTTTCCCCCTGCCTCTCTTTAAACCATTGTAATAAATAACAAATCGGGTAAAGTGGGCAACACCAGTCTGAGAAGGAGGTGGGGGTAGAGGACAGAGATTGAAACCAAAGGAAATAACAGCAATAAGGCCACACTATTCTTTCAACCATCCCTGTGGTCTGGTATATAGGAAATACTGTTTGTTTAATTTACAGCCTGGAAGTGCAGCTGGGGATCTCTCTGTGATGAGCCAGCCTCTTCTAAGATAGCTGGAGGCTAAGCTCTTGAGTCCCCACTCCTTCTAACCAGGCTTTTTTTCACCATGTTCTGTAGCTAAGTTTAGATCTTAGCTATATAAACAATTACAAAGAAACTACAGCAGCCTCTCAGTGCCATGGGGTTCATCTGCCACCATTACAAGGAGCCATAAGCTTCCACGCTGTTGAAATCTCTGGGACAAATTAGAAGCGGCAGGTCCCATCCTGAAAAATATCACATTGAGAAATATGGCCCTATGGAGACAGATCTCACTATTTGAAGTCTAGACAAAAGTCTCGCACACTTCGGAGCCTGGAATTTATGTTTTCTACTAAATACCTTGCTCCAAAAAGGGAATGCATGTGTGTAAAAACAGCAGAGGACCTCATCCCTTGTTCAAGCTGAGCAGTTACTTCTATCTTGTTTCATGATTTTCTAGTGATGATTTGTGGCAAATCCCTTCCTGGACGTGGTGTATCACTGTGCTGGGTTGCATCGCTCCAGAACAAGGACTGTAAAGTGTTCTTGCCACCTGAAATTACAGTCTAGGTTAGCACGTCCCAAACTACTTTCTCAAGTTCATTCATCTTTACAATTCATCCTCCCTTCTCATTCTCCTTGCAGAATACTGAATTGTCCTGGGCTTATTTCTAAAAATTCTTTAGCTTATTTCTAAAAATTGTCTGGCCTCCCAAAGCGTTTTCATCTGAGAACACTCCGTGGTAGGGCAGAGAGGAAAATACGTGACAGTTTAGAGAAAATGCCTTAGTTCAAGGAATCCAAGCCCAGGCCAGGCACAGACAGGTATCAGAGTAAAGCTGTATTCAGTGTGAGCAAGGAGTGCATGCTGACAACTAGTCCACTTTATATTCAGATTAAATTTTCCACTTTAAACTATGCACCGCAGGAAGTTTGGGTTGACAGCGATCTTGTACAAGAAAATGTCACCCTTCTGCAGCATTTGGTCTCTATTTTAATGTAGGTAGCAATCAGCAGTTGTCAATGTCATTACACAAACACAGTGTAGGGTAACACCTGGACCGCAGTTTTATCTGATTTCCTGGACAATGGCAGTATCACTAATACCCCCTGTTAAATAAGACCACCTGGACGTCTCCTGGTATCAGCTCTAGCTATCACAAACACACTTGCTACCTAGGCTAGCACAATGGTCTGTTATCTCCTGAGCAGCACAAATCCCCAGACTGAAACAACCCATCTGGAGTTTGATTAAAGTGTCCATAGAAAGCACATATGTTAAAAAAAAAAAAAAAAAGAAAAACAAAAAAAGAGAGAGGGAAGGAGGGAGGGAGGGCAGGAGGGACTGGACTGCTCTCTGTGAGCTTACATGGGGCACAACCTCTATCAGCAGCAGCAAACCCTCTCCTTTTGCTGAACACTCTTTCTCCTTCTATGAAAGGAGCCTTTCACCACAGCAGCTCTGCAGAGCTGAGGCCGTTGAAGGATACTTTTGTTTCTTACCCTTTTTTTACAACTGCTTACAAAAGTACATTTAACAGGCTTGGTTTGAAGATGGGAAGGATGCCGTCCCTTGTCTGATTTCAGTGGCTGAGGTAAGTAAGCCTCACTTGGACAATGGCAGTCAAAAGGAATAAAGTAAGATCCTTTCCATGGATGTGAGCCAGCATTGTCCTTTCACACCTCATTCTCACCATATGTGAGGTATTAACAGAAAAAAGCTGGGTAGTGGAAGCAAAGCTAAACCTGGGGTGAAATAAAGATTGCTCATCAACAAATTCAGAGAAAAAGAAACAGCAAAAAGGTTTTGTTTTTCTTGCTTAAATCAGTCTCTCAGTAGGAATCCAGGAAACTCGGCACTATCATTATCTTTTTCTTTGCTAACTGATTCCTTTTCTCTAGCATTCCCAAGTATATATTGCATTTGCTTATTTTAGTCAGACCAAAATACAACTGAGAGATAGACAGGTTGACAGACGACTCCTGGAGAAGTTTATCATAGGGTAAGGATAAAGGAGGCCCTGCTGAGCCCTGATATCCCTGAAAAAAACATTATCCACAGTTTTATAGGCATATATAGTCTCCTGAGTGAGAAAATGGAGCAGAAACTCACAGGTACAGTCACAAAATTGGACAGAGGACTACAGCCAGATTTGACATGGTCTCACAAAGAACACTGGGTTTTTTGCACTCCAAAGGGCACCATCCATCCCTGAAATGAGAAACAAGCGTTGAAAGAATGAGAACAACCAAGGAAGGGTAACAGGAGGACATGAAGGAGGATGTCCCTAAGGAGGAAGCACTGCTCTCAGTGGTCTGGATCTGTGTGGAAGACTAGTGATTTTGTTGTTCTGATTTATAAAGGTGACAACAAATCATAGCCTGCCATACAGCACAGACCTACACCCTCGCTGGCAGGAGACAGGCTGCCCACGGAGAGCCCTGGCTGCAATGCAGCCGCTCCAGACCTGAAAGCTAAGTATGTATTTAAGTGCTTTGGTATACTGGAGGTTGTGTTGTGACTTACTCTGTTCCCCAGTTCCCATCCCCCTGAAGGTAACCAAATTTGGGCTCTGAGCAGCACTCCCTAAGCATGGCACTCACCCGCTCTAACTTCAATGCAATTTCACATAGAAATCAACTATCATTAAGTGAAGTGTCCCGCTCAAAGACCCCACAACAAATCTGTGGCAGGGTTAGGACTCAAAACACCAGCTGCTGAGAGCACAGAGGCCTGCTGGGCACTCGGAGACCCTGCTTGTACCTTGATGCCCGGAGGGGATTGTTTGGAAAGCCTAGCCCTTTGCTTCCAACAGGGTTTTAAAAAAAGAAAAGAGCAAATTTTCAATACCATCCAGAGCCTCTATTCTCAAAGGTATTTAGGTGTGAAAATGAAATTCCTGAATCCTGCCGAGGCCAGTGATAAAAGTAAGTACTGAAATGTCTTTAATAATTTGGGTTGTTGGTGCGGTCAAGCATTTTCTTTCTCTCTTTTTTTTAAACTTAAACAGAATATGCTCAGCATTGCACACGCCATTGTTATTATGGCATATGTGATTTAGGAACCTAAGTCCTTTCAACTTTACCTTCAACCAGGTCACTTAGAACGCTACTTGGACAATTACCTGTAGAGCTGGTGCTGCAGAGCACCAGAGCATATTATAGCAGATGTCTACAGGACGAAGACAGTCCACTGACATCCAAATCTCTGTGCTTTGTAGTTTACAAACATACTTTACAGTCCTTGAAGCCAGCCAATAACATCCAGGTTCTTAGCGGGTCCTAATACTTTGTTTCCAGTTGGTATTGAACAGCAATTGGGACTCCCAGGTTCCGTTTCCTATGTGCCTATTGACCTGTTGCAACTTCTTATGCCAGTTTCTGCCCTATTTGGTGCCTCTGTAAAAGGAAATAGTGATTCTTGCCTTTTAGGAAGACAGCAAACTTAGTTCTCTATCTATCTAGAAGTCTCTATGTCCCTCATTGCTTTTTGTAATTTGAGCACCTTATTCCATCATGCCTCCTACGAGGTAGCCACACGTTACCCAGGAGAATTGTGACAGAGGATGGAGGTGATAACCTGCCAAAACACACAAAGGCAATTGGTAGCTCCACAAAAGCAAACTGAGCCTAAGGCTTAGGTCCAAATCTGATGTTCTTGCTACCTTGCCATTTGCTGCAGAGCCAGTCTTTTGTCCTTTCCCTTTGGGAGAGGGAGGGATCTAAAGATACTATTGCTATTATCGTCTTAGATAATCTGTGAGGCAGGAGCAGAGCAATGCTTATCCCAGGAAATCTATTGCCAAAAGAATTTAACAACTGTACAAATTGCTGTCCTTTGATGATGCATGAAAGAAAAGATCCATGTATCATAAGCAAGAACGACTCACACTCTCCCTCTCTTTTACTCCCCCACTGATATATTAAATCTACAAAAATTCAGAGGGCAGCAGTGCAACCATTAATGTTGAAATAGCCAGGTTGGTGTCTAATGTAAATGAAACTACATTGATTTAGTGTTACCCAACATGCCTCTCCTGCTTGTTCATCTTCTGCAGTCTGATCAAAATCCTTCCTTCCAGGTAGCTGTGGCCTCATGCCCTATATAAGCACAGCAAATAATGTCATCACAAGCCTTAATGATGAAGGTAGTTATAGGACAAAAGCCCCTGCAGCAAGTTGGGTATTGGGTCATTGTTCCTGCTAATGTCATGGTGCCATTTCTCACTATTTTTAGAATTGTTCCCTTTGTACAGCAAATTTCTCATGTAGTTGCTTAACTATATAGAAGATCTTGTCTTCACTGGACCTAGTAGCAAGAAGCCATCTTCCTCTGACTTCTGGAAATCAGACAAACCCCCAAAAGCTGAAGAGATTGATAAAAACTTGCTACGCAGCTGCCTGAAAACCTAAATTTAAATATTGAAAAAATTAGGATGTCGACTCAGTCTGCTGCTAACCCTTAATGTGGTGACAGACTGAGCACAAAGACCTTGCAGAAAATTTTGTAGGCATCTAAATTACCCACTCATGGTTTCAGAAATAACTCGAGGATCCAGTAAATCAGCACGGACTTAGTTCCTAAATTACTTATATGCTTTTGGAACTATTAGCACAGAGCCAAACTTCTCTGTGTTTTGAGAGAAGACATATGGAACAATGGATTAGGAACTCTTGAGCCTTTCATGCTAAAAATGTTCCAAACAATATATCCAAGCCCTTTCATTGTTATCTACTTTGTATATTATGGTTGTCCCAGACACCTTAGCATGAATTGGTTGGGAATGGGGCTTTGGTTGCCCTAGGAGCACAGAAAATGCAACCTGTAAATTCTGAGTTTGCAGTCTAAATAAGCAAGACAGATAAAGAACAGTTATTACTGCCATGTTATTGGCAGGGAAATAAGACACAGGAAGATTAAATGACCAGCCCAAGGTCATAAAAGGAGTCTCTAGCAAAGGTGAAGTCTCAGCCTAGATTTCTTAAGTCTCTGCCCAATACTTTAGCCATCCATTCACTTGCTTTTTAAGTACCCTGTCATTATTTCTGTGAAGAAAATTATGCAACTCCTCCAGCAGCCAGTACTGTGTAATTCAGCTTGTCTGAAAGGGAATATGAAATGGCAGTTTAAAAAAAAATTAACCCTCCTGCCACACAATCTGGCAGCCCTGTCAAAACGTCTCATTTTTTATCTTCTCTTCCTCTGGTGGGTATTTAATTTCCCTCTCTATTCTCAGAATCCTGGCTGGGGCTTTATCTGCACTACCCTACAAAACCTTCACAGGAGTCTCCAGGGCCTTCTGGAGGACATATTCTGTAGATGAAGGACGTGATAGTTTTGAGCCCTTCATTTCTATCCCAGGTGTTCAGATCCACACTGTGTTACTTGTAGCTGTCACTTGAATAGGAAGGTTTCCTGGCAGCTTCTCTGACAAGCAGCAGCAGCTCAGGCTCTGCAGGACATGGGAAACACCCCCACGGTTACACACCATCAGATCTTTAATTCCTGATTGTGGTGTCCGCGGGAGTAGGAGCTGCACCTCTGATGCCAATCCGGTTCAGTCTCCACCTTTGGGTGATGTCTCCATCACCCTATTGCCCTGGTTTGGGACACCAATTCTTTTGGTGGTGACCTCAGTAAGAGAAGTCAAAGGATGCAGGAGAACCAATGTGACAAAGCAATTTGATCAGGACGAACCAGAGTGCCTCTGCTTTCTGCCCATGACACGGTCAAAATCCTGCTCCAGAGCTTTCAGGCTGATGCTGTTACAGCCCATCCACTCCAGGTGAGCAGCGTGGCCGCCCCCGCATTTGGCTGTCTTTGACTTCCCAGACCAAATAATCCATTTGCACCTGGGTTGGGGGCGAGGTATTGAGGCTCGAGTATGTTTCATATTTATGGATCTACGGGCTGTTGTGACACTAGTCCTTGTGCTCTTTATTCTCTCATTACTAAGCAATTTCTTTATTCATGGAAGAAACATTTTCATCTGCTGCACTTCTACCCTGTGATGTTTCTGACAGCCCACCCAAGAACTGGGGGCAGGCTCTGATGTAAATTTGGGACCTAAAAAGTCTACCTGGTGCTCCGGTAAATTCCATATGCATTCTACGGAAGGGAAATTAATAGGAAGCTTTAGTTAATAGATACGAGTGCATCTGATCACCATAGCAACATGAAAGAGCCAGCAGGGAGAGGAAATGTCACGGTGTCTGTGCCTTGACCTGCAGCATAAACAACCTAAGTGCTGTGGATTTCACACATGGATGTTCGCAAGTGGGGACAGAGATGTGTACAGGCACATAACCTGCTCATGCACTCAGCCGTTAGATATTTACACACAGTGAGCTGGTGTGCACAGACATGCACATGACAGCTGACACGTTAATATTAAAATGGACCACATGTGCCCAAACTCATTGCTGACAACTACTTACAAGAACACAATTTTTAGCTTGTGACCATAGGTGCGAATTCACACATCTGTGTGCAGAAGTGACATGCGAATACCCCCACATAGGAAATATTCCAGCGCACGCAGATGCTCCTCCTGTCCTGGTGTGCAGGAAACTGCAGCAACGCAGCACAGACACGCTGGAGACGCTCGAGACGCCTTTTCTCCTTTTCTTTTCAAACGCGAAGCTGCTGCGTCCCCGAGCACATCACACACGTAGATGACACACTTGCATGCACAGTCAGACCTTGTGTGGGAATTCTGCCACGGACACTTTGGCTCTGGCTCTCAGGAGCACTGAGCACCTGCTGCTCCCGTTGACTTGAACAGCTGCTGAAGTGAAAATTAGGCCCACGCTGTCTGTTATGCAAAAGCAGTTTCTTAGCAACAAAAATGATATTCTGTGTGAAGGCAACATGCATTAGCAGGATAATCCTAGGTAATTCCAGACAAGACCTAAATGGGTGGATGGACTGAATAGTAATAATGGCAGAGTAATAATAATAATGGAAATAATGAGGCTAATCTTATTTCCCTGGAAAGGAGAAGAAACAGCTATAAATAAAATACAACAGGAGAAACCCCGTGCCAATTCCCCATATAAAGATTAGAGCCACTTAAATTCAACTTATGCCCTAAAAATAGATTCTGGTAACTAAAGCTTCACTCATCTAAGCTAGGCTATTTATTGCCTTGAGTATTTTTCCCTCGTTCCAGTCATGTATTATCATTCAAGAATGGAGAAAGCTGTACATATTGTCCTATGGGAGGGAGCAAAGGGAATAAATCTGCATTTGCCGTTATGGATGAGGCTTTGCTACCTCCAGACTGTCTTGTCCACAGCAGAAAAGCCGCACCTTAAAACGCTCTGCCAAACCCAAGGGATTCGCTACAATTACAACCACGTCAGACTAATGCTGTGTCGCTATCGTATTTTGAAGTTCAATCGCTTCAAGGAATTTAACAGAAATAAAGTCTCCCGTGAAATTTACGCACGCCGTGAAGTGGTAGAAAAAACTTTCACAGCTCAGCTCGCCGCTGCTTTGCACAGGAGGGGAGACCCCGGGTCACCCCCGTCCCCGTCCCCCC
>JANZLQ010000095.1:39505960-39523610 GCA_026212715.1 Elanus axillaris
GATCAAACTGCAGACTTGGTCAGTCCAACGCTGTCCTCCACAATGTGTTTACTGAGATCCACTGCCTCTGTCACCTTGTTAGTCACAAGGTCCTTGGCACCCTGGGCAGCCTCCACAGCACTGTTAACAGTGGAGGTGACCATTGACCTAGTCAGCTTGACACTGTCCCCAACAACATTTTTAGTGAGGCCCACAGCTTCAGTCACTTTATCAGCCATTGCTTCTTTTGCCTCACAGGCAGCATCCATAGCAGATGTCACTTTGGTGGAAACCAGCTGTTTGGTGTCTGAGATTACCTACAACAGGGAGAGGCAAAGATTTTTTTTTTTCTGAAATAGGTTTTCCCTCCCTGAAGTACCTTTTCCATATGACAAAACTGTGCTTGCAGTCTTGGGGGGGGGGGGGGAGCTGGGGAAGTCAGTACACCTATATGTACATGGACATGTTCACTTCCACATGCTGAAGGCATCTCTCCAGCATTCATCAGCTAGCAGAGCCTCCTCTAGCCCATACCAGGGACAGACCTGACAAAGCAGCTGAAATTTATTTCCCCATATTCTTCTGTACCCATAACAGTTCCATCAAGCAAGAGATCAAGTCATGGCTTCCCCAGGAAAAGCCTTTACTTTACCTTATCTGCAGGCTGTTGAAGGAAAGGCAAGCTCTCCTCCAGTTGATCCAGTCCTTTACAGGCATATTCATTGACAAGTGCAACTAGAAAAGACAATAGGTACCAGTTTATTCAACTTGGAGAGGGGTTTTTGACCCTACAATGGCCAATTCAGGAAAGCAAGCCAAAAAAAAATCATCACCATTCTGGGGTGGGGTTCACGTGTGGGGGTGTTTTGTTAAAAAGTGAACAAACCCTACAATTTGGCAGGTTCAAATAGCCTCCTTTTTGCCTTCCCAGCTTGCTAGCTATTGGCAGCACATTGCACCAACTGGAGTGTAATACTTGCCCCTGGTGGATAGGGCAATTGGTTTAAAGGGTTGAAAAGTGTTGGGATGAGACAGACTGAGCTATATCCAAGATGGACACCACTACTACCAGTTGGGATGCTCATAACTGGGTGTGGTGGAAAAAGAACAGGGAGTTTTTGCTTAGTGACTTAAAGAAACCACAGACAAGAGGCCAGACTTTGTTTCTGCTATTAACAGTTTCGTGTCCATGAAATTCAGTGGGTTCATTGAGCAGCTGGGACTGCTGAGTGGAAGACTCAATGCTATAATTAACTAGAGCAATGTGCTACAGGAGATTGATATCACCCAACAGGCACATGAAACTCCCCTCCCCACCTACTCCTCTGTGTAGAAAGGGTCAGTCCAGCCTCTTCACTTACTTTGTGGCTCAAGTTGGTTCAGGATGGGCTGTGCCCCACCAACCACACTACCTACTGCAACAGCAGCCACAGTCTCAGCCACACTGCAGACACCACTGAGGTAAGGATGTGTCTCCTTGGTGTAGTTGTAGGCTGATGAGACCAGGTTGAATGCAGAGTTGAGCAAGGGCAAGCTGGTTACCCGATTGACAGCACTCTGAAACCCAAGAGAAATAAGTGACATTAGAGATCCACCTCAAGCTGGTGAGTAAGTACAAACCATGTGTCTATCCAGAAAGGTCCTAAGGGGACATCTAGTCTAGCTCCTTGTCCTTCTTAAACTATGAGTCGAAAGGACTCATTCAAAGACCACTAGCAAGCCAGCAACAAGCCAGGATTAAAGATTCAAGCCCTGGGCTCATGAATTCTGAGTCACACTGGGTTTCAGCATCAAACCCAGATGTGGAAATAGGACCTGTAACAGCTCATGTTTCAGAATTACTTGCATTACTTGAGCCAGCCCTGAAGTTCTCTTGAGCAAAAAAGGTAGCTTCTGTATTAACTGAGCTTAGATTTAGCTACAACTTAATACAGTTAATCTTTCTGCTACTCCCAGCCTGGTTTTGAGGTGCTGACCAAAGTTAGTTTATCAGCATATCTGTCAGCAGGTAGTTTAACTGTTGCATGTTAGAATACTAGCTGCCCTAGCACCTACCGCTTGCTGCTGTTCCTCAGCCTTTAGCAGATCTTTTTTTGTGGTCTTTTCTGATGCCATACTGAATTCAACTGCAGCTGAAAAGAAAAACAAGAGTATGACAGCATGAGAACAACAATTTCCTCCAGTGAATTAAAGTCTTAACAAAACTGGTGAAAAGCAGAGGGCAAAGTTGGGATCCATCATCATTCAGCATGTCCTAGGAACATTAGAGTGACATCACTAATCTTTCTTGCAAGGGTGTGAAGATATTCAAGAGACTCAATTTATTATGTGCACATATTTATGTAGGACAAGGACTATACCCAGTCACCTCCCTGAATCCTCAAACAGACAAATACTTTAAATAACCATCCTACTTATTTTATTGCTGATAACATTTGACTGTCTTCAAAGTTGCAGGTTAGAAGTGGGTGAGAACTCTTACCTATCATGCATTTTCTCTGCTAGAGATACTTCCAGTTCAGCGTCCTGCTGCACAGACTCTTTGCTGGCCAAGGACTGGAACACTTGAAGGGAAGATGCACCCTGCAGAAGCAGGGCTAACAGTGGGAATCACTGAATGTTGTCTCACTCAATCATGACATTACTGTCCTTTTAACAAGTCCTGCTGAAATGCAGCTGCAGCAGGGCTTGTTACAACAGTAGTGTAAGTAATTTTTTTAGTTTTAATTTTCAAAATGTGGCAAGCTTATGCAGTTTAATAATGGAGTTTAAAACTAGAAATATTTATTTTGAAAAAACTGCCCAAACTTGCTTAATACCCTGTAAGGGGGTAAAGCCCTCAGATTTCACCCTCTTTGTCTGAAGTAGAGATGGGGTTGCAACAGCTTAATCCATTTTCCTGAGTGGGAGGAAGAGACTGGCAGGACTTCAGCTCTCTTCTAGAAAGGTGTCAGGACCAGAGACTGCACAGAGATGCTGAAATAGCAATAGGCATAGTTTACCTTCTTAAAAAGTGTTCAGAGTTTATAGACCCTCTTCTCTGAAGTATCCTTTGCAAAGGACATTGAGATAAGAGTCATTCCACTGTGCCTGTTTTCACAGTGAGGAACTTTGTTATCAACTTCCCCACCACTAACTCCAGCAACACCAGCAGTCTCACAGCTCTGGGAAGGATATGAAAATCCTTCAAAGTTTTCCTAGAAGCATGAGCCAGGTTTCGCAGCTGCAGCATTCTGGCTGGCTACCTTGAAACTTGCCTTCCCATCCTACTAACCAGCTCGGCAGGAAATCTCTCCTCACTTCCTGTGAAACCAAGTCTCAGAAGTATTCTCATTACATAATGGGATTAAAGAAGTATAAAAATGATGCAATATCTTGAATGTGTATTGGCTTCCCCAGCATAGACCTAGGTCAGTATCTGGACACTCCAGTATCGTGTGATAAATCCAGGATTACTTCTCAGATTTAGTCAGGCACAGCAGGGATTTCAGCATATTTGTTCTTCAGTGCCGTGTCTGCTTTTCTCTCCCTTGCCAGTTAATTCCTATTCTTAGAATTGCTATGGCATTTTCCAGTGAAAAACCCCCAAACCAAAATTCCTCACAAACTGGATTCCCAAGTCAAGCACTGCTCCAGGCTCACTGGCAGATTCTATGCAAAAAGCTTGCCATCTAATTTGTGACAGAGGCCATTGTCTTCTTTCTTATGTTCTTTGACTTGTGTAAGGTTTTTATTTTGCCGTGGAAACAGGAACAGAGAGCTGGGGAAGAAGTAGTGAAACAAGCATTTGTTAGCCCAGGACTAACCATGGATAGAGCTAGGGGAGACATTTCAGGAAGTAACTTGGCAGGACACAAAATATTGCTGCATTAACCATGCAGTTAGTCAGCATTTTAATGAGACTCAAGCAAGGTAGGGATGCAGAGTGCTACATGTCAGCAGCAAAAGCTGTCACAAAAGTTAGGACCTCCAGCCTCTCAAGTGAGAAGCCCAGATCCAGCCTGCACTCTTCGGCACATTCCTGGTAACCACCCTGCCCAGGGGGCTGCCCCATTTCACAGCACAGCAAAAATACAGCTTGAACTTTATCAGCCTGGGAGAACGTCTAGAAAACTGCTCCAAAGAAAAGCAGGGCTTGAACATAAAGTCCCAAAGTCCACACGGTTTGCCCAGTTAGTGGTTATTCCTCTTGCTCTCCTTCAGGGCAA
Source organism: Elanus axillaris (assembly GCA_026212715.1). NCBI lineage: Eukaryota > Metazoa > Chordata > Aves > Accipitriformes > Accipitridae > Elanus > Elanus axillaris. The sequence goes on from JANZLQ010000095.1 coordinate 39,510,148, forward strand.
GTTTGTTGGGTGGGTTTTTTTGTTTGAAGCCGAGTAGGCTGAATCAGTCTGCAGCCCTGTCACAGGGCAAAGCACAACTATTTCAATACCACTACAAACAACCCCTTTGCTCAGTTATTTTACTTCTAGACAGGTAGGAAAATCCTCAAACTGCAGTGTCTTACTGACCTTGGCGGGTGGGTTAGCACTCAGAGGCACGCCACAGCAAAAAAAGGAGGAAAGGACTCTAGTTGCTAGCATAAGTCAGGAGTAAATCCTTGGCTGATGTAAAAACTAGTGCAAGGTTAGAGTCAGCCTCTGAAGTACTAGGAGCCCATCTTAATTATGGATGCAACTGTAAATGACAATCCTTGCAGCACAGTCACATTAGCACATGGTTTGCTTTTCCTCTCTACAAGGAACTGGCATGCATTGCAACATCAGTGTTTGTTGTGTGGGCACATCTTCATGAGCCCACAGCATGGTTTTATTTTCTCTTTCTAGTCTCTCCCCTGCAAAAGTGCTAAGCAGACCTTGTTTTACTTTAGAGATTGGAGGAAAGCACAGCGCTTAGCAAATCTGGGTCAGTTGTTTCAGAATCCTTTGAAGAAAGGCACAGCTTCAAGCCAGCATAGTTGCAAGTGGGAATCCCAGCAGGCAGACCCCATGCATGGGAACCACCAGGCAGAAAAGCACAAACAGCATCACCATTTGCTTTGGTTATGGTTTGCTTTGTATGAAAATTATGCTCAGATGATTTCATACCATTAGTACATCAGAAATTATTAGGTCACTGCTGGAGAAAGTTCTTGAAACGGGTAGTTTCAGAAAGATGAAACTCTTCAGTGCACATTTCTAGCATGGCACAATAGCTTAACTGCTGATCATTGCCCAATTTGGCACAAGTCTGAGCTCAGTGAAACAGCAAGGGAAATGGCACCAAAACTGCCAAGCTGCTACCCGTTCTCCCTGCCTCGGTTGGACTGTCACAGCCAGCACAACATGCTAGCCTGGCAGAAGAGCAAGTACTTTCCTGCTGGGGTAAGCACCACCTTGGATTTCTATCACTCTGACAATGACCAGCATATATAAAGCCAGTTCTTTAACTTATACAAAGCTTTTATTTTTCCTGTGGGAAGAAGCTCTGCCCCATGACAACAGCCTGCTGTTACATTGTCCTGCAGGCAGAGAGGTAGGATCTTGTTGTTCAGTAAGCTTTTCTCCTTTCCAAATATGTTTTACCTTGGGAAGACAGATTGAGCCATAGCTAGCATGCCTGGTTCAATAGCTTAACTGGCAATTCCTTAATGACCGTTTAGGAAAACAAAGCTAAAATTAGCACTTTAGATATGAGCAGGGAGGGCTAATCTGGGCAAAGGTATTAATTTGTGGTTAAAGCACTTATTTACATTCTTTGAGATTTGCTACTGATACCCCAGTTCCCATAAATGCAGTCAGCAGAGTTGGGTCACAGGATGTCTGCTGCAGTGGGAAATGGCACTGCCCACAGCTGAGGGAGTTGTTTGCAAGTGCTCTGAGGGCAGGGTTAGTTTTGGGAGGAGGATGAGATAGTTTTCAGCTTTGGCCTTCAGTCATTAGTTTCAGAGTTGGTGGCAAAGGTGCCCATCTAACCCTTCTGGAAAGTCATTAGCATTAGGGAACCTCAAAGATTAAAGCCACTTTTGCAGATGGAAGGAGTGTTCCCCCACCCCCCACTTCCAATGGAAATTAAGCACCACAGGCAGTGGCCATTACTAGATCAGTAACTCCTTGGAACAGTGAGTGTATAAGCTATCCAAGTTACAAGAATTTGGATGTATTTTAGGAAAGAGGAGAGGGAGTTTAATTAAAGCAGCTTCTGGGCTTTCCATTACTTTCCATTTACCAATTTTTCCATGAGGACAGACTCGGTTTCAGACAGAAGCTATAACTTGCAGAGCAAGCAGCATGCTGCTTGCTTTTTAACACACCTTTTCCTCTGGAAGTTTCAGCAGAACCAGCTTCAGTAATTGAAGTCCTTTACAGCCATACACAGTTTCAGGTAGTCACAACCACATTTAAGAACCCTGTTAGTCTTGACAAACACTAAGCTAAGTGCTCCCTCCAAGCAAGGTGACAGCCATGCATGGCTGCAGCCTCCGTCTGCAGAGAGACAGTGCTCTTGAGCAAGAAAGTTACCTTGTCACTTGGGCCGCCCCCCACATTAGCACCATTATCATGCCTACACCAAATGATCATGTGAAATAGCTACAGGCAGGTCTGGCAGCACTGTCAACAGGAAAAGAATGCCCAACTGATCCATCTGCCTCCCGAAGCACGTACTGCTTCCCCCAATGTCAACACAAGTCAGCAGTGTCATCCAGGGTGGACATCACGCGCTGTCCCTGTGTGGCTGGGTGGGAGACCCACCTCCTGCAGACCCCCTAACACAGCTTTTCTCTTCACCAGATGATAATCAGAAACAAGCTTTCAGACCCAAAGGTACTCAGTCACAGATCAGAGACCCATAGCATTACCAAGAAGTCATCTCAGGGCTAGGAAGAAGCCTTTAGGGAATGATTTGAAGCCTTCCAGCTCTTCCCCAAGGCACAGCAGATGCAGCACAACTGCATAAGGTATCACCTTTGGCCTCAAAAAGCCAAGACACCCCCCACCCACTGAGGGGGAAAGCTGCAGAGACACAGCACACAGCTCTGCTTTCACCAGGAGCTGGAAAAGCCCCATGGCCACAGCTGGGGGAACACAGCCCCTTGGCAGGTACGTTTTAGCCTCAGTGCTCCCCAGGGCCAGAAGCCAAGGGCTCTGGAGATGGCGCCAGCTCTGAGCCCAGCATTCACCCTCCGTCCCTGTGAAGGCTGCAAAGAGCCACCTGAGGCAAGGGGCTGCAGAGCCCCTGGGGAAGCAAGGGACAAATGCAGGGACTCCCTCTCCCCCCACCCCAAGCCACAAAAACCTCCCCAGCAGCCCTGCCTTACCTGCCACCTCCGCTCCCCAGCACTGACAGGACAGGGAGAGCTGGGCCTCGCCCCGCATAAATACCCCAAGGACCCGATGAGCAGCTGAGGGAGCCAATCGGAATGCTGCAGGTGCTGGCCTGGCCAATGGGGAGGGGATGGGAGCGGGAGGGGTGGGCGGTGTCTGTGGGGCGGGGTGAGGGAGGCAGGTGAGGAGCTTGGGGGTCCCTCCAGGGACCTGATGGCTGTGGGGCGGGCGGGGGTGCTGCTGTTTGTCCCCCCCAAGAGGGACGTACCTGTCGGGGTGTCTCGGAGGGCCCTCATGGAGGTCATACATCCCCAAGCGCTTTGGCCTTGGGGGCTGTGCTGTGGACAGGGATGCCCCCCCACCCCACCGGCATGGCGGGGTGCTGAGGGACGTGGGTGCTGGAAGTCTATGGAGATCTGTCCCACGATTGCGAAATGGGCTCAGCCCATCAGCCTGCAGGCACCGCTCCTGTTCCCCTGCCCTTGCATGCCTCATCCTGCTTGCCACCATGTCGACCCAAATGCACTGCCTTGCTTCTGGGAGCCAAGAAAGGCCTGGCCAGACAGCGAACTATTCCTGCAAACACCTTGGCAAAGACTTGCTTGAAAAGTTGTGTCTGTGCTGCTAGGGTCACGGATCCAAGTGTGGGCCTTGCTCACCATCCACAGTGGGGATGTGAAACGTCCTCAGCCTGGGTTTAGCCGTATGTCCTGGTTTTGGCTGGGATAGAGTTAATTTTCTTTCTAGTAGCTGGTATAGTGCTATGTCTTACGTTCAGTATGAGAAGAATGTTGATAACACTCTAATGTTTTTGGTTGTTGCTAAGGAATGTTTATACCAAGTCAAGGATTTTTCAGTTTCTCGTGCCCAGCCAGCGAGAAGGCTGGAGGGGCACAAGAAGTTGGGAGGGGACACAGCCAGGGCAGCTGACCCCAACTGGCCAACGGGATATTCCAGACCATGGGATGTCATGCCCAGTATATAAACTGGGGGGAGTTGGCTGGAGGGGAATTGCTGCTCAGGAACTAATTGGGCATTGATCAGCTAGTGGTGAGCAATTGCATTGTGCATCACTTGTTTTGTATATTCCAATCCTTTTGATATTATTGTAATTATATTATTGTTATTACTATCATTATTACTTTCTTCCTTTCTGTTCTACCAAACTGTTCTTATCTCAACCCATGAGTTTTACCTTTTTCCTTCTGATTCTCTCCCCCATCCCACTGGGTGGGGGGAAAGTGAGTGAGTGGCTTCCCGGTGCTTAGTTGCTGGCTGGGGTTAAACCACAACACCGTAGCACTGGATCTGCTTGGAAAGAGGGTGCTGGGGCAGGAATTCAGCCCCTGTCTCCCAGGTTGGAGGACCTGTTCCCCAGGTGGGCACATGCAGGGTCAGCCCGTGCCAGCAGGCAGCTTGTGCTTGGCTTTTTCAAAAGAGTGGCAGCATTAGCAGCCAGCAGCACAGCTGCAAAGTCCATGCGTGGGTGGTGGGGCTCAGCACACCAATGCCTGCTCTTGGGCTGCTCCATGGCATCACAGACATTGTCAAGAAGCCTCAGAAAAGCAGGACATGGTGTCTATGACGTGAAAACATCACTGAGCCATGGCGTTTTCTTGGCAAATCTCTCCTACCCTGCAGCATGGGTGCTGTAACTACTCAAGGAGTAAGACATGCTCTCCCACTCTCAGCCTTTGCCTGGCTACAGCAAATACATGATGGTGAAATATGCTGCTTCTCAAGTTTGCTGTGATTTTCAAGATAGGGATTGCTTTTTATTTTTATCCTTGCAGAGGGCCCAGCAATGCAGGACTCTGAGCCTGCCCGGGGAAGGTTTGGGCTTTTTAATAGCAATAACAAATAATGAAAATTTTAGTTAACGCTTTGCTTTTCCATTTGTGCCTTTTCATCTTCAGATCTCAAAAACTGGTTTGAAACCATCAATTAAGCTTCCTGTTTGTTTTCAAGATCAGTGGGGGAGGAAACTGAGGCACAGGTAAGAATTGTATGAAGTCTTCTAAAGCCATTAAACTGATTGAGTCACTTTGGTTTTGGCCAGTGAATGCGGGAAACATTGGGTCTCATTTCTGTATTGTCCACAGTAAGCCATAAAGGCAGTGGGAGCAGGAGATTGTCAATGGTTTTTGAAAATGTGCTGTTAAGCTGACAAAAATGTAGACAATTATCACTTCTCAGCTTTAAGGAATCCCCCTCCTTAATTGTCAGACTTATCATGGAGTTGTTGGCTGAAAAGACCTCTGGAGGTCAGGTAGTCTAACCTGCTGCTGGAGACAGGACTATTAGCAATGCCAGGTCAGATCGGCTGTAGGCTTTGTCAAGCTGATTCTCAAAAAACTCCCAGGGATGGAGACCTCACACAGCCTCTGTGGATATTGGATCCAGTATTGCATCACACTTCTAATGAAGAAGCAGTTCCTAATGTCCACTCTGAACTTTCCCAGCTACAAATTGTGGCTTTTGCCTCTTGTTTTACCACTTGTACTGCTGCGAAAAGTTTTTGCACATTTGTATCTGTGACATAAACTTCATATTCTAGCATCACCTGGGAACTTTTCATCTAACAAACTCTATGACAGTGCATGGTCCCTCTTTTGATCTCATTGCCTTCACAGGGTAAATTGCAGTTTTGAAGTGTTCAGTGCTGAAGCTGATTAGCAGGTGTCAAATTTATAGGTTGTGATGTGGGTATGGGAAAGAATGGATGTTCTTTTCTGTCCTCTAACAATCTGATGACAAGTTTTGTGTTTTTTTCAGGAGCCAGGAATCAGGAAATTAGTCTTGTGTTTTTTCTGAATGTTGGCCTGTATATGGACAGTGGCTTTACCTCAGCTAAAGTGTGAATGATGCAAATTGTCAGTTAGTTCATGGGTGTGAAGTGCCTGAGTAGGCCAGTTGCAGGGGTGATGGTGAAAGTCTGATGAGGCAGGTTGTATTTCATCACCTAAGTGTGTAAAAGAGCACTATCTGCACGATACACCACCATGTGGCTTGTCATGTGGCACAGACGAATGTGAGCAGAAGTGGCAAGTGAGATAACATCAGTAATTATAATTAATAAGACAGTGTTTAATATCTAAAGTGTAGGTTTAGATACTAGGTCAAAATACCAATGGTTGGAGCTACTGCTGAGTGGTAGACCTGCCTGCAATGCCAGAACACTGAAAACGTGGAGATTGCAATTTCAGAGCAAAGGTTTGCATGATCATTTCTGTGATTCTTGTTACTGTATAAACGCCACATACTTAAAGCCAAGATAAAATCAGTTCTAAGAAGTTTGGTGGGCGTGGGAAGCGCGTAGGAAGAAGCAGAGAAACACGTTTGGGGAAGAGAAAGGGAGTTGTGTTGGCTGGAGTGAACAGGCCCTGTGGCACTGGGCAGTGCTTCCCACAAAAGGCAGCATCGTGTCAGTAACTGCGGCCTTTGTGCAAATGCTGCATCATCAAGACATGGGGCAGAATCCTTTGGTGATGCCCAGACATAAGTCCCATCTCCCATGCCTGTCGGCAGCCAGGAAACCCCACTCCTCTGCAGCACTGCTGCTAGCTTACAGCTCTTGTTTCAGCTGCGTCCTGGGGTCTGCATGGCTTCTCAGTTGTCCCAGTTCTGTTTGGATTCCTATTAAGCAGAAAACATGCCGGTATGTGGAGGATTTGTATGATCAGGCCCTGGTGTTGGGTCCCCACTGTTGCGCTTAATTCCTTTCCGTGCTCTGAGGTGTGTCACAACTCAGCATTGTCTCTTTGGGGACCAGAGGCCACATGTGACACTGAAGTGACCCATCTGCAAGTGTTCATCTACTGCAGCGGAAATGATCTTCTTGATCTTCCATGGCATTTACTCCATTAGCAGCCTGCCATGATGCCATGGTCACCTTCCCTGGGGCAGACGCAGGCACGAGAAAAGATGATTCAAGGGTGAGGCATGTGTTGCTTTGATTTCTGTTTCTCAGTTAAATGAAGCAAAGCCCTTGGGCTTCCAGCAAGCTGCTTGAGAAGCTCTGTACTGCTGAGCTCAGGTGTTCCTCTTTTAGGAGCTGCAGCGCAGGGTTGTCTGGAGCCCACTGAGGGGACAAGTCAGCCTGTGGTCTTTGCCATTCATTGCTCTGCAAAGTCCACAAGATGTTTGCTGACAGCCCCATCTGTCTCCACTGCCTGGAGACTTTTTGATGTTCCTGTCTTCCTCTCTCCACCATTTCCCCTTGCTGGGAGTGAGTGGTCCTTGGGTAGGAGTGGCAGAAACAGTTTTAGCTGATCACATCAACTCAAAAAGCACTCTTTCCCCCTCACACTCCAGCTTCTTGTCAGCCACAGCAGTTGTTGGTGCTCATCACAGCAGCCTTGTCCAAGGCCACAGTCTGAAGGAATGTTGAGTGTCCTTGAGATGGTCCTGCAGCACTGGGTGTCTGGATCCAGAGCAGAATGACAGAGATGGGGCTGTGGCAGAAGACTCCTTGCTGGATCCTGCCCTGCACTACCCATCTGTTAGTCTCTTTCACCAGTCTATGGCCTTCTGAAAACAATTCTCCAGAGAGGTACCAAAAGCTGCAGCCCAGCTCTTGCCTCCCAGCAACACCTTCTGGTCTCTCCAAGTCTTCAAAGCATCTTTCTAGTTCAGGGCATGCTGCAGCTCTCTGCTGCCCTCAAACTGCACGAGCAGAAACAGGACTTGCTTGTGTCCTGCTGCCTGTCTGCCCATCTCACCTTGAGGGTATCTCATCCCCTGCTTCCCTTCCAGCAGCTTACCCACCCTAGCATAAGGGCAGGCAGCAGCAGCTCAGGCAGGTTCCTGCCCTGAGCCCCAGCCAGCTCTGCCCTTACTGGAGGGAACAGCCTGTCTGGTTCTTGGCTGCTCTCCCAGTCTTCCAGTTCACCTTTCTGCTGGTTTTCAGAATGCAAGCTGTTTTTCTACACCCATCCGCTTCTCCCTCTACTGCTGCACTCTTGCTTCATACCTTTAGGTACAAGTGGCATGGGTTAACGTAATGCTGGTTGGTTTTTGATAGATGAGAGGGTGGATGTCATCTGGGCCTGCTAAGTGTGTCCTCTCCATCTCAGGCTGTTGGTGAGACCCCTACTCTTGCTTCCCCTGTAATCAGAAACAGAGGCTCCCTTTACCTTACTCCCCAGTCTTGGGGTTTGTCTAGATTTACCCCAATTATTTTGGAAATTGTAGGATCATTAAGGAGGGCAGCATTTGTCCTGGACATCATCTCTTCATTTTGGTCTTCCAAGAAGTGGTGAAGATTTCATACAGGACAACTGAGTGCAAAACAAGTAACACCTTTTAAATGTATTTGCTTAACCCCTTGTCAGTATCTATTGTGCAGACAATGGTTTCACCAAGGGCAAATATATTTTTGCCTAGGGAATTCTGAAGAATCAGAGAGGCTCTTTGCTGAAGCAGCAGAGAAAAATTGCTTTTTGTTCAGCTTCCATCACCAAAGAGCCTTGCGTGGAGGGAGAGGAAAACAAAATCTTGTGAGTTCCTGTTGCTGGGTGGAGCATGACTGTATCATCCCAACGCACATGGAAACTTGAACACGCTTACTGAGACTGCTTGACCTTACATATGGGCCCTGCTGTTTAACCTAGGGGATTGTCTTTTGCTGTGGTGCGTGTGACATGACTGAATCATCATTAGTCCTTGCGAACAGCCATGCAAAGAATATGTATTTGCCCATGTAAAAGCATAAATATTAGTGCCTGTGAGGAAGGCCAAAAAAAATGGTTAAGAGAAGTATGTTCTAGCTATCTTGATTTTCTGTGACCAACTGTCCTGGTTCAGGGAGTCCTGGCTCTCAGAGCACTTCTTACGGCTCAGGGGTTTAAGCCATACAATGCATCATGTGCTAGAAGAGAAACATAGTGCAAACCCCAGGGCAGAGATGGCAGAATTTACTTACGGTGTCACTTAAACAATAAGAATAAGAAGGTTCTGCAAAGTGGTAGAAGTTTGTGGATGTTGAGTAGTAGAAAGGTAAGGCTCTAGTTGAGAAAATGAGAACTCTGTGTGTCCCCAGCTCAAATAGTTTTGCTTTAGGACCTGCATTTTCCTGCAGTGGTCTCCACATCTGAGCACTGATTTCCAAGCTTCATGAAAACGAAACTATTTCTCTTACAAAAGATGAAAGACAGAATTAAGTTATTTGAACATCAAACAATGATTTTTTTTATGAGGACATTCAACTATTAGGGATGGGAGGCCATTAAATAGCTAGCTGGGGCAAAGGGCCAGTTCTTGGCATTTTTTCCACCTGTGTCAGGTGGAATAGTCTGCTTCCCTTACATGGTCTTGCGCATGTCCTTCATGATTTGCAAGGGATCTTCTCTATAGCTGCATATAGCTGCTTCTCTATAGCTTCTCTATAGCTGCATCTTCTCTATAGCTGGCATGATTTCAGAGCTACAGCAAGTCCCTCGGACAAAGCAGATGTGGTCTCTTTAGCTGGTGAGTGTGGAGGGGAGCCAGGGAGGTTAGCTGAAGAAGTCATCAAAAGTGCACGTTCCTGAACCCAGCCGGCCTTCTGCAAGCTAAGCAACTTGCTGCTACCTTGAGTCCTTTGAACATTTAGGGTGTTTGTAACTCTTGTGATGCTTCTTGTGGTTTTATGGGACCAGCCCCCCCTGCTATTTTTCCCAGAAAGTGCTGTAAAGGCATTGTAAGGGCTGGACTATGAATCATAGTAACTGTAACAGGGAGACTGTGCTGCCTACCCAAGGATAGAGTATCTGTTCCAAGGATTCCCCTTGGAATTTATAAGGTCAGATATCAATTCTTCATCCAAGACTTGTTTTAGTGATGTTTATCAGCTGGTAGTTCTTATGTACATGCCTGGTTTTGTGTTTCTCCTGAAACATTGTGCCAAAACTTCACTTTGAACAATATTTCCACAGGCTGGGAGACTGTTAGAATTTTGTCTTGCTAACTGCATCTTTTTGCAAATGAATTCAACAATGCTTTAAGTTTTCGTGAACTGAACTGGATATCCCTGCTGGCAGGAGAACCGAGATATTGTTTCTTCACAGCATGGGGCATTTACCAGATGGCAGAACAGTGTTTTCAATCAGAATTGTAACTCCAAAGAAAAGAAATGCCTAAAACAATCTGAAAGGGAGGAAACTAAAACTCATCAGCCTCTTGGATAACTGCAATGTAACCAAGTCATGATCTTTTTTTCTGACAGTCTGTGGAAACCTGAAGCTCCCAGGGCTTTATTTCACTGACACCAAGTTCTCTGTAAGTTACTCTGGCAATGTTCCTGTTTTAATAGAAGAGAGGACCTTAAAAGGAGAGCATATATAATTTAACCTCCAATTAAATCAATGTTCCACTACTAGAATGACCTAGAATTGAGCCTTATTTTAAGTGATGTGCAGATGCAACTGAACAGTGTGTAGGATGCAGCCCAGTTTTTGCAGCATGTGGATTCACTGAATGAGTAAAAGTTTCTCTAGAAAATGGGCTTCTTGTTTTCTGACTCTGATAGTTCTAGGGGTACTACTAGTCATATGTAGCAACTGGCCGGAGCCTTTTCCTTGAACAGTCTGTGTCTTACATTAAGACTGTGTTCCCTGCACTGTGATGGGACTGCCGAGGGTAAAAGGATAGACATAAGAAGGGACCCGAATGGGGCATATGGTAGGGTCAAATGCAAGGCAATAAGGTGCTCTCAGAAACATATTTTTGCATCTTAGTGTGTTTGACATAAATAGCTAACTGTTTCAAATATACAATCCTTGTATGTCAGCTTAATGGGACACAGGGTACTCAAGGAAAGAAGGGTCAGGTCCATATCTTAAAGTGGCCTTTTTTGACCTTCTTGTGGTACTTCTGTAGAGATGTAAGTGATGATGAAAAAATGCCTGAAAGAGGGTAGTAAAAGTCTGTCGTTAAACTGTCCTGCATCTGGAAGTCATGAGGGATGTGGGTTCTCCACTCCTCTGGAAATGGGACTGATGTGGGTGACAGAATATGGAACCAGGTACGCTGGTAAGCAACACTACTTTGAACTTCAGGGTAGGAGATCCAAAACTGAGATGCTTTAGATGTGACCTGTCCTTCTAAGGGTGAAAATGTTTTTTTCCAACACTCAGCCTTTTCTCTTGCTCCCTGCCAGGTCTGTAACATCTGAGAACCCTCTCAGGCTGTGGGAAGGGCTTGCTGCTGTGTAGGTCAAGGTTAAGACTCTAGTGCATCTACAGGGGGAAAAATTACTTTCTGGCAAGGCAAAGCCTTCAGATCTGGAGGAAATGAAGTCTGACTGCTGCAGGTCGCAGGTCAGATTCAAGGCTTTTGTGCATTGACACATGCCTAACCTTTGGTACTAACCTAATCTAGGCCAGTGACTTTCAACTGGTTATCTGTGGCTTAACTGTGCAATCCCCAACAGATCCTTAAGAAAGGAGGGGAATAAGGAAGAGGCGCATGCTGCTTAGGAGGCTTTCGTGTGCTGTATGCATTCTCTACAGCAGTCTGCAAATCAGGGGGGTTTGGGAGGGTGCTACATCCTTCTGATTTTGTATTTTTTAACGTGAGAGGTTAGCTCTGTGGGTGCAGGGGGGTATAACACGGGAAATACTGTTTTGCATTTATCTTCAGTGTGCCTCGTGTTCTCTTTGTCCGTAGAGGCAGGATGGCGGCTCTGCGGGGCCTCGGCAAGTTGCAGTGTTGGTGGAGCTATTCTGCCAGCACCAAACCTGCCGCCATTCCCGCTCTCCCACCCCGAGGTCTCTCCCCCTCTCAACCACCAATTTTCATGCTTTTCTACTTCTTGGAAGCTGGTTTTTCTCAGAAACCTCTTGGTAATCCCCTGTTTACAGTTTACTCCATCCGATGGCCTTCTTTAGCAAACTTTATCATTTTTAATTTCCTCGTAGCGTTAGTAGTTTTGGGGAAAGACATCCTTTCGGACCAGCCCTTTTTGTTGGCTCACGCGTGTCACCCAGGCCACGTTTGCACAAGCCGGGCCGTACACAAGCCCCAGAAGCAACCGGGAGCTAACGGCCCGGGGAGTTAGAGGCCTCTTGCGGATTATTCAGATTATTCGCATTATTCGGATCTCGCAGGGCCTGGAGCCCCCCCGGGGGGACAGCAGCCCTCGGCCGAGGAGGTGCATTGGGACGACGGCTGTCAGAGGGAGAACCATTCGGGTCTCCTCTCCCGCAGGCTGCTCGCAGGGCTCTCCGGGACCCGGTTTTTTGAACAATAACCGGCACCGTGGCCGCGGCCCCGGAGGGCGAGAGGCTTTCCCGGGGGCGGGGGGGGCTTCGGGTCGCGGCTACTCGCCAGGGATCCCCAGTGCCGCTCCCGGGAAGCGCCGGTTCCGGTGGGTGTCCGGTCCCCCGGGTGTCGTTGTTCCCCCCCTTTTCCCCCCAGCCCCCCTCCTCGCCCCGGCGCTCCCGGGAGGTGGCGGCGGCACCGCCCCGCCCCGCCCGCTCGTTCCCGCCAGCGGCGGCCAATGGGCGGGCGCCCGCCGCGCACGGGGCTTTTCCGCGCCAAACTCCAAAGCCCGGGGAGAGCGCGGGCGGCGGCCGCGGGGCGTAGCGCGGCACCGGCCTCCAGCACCACCACGCCGGTGAGTCCCGCCGGGCCGCACCCCCCCCCCTCCCCTCCAGACCCATCCCGCCGCGGGACGGGGAGCGGACGGTGACACCGGGAAGGGCGGACGGTAGCGGGGAGGGGGAGGTTTTTTTTTTTCCCCCGCCGTGTCCGTGCCGGCGGTGTTGCGGGGAGCGGCGCCCGAGCCGGTGACAGCTGCCGGGTCACGGTGCGCGGGGCCTCTTGCTTCGCCTCCCCCCGACCCCGAAAGCGGACCGCGGGACGGGGAGGTGTGACCGGGAGGGGTGCTGACCGGCGGTGCCGGTGACCGGTGCGGTTCGGCATCGCCCTGCTTGCCTTTCGGGGCTGATGTGGACGGGGCTGACGGCGCCCGGGCCGGGTCCGGGGGCGGCGGGAGCCGTTGACATCCCCCCGGGTTTTTTTTCCGCGGTCGGAAAGAAAGTGAATTCCCCACCCCCCTTACTCGGGGTGAGTGTGCGTGTTGGGGGGCTGCGGCCGCCGGTGCTCTCCGCGGCGCCGTGGGCAGCCCCGCTCTCCCGTGTCTCCCCCCGTCCCCCCCCGGTGAGCTCGCACCGAGTCGCGGTGGGAGGGGGCGCCGCCGGCTGGTGACGGCCCCTTTAAGACCTCCCTCCTCCTCCTCCTCCCCCTGCTACCCCGCTCTCATTTGCATGATCGCGCGAGATTTCGGCCGCGGAGGGCGCGGGGGGGGGAGTCCCCCCGCGAGAGCGGAGGGAGCGTTTCAATTGTGGCGCGAGATACAGTTGGCGCGCGCCTCCCGCCCGCGAGGCGGCAGAGAGGCACGGGTGCAACCAAAGCCGTTAGGCTGAGCGTGGAAGGGGCGGGATTAAAACTTCCTCTAACCAATCGATGTCGGAACCGGCCGGACTGTCGACCAATAGGACGGTGGGGGTGGGTGGAGATGG
>JANZLQ010000095.1:39524091-39539443 GCA_026212715.1 Elanus axillaris
CATGCCAGCTGGGGAGGGACATTTTAATTTATTATTTTTTTAATTGCGTGAAAATGGGGTGTTTTGCTGCCATCTAGTGATTCCCGAGCTCCCTTCCGCGCTGCTCGGGCGGCGGGTCTGCGAGGAGAGGAGTCAGCAAGATAGCGGTTTTTTTGTTTGTTTAGTTGCAAAGGTTTTATTGGTTTTGGGTTTTCTTTTTCCTTACTATTTTTCGTGTAGTGTGTTGCTTTTCTGTCTTGACACCGCCTTTGCGAAGTCGCTGAAAATAACAGATATTACCAGCGGGTTTGTGGTCTTAAAGTCCTTGAAGTTTTTGAGTATGGCAAGTTTTACCGCTCTGAAAGATGTGAAGGTCCCGTTTCCCATTTTCTTTTGTAAATTGGGATAGCGGCTCGTGATTTTTAAGTTCTTCTGCTCTTATATCAAAATCTCATTAGTTACAGAACTTGCTGTAGAATCTTGAGTGGCTTAGTAGTATATTATGTTCTGGACAGTATGTTTATGATCACAGTTGTACGACAACTCTTTTCTTCCACATGAGTTAATAACGTATCTAAACTAGTACTAAAAGACAACTGAAACTGTTTTCAAATACATTTTCCATATCCTGCATAGTACTGCACTGCTAAACTTTCATGCTAAGGAAACTTCTGAATCACTGGTTGGTTGCTCAAAGAAATTAATTTCAGAAGTAGCAGGCTGCTTTAGACTGCAGTTGGAATACTGTGGGATGAGTGCCATTAGCCAATTTCTTCTAGTTGCTTTTTTTCCATCTTTATCTCCATTTTAGGATGACTAGAGCTTACTGTATGTTACAATTAGCAGGTGTGACTGTAGGTTGTGGAAATACATCTGGACTAGTTTTAATCTAAGAAGCTCGGGTACCAGTAGTAGTAAAAAAAAGTCTTGTAGGAATATGTGGCATCTCTGAAGGGCTTGTGTCGCCTGTTTCTGTCACATTAGTGTAGATTCGAGTGCAGTAATTGCTCATTTGTGGTCGTCGATAAAGTGATAAGGGAGGATTAGTCCAGGGTACATACCAATTGTCAGCCTTATTTACACTGAACTCTGCAGATAACTAAGGTTAAACAGATTTTCAGTAGAAGTGGTACCTTTTTTCAGTAAGAATGCGCTTGCCTTACAAAAATAATTCCTCTCTGTGTAATTCTAGTAGTTCTTAGTTTAGGCGTGGTTTTAAACAGAAACATTTATCCAGCATGATCTAGCCTCTCTTTGTCATCGTTCCCCTGCTGCGCTCATTTGTGCTTTGTCTGGCTTTTTAGAAATGTTCAGATTCTTAATAGTTAAAATTTTAAAATTATGTTATAAAAATATGTGTTGATTAAAAAAAAGCCTCCTTTGTTAGAGGTACGTCTTCAGATGCTGGCACTTCTTTCGGACTGTCCTTTGAACTCCTGCAGGTTCATGTCCTGTTCATGTTCTCCATTTTTCCTTTTCTGTCTGCACTTGTTGTCGCTTGTGTTCCTTGGTGCTAACTACTGTTGTTAATGATACCATATTTGTGATATTTGCTCTTTGTTAAGAAGAAACAACTGATTTCTGGTTTGCTCTTGTGTATCTCCATGAGTTTTCATCTCTAAACCAGAAAAAGTCCAGATCACTTCCTGTACAGTCAGATTTCCAGGGATTGTTTCATAGCCATTTTATGCCATAAATCAGAATTGAATTATCATAGTGATTCCTGTGAAGTGTAAATTTTTGTGGTTTTGCTCTGTTCCCCCCCCCCAATAGAGAACAAAGCTCTGGGGATTGCTTTTTCTGGTGGTTTGGGCTGGAAGGGGATGATCATTTCCTGTATAATTTCTTAGTCAGACCTTAAATATGTGGTGAAGCTTGTCTAAACTTCTAAACTGCACTGTGGTCTTGAGTATTACATTTTAACTCTAAAATGGTAGTGCCCCTCAGAGTTCTTGAAGGGTAATTGAGAGACCTATTCAGTCCTACATACATAGTTTTTGCGGGGGTAGGATCTTGATTTGACTACATACGATGCCAAACTTGCGAAATAAACTCTTAAAATTAGAGATGGTGTGAAATTAGGACGTGCCTGGCTATGCTAAAAAGTGATTGGGTAGTTTCAAGTTGAATTGAATCTTTTTTTTATTTTACTTTCAGTGGAAAAATTGTGTGCTTGCCCAGAGAAAAGTAGGTGATCAACTCTTTGGCTTCAACTTAATGCCACATTTAATGAAGTGATGTTGTAACAATAATCTGGAACATACACAATTAAAATACGAAGACCAGTCTGTGTTAACGTTCGTGTTATGGGATGTGTCTGAATTAAGGGAGAAAGATCTTCCTTTTGAGTTTGTAGGTAATGTGGAATTATCTTCAAATCCTGATAGGAATGTAGGGGATCTGTAGTTCTTGTAAGTCCCTCGTCCCAGAATTTTATTTCTAGGGAATGTGCTGCAAACCTTTTCAGATCTCCTAGAACACTGTGGCTTAATCTGGGTAGCAAGTCTACTGCAGCACGGAAGTCTTGTTCTTCTAGCTTGTAAAGTCCGTTGGAAAAAGAACATTTTAAATAGTAAGAATAACAGTCTATAAGTAACTGTGGTGCTGAAGAACTGCCAAGTCCCTTGATCGTTAATGGTTTTTAAGCAATGTGGTCTGTCTTGGCACATAGAGACAATTACAGCATAATGCGTGGTTTTGAATTGGCAAACATTGGTTGAATGAAATGACCAGATTATTTTGATGCTTTCCCTGTAGATGGAAGATGGTCACTCCCTTTTCGATTACAGCGTTGGACTGAATGATATTGTTCAACTCTTGGTCAGACAAAGCCCAGCAGTGCTTCCTGCTGTTAGTAAGGAAAAGGATTCTGAACTCTCCGACACAGACTCTGGCTGCGGCTCAGGCCAAAGCGAATCTGACAAAAGCTCTCACAATGGAGAAGGTGCCATGGAACTGGAGGGACAGCCGAGCACAGCGGCACAGCCTGACTGGGCTGACCCAGGATTTGGCCTCTATAAGGTGAGTAATTGAAAAACTAAGATTACTTAAAACTGCACTTTGGGAGGGGAATTGTTTCCCTGTAGTTAAGAATTTCTGAAAATCTTTCATGCTTCAATTGTGTGGGTATCTTTTTTCTCTTCTTCTTAAACCCTCCAACAAGAAACAAAAAAATACCAACCAACCCACAGATTAATTAAATGCAACACGTTGTAGGTCAAAATATTTTATTTTTCATTTTATCCTTTTAACTAAAACTACAATATATTAATTGATTAACAACAACAAAAAAAAAGGCATTCGGTGTGCCTGTATTGATTTTAAAAAATTTCCCAATATTTCTGCTGGGAGTCACTGCATTTGTCAAAGTTGAAACTTTCTCGAATGAACAAAAGAAAATCTCAACCAGCTGTTCAGAATCATTTTACTTGTCTGTTTCAATGGATTTTATTACAGATCTGGTGATGTCTTTGCCAGACTATGAGCAAGACAGTTTTGAAAGTCTGTTAGAGACGAACTAATAATGGTTTGTACTAGATAAGAAAGCTGTTTGTACACGTGTTGATATCTTGATAATGGCGAAGTTCTTGAGACGGTTAAATCTTCAAGGAGACTTGGAAATTAATGCTTAATTTGAAAATCCATTTTGGTGAGCTGTATACTTTGCTTTGTGTAGATCAATGACTTGGTCGATGCTCGAGATATGAATATGGGAGCATGGTTTGAAGCCCAGGTTGTAAATGTAACCAGAAAAAAACCTAGAAATGAAACAGCTGGCAGTTGCACAGATCCTGATCAGCCAACAGCCGTTCCTGAAGAAGATGTAATATATCACGTGAAATATGAAGAGTGAGTTTTGTTACCTTCTTGGCTAGTAAAGTCATTTGGATCGTGATGTTGATGGGAAATTTTATTGTAGAGATCCACCAGGTAAACCAGAACTGGGCTGACACAGTAATGACATTATTGAGCCCTGTTAACTGTAAGCTTGTTTTACAGTCAGAATTCTGACTGGAATTCCAGGGGGTTGGAATAATGTTTTTAGAAATATGAAATGTTGTTACCCAAGTTTTAAATGGGATACAATAGTAGCAAAGTTAAACTGCCCTATTCTGGTTGTGTCTGTGTGGGAGGAGGAGATTTTATTCTTGATGGTATTCTTGTAAGTTGCACGGCATTGGTTCTTGAATTGACCTGTCTGGATAAAATCTATCGCTTATAAAAAAAACTATGATGTTGAATCTGACTTTTCTTCTCTGTCCCTCTGTGCTTCCCTTCCACTTCAAGTTATCCAGAGAATGGAGTTGTAGAATTGAGTTCGAATGATGTAAGGGCTCGTGCACGGACTATTTTGAAGTGGCACCAGCTAGAAGTAGGACAGGTGGTAATGGTCAACTATAACCCCGATGAACCAAAAGAGAGAGGTTTTTGGTACGATGCGGAGATTCTGCAAAAAAGGGAAACGAAAATGATCAGGGAGATAAATGCGAAGATACTACTTGGGTAAGCAAATTCATAATGTGAAATAAATTGAATTCCCCAATTCTTCTTAAAACTTTCATGGGGTCTGAGTGACTCTGCTGAAAAAACTGATGTGACAAAAATGGTGCAACAGAAGCGCTGGGGAGGGATGAGAAACTGGACTGTCCTCTTTGGGTGATTGATGTCATCATACTGCACTTTTGATTAACTTCCATTGGAGGAATTGGACACTTCAAGGAATCACAGGGCATGCTGATCTATGGATTCACATAATGCTGGGAGGATGCAAAGCCCTGTATTCGCTAAGAGGCAAAGAATTGTTTACTATGTTAACTAGCCATAATGGTTTTACAAAAACTTCAGTATAATATTTTATGCTAGATATAATAATGAAGACTGAACCCTCACTTTATAAAGATGATGAAAAATTATTCCAGTTCAGTCCTGAAGGAGAAAATGGGCCTACATATAAGGGACTCTCAACTTCAGGAAAAAAAAAAGTATATATCTGTTTAAAGTTTCAGATAAGTTTCACAGGGTTGCCAGAATATTCCTCTTTTTTCCTCTCACCACACTGATTTTGACTTTTTAACTATAAAATACGAGAAGAGTTAGTCTGAAATGTGTTTTGGGGGGGCAACAGTAACTAATGATAATTGGAATGCTACAAGTGCCTGGATTCTCATTGAGACAAGAGGAGGTACACTTGCATGAAGATTATTTGATTCATGGTGATGCTGTCATGCCACTGTCCCAGATCATGTGATGCTGTAACAGGTTTCTTGTGATACAGGACCAATATCAGACCAGTCTGCATTACCGATGTACATGCACAGCTGTGAATTCATGCTGTATTCTTTCAAAGTCTGATCTTTCTGACTTTTTATCAACTTCTCTTTATAGGGATGCTGGTGATTCCTTGAATGACTGCAGAATTACATTGGTGGATGAAATTTATAAAATTGAAGAACCAGGCAGTGCTTGTCCAATTAGTGCTTGTCCATTAAAACGTGAGTCTGTTGCCTAGTTCTTGTGTGTCTCAGTCTTACCTTGTGATATTCTGCTAATTGTCTTTGTGAGGATCAAAGGTCTAAGAGTTCCAAGGCACTTGTAGTTGTGACTCCTTTGACCATTTCCAGTGTATCTTGGCACTTACTGGAGTCTGAAGCAGACTCTGGTTTCTTTTTGCTAACAGGACAAAATGGACCTGTGTGTAAAGCTTGTAAGGACAACCCGAACAAGACCTGTAGAATTTGTGCTTGCCATATCTGTGGAGGTAAACAAGATCCAGATAAACAGCTAATGTGTGATGAGTGTGATATGGCTTTCCACATCTACTGCCTCAACCCTCCCCTTAGTAGTATACCAGATGATGAGGATTGGTAAGTTCTAAGTATGTGTGTATGGTATTGCAATTACCAACTAATTAGGAGCAGAAAGTGAGGTCTAGGGCTTCATGCTGCCCTTAGGTGGCAATATTGTGATTGCATGAGGTGAAGAGATGTTTGTGTGGGTTTTTTTTTTTTTTTTTTTTTTTTTTTGTAGGACTTCATAGCTTTGGTATGTTTTAAGCCAATGGCTTTCAAATTTGTCTTCCCAGTTTGGGGATATATATGCCTATTCAAAGAGAACTGGAGCTACCTATAAACGAAATGCAAACCTGATGTCAGGAGGCTTAACTTGTATAATGGTTTTGTGTCACTTACGGGTAGTCCACAGGCCCTGTCACCGTATTAGGCTGGTGACATATGCTGTTTTATATATGAAATACATATGGTGATAGATATATAGGGAGATATATAGATAGTGGAATATATCTATCTGTATACATATAGATAGTGAAATATACCGTTTTATTCCTTGTGTCCTGTTTCAGCATTTTAAACAATGATTTTTGATACAGCTTATTTCCTGATAAATCTGCAATAGCTTAGAAGGCTGTGCAAGGGCACTAGCTCATACAGGTCTAATTCCAGTAGGGAGAGTTGTTTCAGTGTCCTGTCTAGTTTCAGGTGGGGAAATTGTAACATTATAACTCAGTATGTTTTGAGGAAGTTCTCTTTTAATTCAAGGCTTTGCTACTAGTTAATTTTCACTGACTGGTGACTTTAGGTATTGCCCTGAATGTCGAAATGATGCAAGTGAGGTGGTTTTAGCAGGAGAGAAATTAAAAGAAAGTAAAAAGAAACAGAAGATGGCATCTGCTAATTCATCCTCGCGGAGAGACTGGGGCAAGGTCAGTTCAAAAGCTGTTTTATTTTGAAGAATAATAGTGTGTGTTATTTCCTTGTAATTCTTGGCTGATCGGTCTTGCTCTTTGAAACAGGGCATGGCATGTGTTGGTCGCACAAAGGAATGTACCATTGTCCCCTCAAACCACTATGGACCAATTCCTGGGATTCCAGTTGGCACTATGTGGAAGTTCAGAGTTCAGGTATGAAGCTGAATCCTGACCTGAGCCACTGTAGGGGAAAATGGGAATGATCCAGCTCTTATGAGAAACCTGAAACAGTTAATCTTGGAGTGTATGTTGCTGGATATGTAAGTGCATAAAGGAAAGAATTCTGGCTTTGTCTAAATCAAGTGTTCCATAACTAATACTCCATTGTCCAGGCATTTCAAGTGTTTTTTTTTCTTTATGCTTTTTTGGTAACTCAAAAACCCCAACCCAAACGTATTTGTCTCTAGTAATTTGTCCTGGAGATGTGTAGTATCTCCTGCTTGTTATCCTGGTAAGGATCTCTCAAATACCAAGATAAATTAAACAGCAGGTTTTCTCATCCTGTTAGAAATTTAGGGAAGAAAAAGCACTGACATATCCAGATCTTGTTCTCAAGTATTAGGTGAAGGTTGCTATTGCAAGTCTTTGAAAAACCAATCCCCTTATACAAACATTTATTTTAATATCTATATTATTCTTGAATTACTGGAGCTTTTTAATAAGCAGTCTCAGTGAGAAAGATGCAAATTTCTAAATTTGCATCACAAAAAATATGTGTGTTCAATTTACTGAGATACTCAACGGCTTATTTTTTAACAGCATTTTTCTTTTTCTTTCCTCTACCTGGAGCTTTTTGGAGGATAGTGGTGAGAACACAGTTTCACCCTGTAATATATACAAAATAAATCTGAAATAGTACTCTTAGTTAATTTAGTTCCAAGACCAACAGGTAGTCGTTTGTAGCCTGTTGACGGCAGCTGTCTAGCAAACTTTCTTTTTTCAGGTGAGCGAATCTGGTGTTCACAGGCCCCATGTAGCAGGTATACATGGCAGAAGTAATGATGGCGCCTATTCCTTGGTTCTGGCAGGAGGCTATGAAGATGACATAGTAAGTGAACCTTGATTATTTATGCCTGAGAACCAATCTGCCTCGTAGTTAAAACAAAGACTTGGCCTTAGTTACTTTTTACACTCTATATCATACATTTCCCCATCTTGATGATACTTTTGTTCTTGAGAAGAAAACTAGGCCAAGGAAAACTACAATCCAGTAATATGTGCCAACGTCAGAATCAGGATTAATTTTAATATCCATATGTCAGCTTTTAGTCTAAGAGTCCTTAGCTGCCTTTTCAGGGTCTCCATTGCATCCACAGTTTGAACAGAGTCTCATGGTGTATGCTGCCAGATCTTCATGTGTCAGGGGAGTGTTCAGAACAAAACTGGGGACAGAAGTCCTACTTCTGAATATACCATTTGTTTCTGCGAGCCAAACCAAACCTTTACTAGGCTTTACCAAGTTCTACTGCTCATTCTTACTGCAGATCACCGGTGTGTTGCTAGCCTGCGCCCCCTTACTCCAAATGCCTGTTACAAGTCACGTAAAACAGCTACGTGCCCCTGCACTTCCAAGCAGATCCTGTGCGAGTGGTGTGCTGCTCTCTTGGCAGAGGTCTCCTTGCACTGTTAGGGTGTGTGACAAGACAACAGTTGTCACCCTGACTCCTCTCTTGGCAGTATAAGGGAGGACCATAGACTAAACTGAGTCTGGGAGCTTAAACAGAGGAAGCATCTTTCCCTTCTCTGAGAATACCATATTAAAGCTACTTGATTAAAAGACTCTTCTGCTTTTATTGAATTATTTTTGTGAATGTGTCGAAACCATCCATATACGTTTCAGGATCATGGAAATTCCTTCACATATACAGGGAGTGGAGGGCGTGATCTTTCTGGAAACAAACGCACAGCGGAACAGTCTTGTGATCAAAAACTCACCAACATGAACAGGTCAGCAATGTTTGCGCTCCGTTCCTAACCTTAGTAGCTGGCAATCTGTCAACCTGAAAAATTGTTTGTCCGGTTTGCATCAAAAGAAACTGGCGAAGTGGAAAAACTGTCAAAATTAGGTTTCGACTGTGTTGTAGGCTGCAGATCAGTTGCGCAATGGCAATGCTTCTTACAATGCACTATAAATGAGACAGAATTGTAAATGGTATTAGTTTCACATTTAATATTGACTAAAACTTAAGGAACAGAATAGTAAATTAGTGTAGAAGTTTTCGTACTCTCTCCTGAAGACCTTTGCAGCCACTGGTCACCTTGTGAGACCGGATAATTTGTAGTTCTGAGCTGTTACTCTTACAAAGAAGTGTGGACTTGAGTGAAGGAGGTGGTCTGTGCTGTTAGATTAATGAATAATATAATGATTAATCAGTGTATTTAAAATGTAGTCTCCAGTCAGAAAGCTTAATTACCATCTCCCAGAGTTCTTAGTGTTATACAAGATACTTGAAAGTCTTGCTATTTAAGACAAACAAAAGCCTGGCTACATCCTTTTCAGCACAATGCCAGTACTCTGCTACTCTTAATATCGTACTTGACTCTATCAATGTGTTGCTCTGAGTAAAATAGTGTAGTTGAATTTATTACTACTTAGTAGCTGGTTTACCATGCAAGCTGTGCTTTGCTTTATCCTCCCTCTGATTCTGAAGAGTTTGGCCTGGTAGGTACACTAAGTTGATTGGACTTTCTCTTACAGAGCTCTGGCTCTGAACTGCAGTGCCCCCATCAATGACAAAAATGGAGCTGAAGCCAAGGACTGGAGAGCTGGAAAGCCAGTCCGAGTGGTGAGGAATGTAAAAGGAGGCAAACATAGTAAATATGCTCCTGTAGAAGGGAACAGATACGATGGAATATATAAGGTAAGAAGGAATTGAATTTGCCTGCTGAATTAGGGAAAGATAATTTGGTTATGGTTGAGGGTTTTTTTTTTATAGCAAATGATGGACTTGCATCTGACTTTTTTAGGTTGTGAAATACTGGCCCGAGACTGGGAAATCTGGATTTTTAGTGTGGCGTTACTTACTTAGGAGGGATGATGAAGAACCTGCTCCTTGGACCAAAGAAGGAAAGGACAGGATGAAAAAGCTTGGTCTAACAATGCAGGTATGCTTTTGAACAATCATCATGGTTCCCCTGGACAATGAACTCAATGGAAAGCAGGAATTTTTCTATTATACATTCTTACTGAGGACAATCTGCTTCACCTTGGATTAAGAATCAAGACAGCCCCCCTTAGACTGAGGGGGACACCAGTGCTTTCGATCTCATGGGTTGGTTGTTTCCTTTTTACATCAGGAGGCTAAATGGACAAACCTCACTTTCTTGTACAGAATTTCTATAGTCTGAATAAGCACTTTGCAAGAGCAGCCTCGATCTGTTGCTTTAAATGGAGAAACCCTGGAGCAGTCCTCCAGAGGTCATTCTTCTGACCTATAATAGCCTGTATGTCTATGAGCTGGCGTGTTTGCATTGGATGCCTTTTGTTTTGTGTTTTCCTGTAGTATCCTGAAGGGTATTTGGAAGCTGTTGCAAACAAAGATAAGGAAAAAGAAAATAATGGAGATGATGAGTTTGATACCCCAGGGAAAGGAAAGAGGAAAAGGAAATCAGCAGGTTTGTGGAGTAGGCAAGTGGATATAGAAAGCCTTGTAGGTTTTTGTGCGTTTTGCCTAGTTACTCTTTTCTGGTTGCTTTTTGTTTATTTGTTTAAAAAGTCATTATGTTTTCTTTCAGGTGGGGAGGAAAAACTCATCACCTCTCCTACAGGGACTCCAAAGAAAACTAAAGTTGAGCCATACAAGCTGACATCTCAGCAAAAATCTCTTATAAAAAGTGATGAAGCCAATGAAAAACTGTGGAATGAAGTACTAGAAGCTCTCAAAGACGGACCGGTATCTCATGCTTTTCTTTCCAGAAATAAAGTGACAGTGAACTATCCCTAGACACAGACCGCTTGGCTGCATAAAGAAACAGCCTATGTCTAAAGTAATCTGTTGCATTTAATGTGGGGCGGGTTGGTTGTTTGGGTTTGGTTTTTTTTTTTCCGGCTGTATCTTTCAGAGGGTAATAGCAGTAAGTTGATTCAAATGTTCTCTTTGCAGAAATTTCTAAATAAAGTTGAAGAGGCCTTCTTGTGTATTTGCTGTCAGGAGGTTGTGTTTCGGCCAGTCACAACTGTATGCCAACACAACGTGTGCAAGGTGAGTAATCGATACAACTCTTCTCTTGGGCCAAGCCTTGAACCGACTTGTTTAGTGGTGAGAGAGAGGTGGTAGGAGTGTCCCGGGGGGGGGGTTGGTTTGGCTTTTTTCCGGTAGTTAGTCTTTTAGCATAAGGCAAGTTTGTATTTTAAAACTTTCATCAAATCATGAAGTTCTCTGGCATAAAAAAAGTCTGTGCTTTAAAGAAAGTTTCACTCTTGTATTGGTACTATCCGATTCTTTTAAAAGATAATGAGAGCTCCTCTGCAGGCTCAGTAATACTGCCAGGTGACACTGATAGATTTGACAGTGTTACAGAATGTATGTGGTTCTAATTTGCTTCTTAAAGAATGATGTGAAGTGTTTTTGCAGAAGCTCCAACAGTCCTTAATAGCTGTAGGGGAATTCTTGATCTTTAGAATTGTAATTGAATGTAATATCTCTACCATATACCTAAATACTGTGTCCATGACTAACATGCTCTGTTGAAGTGCA
This sequence comes from Elanus axillaris, assembly GCA_026212715.1. NCBI lineage: Eukaryota > Metazoa > Chordata > Aves > Accipitriformes > Accipitridae > Elanus > Elanus axillaris. The sequence goes on from JANZLQ010000095.1 coordinate 39,535,531, forward strand.
CGTGCTATTGCATGTAATGAAGGAAGTTTTCTCTCCAACTGCCAGCCTTCCATTGCTCTCGGCCTTTCCCAGCTCTTGTCAATATCTGGGTGAACTGGGGTATAAAAGGCATCTCATTCTCTGCAGTGGGGGCTTTGTAGAATAAGCTAAACTGTACATCTCTTTCTTAAGCAGTTTTTTTTGTCCTTCACCAGGATTGTTTGGACAGATCCTTCAAAGCTGATGTGTACAGTTGTCCAGCCTGCCGCTACGATCTTGGCAAAAATTATACCATGCAAGTGAATGAAACACTGCAGACCATTCTAACTCAGCTCTTTCCTGGATATGGCAATGGACGGTGATTCTGTAAAGCACTTCTAATTTTCTTTTGTTCAAACTTATTAATGGGTTTTCAATGTGCTTAATTTAAAAAAAAAAAAAGTAGTCTGTGTTCTCCCAGATCCCTAAAAAGTTTAAAGTCTTCCTTGTTTTTAAAAAAAAAACTATAAACTTCAAGGAATATCCTTTTGTATGTTCGTGGGTTTTGTTTTTGTTCTAAATGTTGAATTTTGCATTCTTTCTGCCTCCCCAAACTGCCATTCATCAGCACAGAATTATTTTCTTTTAATGGACTTACAAAGTGCTTCCGGTAAGGCTGCTAATGATTTTGAAAGTTCTCAGAGTGCCCCCTGTGCCCCCTCTTTATTATTTTTTAATGTTTTTTTTTATTCCAAAAAATGGCTTGGTTGCTAGAACAATCTTCAATGTTTGGGGATTTGGCCATAAAGGTAGACTCGTGCATCACCTTGGCAGCATTTTGTACAAGATGGTTCCTGGCTTATGATCTCTTTACCACAAGTGGGTATTTGCCTTTTTTTTTAAAGAACTGGTTTTTATACATTTGACAAACCTATCAAAAGCCATTTCCTGCTAATTTTGTATCTCAAAAAAAAAAATAAAGCTGCTTGTGTATAGCCAAGTAGTTGGAGCAATATGAAGTACTACCTCAGTTGGACTTCTTTCCTACTAGGGAACTATTTGTTCAGCCAGGTGCTGTCCTCTATCCAGAAATGCCATTGTGGAATATACTAAAGCCATTCTTAAGTGCCTTTTGTCCTTTTCTGAAAGACTGGGCTCTGAATCACCATATATATATTTTTCATAAGCACTGAATTGTTTAAACTTGCCAACCGGATTTTATTCTTTGGTTAAAATATAACACTGTAGCTGTACATGATTAGCATGGATTTGCAAACTTTCAGGTTTCCTCCTAATGGTAGGTGTATTATGGTAACATGACTTTTTTTTTTTTTCTTTGTTTCACTGCATTTCTACCTGGACATGGAGAATAACCAACTCTGACTCTTTTTTATGAAACATTTTGTTTATTGTACATGATATGGAGAAGGCTTACTTTTGTGAATGGGTTGTCTTTTTCTAACATTACCAAAGTTTGCAGTTTAATACCTCAATGAGACAGGGATGTTTTTAATCACACTTTACTGCAGACAGACTGGAACAAATGTGCCTATTTTTTGTTTTCTTAACTCTCACCCTTTTTAAAATTATAATGTTAATATGTTAGGGAAGAAAAAAAAAAACATTTTATAGGTTTTTTTGCTGAATTTGTCAATTTTTGTACAATGTGCAAGTTGAAGTTCTCAAAATAAATATCTTTTCAGATGAAAGTGGTGACGGTTTTCCTTTATTATCTGAAGCAGGTTTCCAGATCTAATTGTGCAGGAGTTCATATTTATGTTCCATTATGCTAAGCCTTTTATTTTCTAAGGCCTATTATGATTTTTTTCACTGCAAAGAAATGGGGAAAATACTAATCTGATATTCTTGTCTTCAAAATATTTGCTTCTAGGCCCTAGTTAAAGGCATATGTTATGTTCAATTAAAAAACCCAAAGATTCCCAAAATCTCTCTCTTTTGGGGGCATAACTTATGTTAGATTTCCACAGTACTAAAATCCAAATATCATCTGGCTATTGGAATTGTCTGCACCTTTAATGAATAAACCCCAAATTGTTAGACGAGCCATGTCATGCATCGTATCGGAGGTGTTTGTAGCAAGTTGTGTGAGCATCAACTCAGCAAACCAGAGAAATAAATTAAAACGCAGGTTTTCATAAACAAACGCAGACGAAGTAAATGGAGAAAACATATGGGCATTGAAGATGTTGGGAAGAAGCTGTAAAATTAAGCAGCAGTTGCAGAATCTGCCCCCTTTACGTTTATTTTAAGGGTAGTGTTAACAACAAACACTTTCAAATTCAGGTATTTAAATTTCATTGAAAATGTCCTTCCAGTTCTCATTCTATATTGTGATGAGAAGAATTTGGGGTGAGTGGGTGAAATCAACGAAGTGTTGTGTATTTAAATTGAAAGAACCTATTGCCAAGACTTCCTTAGTATATTGTTTTTGTTGTTGTTTGGAATTTGGATAACAAACTTTGTTTTCCTACATAGGTTTCAGTGTACTGTTCAGAGTTTTGGTATTTATTTGGGATAAATTAGAATTTCTCTGCTAATTAGACACTTGATAATTCAGGGCTTGCAGATCTCAACATAAAGCTTTACTATGAAAATTACCGTGCTATAAAGTGAGCTGGTGTGTGGCTTCGGATATAAAGGGGTTTTTTGTTTAATGGTAGAGATTATTAGTAGCATGATGCTTCATTTCCTGTACATACTTGTATACATTGATGTTGTAAAATTCTGGAGTAAATACCCAATAGGTGAATTGGTAAAACAAGTGTTTTGAGGATAAGGAATTGGGAAGCAAGAATAATAATGTAAAAAAAAAACCACCACAAAAAAAACAACGCAAGGATCTTTCTTCTATTTTGGGAATTCCCATCTTGCTTCCCAGCAAGTGTACAGAATCTATGGTCTGCACAGTTTAATTGAGCACAAATTAAAAAATGCCCCTGATCATTCTTCGTCTTGGCAGGCTTCCATGGTCCTGTAATTGCAGTTGCTTTGGAAAGCGTATCCGTTGTGTGGTGATGGTGAATGCTGGAGACAGGGGTACAGGTACTCACCACGCTTGTGGCATCCCCGTGGCCTTGGCAGGAGAAGGGGGAAACTGCAGCCAGGAGTCAGGGCCCCTGGCAGAAGCACGACACCCACCCTCTGTCCCAAATCGGGTTGCTCTAATAGCGTGGTATCACTCTATCTTCTGTGGGGGAAACTGGAAGGAAGCATAGGTTTAAAAAAACGAGCTGGTGGGAAGAGGAGGATTCTGTGCACTGCCAGTAGCTGATGGTTAACTTTTTTAAGCTCCTTGTAGACCCCAGTACCTGGAGCTTCTTAAAGCTACCACCCAAATACAGTGAGAGCTACAGCGTGTTACAGCTAACGCCTGATCTCCTATTTTTATGTTCATCTCGCTCATTGGGTGCTATGGTTTCTTGGGTCCCGCTGGGGCTGCTTCCCCCTTCAAGCATGAGCGGAGGCGTGGGGCTGGGCTCTGAGCTCTGCCCTGTGAGGAACTTGTGGAGAAACCCCCAAGTTTGCCACATTCAGCCTTGCCAGGTGTTGAAGGCGATGGGACTGCCTAGCCAAGAAATGTTACGTGTGCCATCTTTTAACACCTTGGTGCTACCCCCGCTCCAGGTTTTCCTCAGGGGCAGCCTGACTGAGGCAGCCCCGAGGACCACAACAGCAGGCAAGCTGTAGCTCGGGCCTGTGTGGGTCTACCTCAGGGTAAACCCCCACCCCCTCCTCAGGCTGCGACGCCATGGCCCTGAGGGCTAGCAGCTGGGCTGGGGGAGCAGGGGAAGGTTAACGATGAACCTCCTCCGCCCTCGCCCGACCCCGCGCCCACCTGCCCGGCCGCCATGAGGCCGCCACAGGCCGCGGGTGGGGGGGGGCGGTCCCGTCCCGCCCCATTGGCGCAGGGCGGCCGCAGCCCCCCCGCACCCCC
>JANZLQ010000095.1:39540920-39551701 GCA_026212715.1 Elanus axillaris
CCCCCCCCTTTTTATTTCCCCTCTGGAGACTGTCAGAGTCTAGAGCCAAACCTAAGCTTCTTTCTTTTTTCTTTTTTTAACGATAAACTGTCATGCACAGAAACACCCGTGGTTACATGCAGAGGTCCTTCCTCTCGCCCCTTGCAGAGCCTTGAGCACAAACGTTGCGGGGTGAGAAAGTGAGACGATCAGCTCTGAAGCGGTTGTGGTCTGCAGAAATTGTTTGTCCGGTCATGCTTTGGTGACTTGCCGTGGGTTTTAGCTGCTCAGTTTGCCCTTTTTAAAAAAAGAAATAAATAGAAGATGTATTAGGCTCTTTTGGGTTGTAGTATGTGGTGGAAGGGGAAACTATTCAGGAAACCCTTCATCTAAACATGGAACTTGGCTTTCCTTTAAAGCTGGCTTTGATTCTTGTTCTCAAAGATGGTATATATAGCTGCGTAGGAGCTAGGTATATTGCAGAAATACTGTTTTGGACCCCGTTGTTTTAAAGGGTCAAAGGCACAGATTTAGTTTCAGACATGTTCTTTAACTTTTATACTTTTTAAAATAAAAGCTGCTTTAGAGAATGGGTGCTGTTCAGGGGCACAGACTGGTTTTGTGTTGCTGATAAGGCCTAGAACATTGGAGTTTTGCTGTGTGACTCGGTTGTCTTTGTGCTGGGGCAGTGTAAATACATTGTCGTGTTATGTCAAGCTTGACCCTTTCAAAGCTAGGTTTCCTTTAACCAAAAAGAGTTAATTTTAAGGAACCGTGTTCAATGGAAACTTAATAGCATTCCCCCCTTTTTTTGCACACAATAAGTCACTTCTTTCTTACAAACTTTTCCTTTTTTCTCTTCTGTGTCCTTTTCCTGTTCTGTTAAAATTAATGTAATCACTAGAAATCTTAAAGACTAGAATTTAAAACGTGCAGTTACATTTCAGTAATTACATAAAATAACTGTTGGAGTATGTAGAGGGTAATTGCTTTTTGACAGTAAGTTCCTAATTTTTAGGTTCTCCTGTAATAAGTGAAAGAAGTTGAGTTAGGTAGACCGACTCCTCCAGTGCCAAAAGGAATCAACAGCCATTTCTTTCTCATTAGTGGTAGGAGTTATTCCTATGCAAAGTATATGTAGGTGGATATACTTAAGTCCTTGTTACAGAGCTACTGTTCACGTAGAAGATGCTCACTGAAACATCTTTTGACAGCAAAATGCTGGCCAGTGCTCAGTAATGTAGTATTCTTTCCCCTTTTTTTGCTCCTTGAAAAGAGATAATTCCCTTAGCCAATCCAGTGGGACCAGAATACATATAGTCTTCTATAAAAATTTAGTTTTTTCAGTAAGTTCGAACACATGGGCAAAAGAGCGAAGTACACAGGTCTGACATTTAAAGTTTGACTTTAGGGTGGACACGGGCTTTTATAAGTAAGATCTTAGATACGTAAGAGGTTTAATTGGCTTTTGATGAGAAGTTGATAGCGAAATGCACTTCCAGGGAGAATCCCGCCTATTTCCTCTAGATAATGCTGGTTATTGGTTGGAGGCAAATACGGTACTCAGAACTACTTACCATCCTGTTAAATTGAACTGTTGGAGCAAAATGAAGTGAAAACTATTTCTAGCGGTACCATCAACTCCTGTCATTTAACAGATAATGTAGAGTGATTGTTTTACAGATCTGCAGGCACTAGGCATTTTAAATTATGAAAAATATCAGCAACTTCTGAAAACTTAGAACTCTTTCCGTATAAGAGGTCTCAAGAAATTTTATGAGAGTTGGGAAAACCAGTTTGTCCAGATGTGCTGGATAAGCATGTTAGTTAGCTATATGGGGTTCTTCTGCACATTTATCAAGAGTTGCGTATTCTTATTTCTACTAGGATGTCCAGCTGTAATACAATAAACAATGTGTTGGCATTCAAGTAGCTGTAATTAGCTTTCAAAGTTTATGTCTAATTTCAATGAATAGGGAAGTTCACATGTAAGTAGAAATAATGGCTCTTTTTGCAGGCTGAGACAACCATGCATCAGTTAACACTTTATGAAAATCTCTCTGCAGTCATAAGAATTAGAAACTTTTATTTCCTTTTAATTAATTCTAGGCAATATAGAAGAACTGTGGACTGGTGAATTTTCCAGCCTTTCTGACTCACTTTTTAATGTTTTACTGGGTGCCGTTGAAAAGGATTTTCAACGCCTGTTACTGTCTGTCCATTTGTTGTGTGCTTGTGCTATACGCAGCATTACTTGCAATATAGCATCTGTTAATATCAAAGATGGATGACAGCTAAATATGTCACTGCAAGTGAGGGATTTGCTTAATATATTGGGATGCCATCAGGATTCTCTGTGGCTGTGCAAAGCACCGTTTGAAGTAATTATTTGTCATCTATTTAAGAATCAAAAGATGGTTTGTCCATTTGATGCACTAGCAAACTGAAATCCTTGAGTACTGCAAAATATTGGCAGAAACCTTGTAATTGTACGTAGGTCTAGTGATATTAATGTCGTGGTATTGTTCTCAGTATAAGATCATTGTGGGATGAGAAAGGTGTACTTCCATTTTCAGTATTTCTCAGTAAACTGATGATTACTTAGTAAGTTGGGTTTTTTTTTTTCAGTCTTTGTTTTGCACCAAGTATGTTCTGTCTTGTCACAGCTTATGGATATAGTCACTTACTACAGTGGCTTAAGGTACTTACTCCACAAAAATACAAATGAAAGTAAATTATTTTCTTTTGTAAATTAAGCAGTTCCTCAATTATGTTCTTACTAGATGGCTGCTGACACAGGGGAACACATTTGTATTCTGTTGTAATATTTTTGTTTATCTTAAGATCCTTACTTAGTCTGTGTGTGCCTCAGTCATGGCAAAAATGGCCTGCAACTTTTATTTTTTTCCTTTGGTGTTTCAGAAGGCTCATGAAAAAGGCAACAGTTGCCAATTTCTTTGAAAATATAGGCTTGTTCTTTTGTTTCCTAAACCTATGTGATAAAAATACTGTATTTCAATGTGGCCTAAGAAGACGATGTTGGAAGTTGGTGGTGTGTCAAGATGATTTCCTGAGGTGTTTTCATACTCCTTTACAATTTCCAATATGCATTTGGAGTAGTGGGAAGGATTTTGGTGATCCTCTGTGTTTATTTTCTTTTGTTGCAGATAAGTTTGTGAAGTTTGCCATACTTGTTCTCAGTTCTGTGTTGGCAAAACAAGCAGTGCAGCTTTGGCTGTGAGGTATGTGTTAAGGTTTGGAGCTGTAGCTTCCAGAGAGAAGAACCAGATAAAATTGAGCTGTGAGAGGTTAAAATTGTCCAATGTTACCTTGAAGCTGTTGTGAAACTACCTTGGTTTTCTCCCAGGTTTTGCTTTAATTTAGGTTTTAAATTCTCACTCCTTTCAGTTGCAATTTTGGTTAAGAAGTATGAAATGGATATGAAATGTGAAATGCCCAACAGGAGACTGTGGGGTTCCCCCTGCTCGTCTCTGTGAAGGTGAGGAGTTTAAGTTATTTACAGGTTCAGCTGAGGACAGATGTGCTTGCTCAAGTGCGCTTCTGGAGCTGTATGAACTGTGTTATGCTTCTTGGTCCCGTTCTTCTGCCTGCTGGCTTTGCCTCTTGCTCAGTCTCTTCTTCCCGAGCAGATAATTTTCTGGCAATGCAGCTGCTCTTAAGCCTGGAATCTGGGTCAGTGTGTCACACCCACTCTAGGCAGGACCTAAAGCACCTTGTGCAAAAAGTGCAACCAAGACTTTGATTTTGCATTGGCAAAATAGTCAAAAGCACTGAAACAATCACATTTGTTGAATTTCTGTCTTACAAAAATCTGAAGCAACCTAGAGAAGAAGTTGAGCAAGTTACTGAGAATGTTGCTGCAGGCTTGTAGTTCTGGCAGGTTTGCTGAAGGAAGACTATTGGGAATTAGTCCTCATTAAGGTATTAATCTGATAGAGGAATTACCTTTTTGTACAAAGTGGTGCATTAATCAAGTTTTCTGAAATGCATGCAATTTCTGGTTAGAATAATAGACTATGGGTTACTTTACAGTATTCTGAGGTTTGCAGCACTGCTGCATTGAATTCAAGTGTTGTGCATTCAGACTTTGAATTCTTGTTCAGACTGAACGGGAATACATAAAGAAGAGGTATTTTTTTTTTTTCCCTTAGTTGCTCCAGGTCTGGGCAGGAGGTTCTCCTCCTTTCACTGTGGTCTTAGTTTGAAATGGTGAGCTCCTAAATGCTCTTCTTCATGTTCTAGCAAGGTGAAACCAAAGTAGTTTTGTGTACCTGGCATCAAAGATCCAAAGTCACAGTAGACCTGCTGACAAGAACCAGTCCACGTTCTTTTTTTTTTTCCAATACTTCCATAGCCTTGCAGTAATTATATTGAAGATAATGAAAGAAGCAAAGATAAATATTGTGTCATGCAGTAAACAAGTTCAGAGGATACCTGGTTATAGAGTCTGTCTCAGTAGTGGTATGCTGATTTGTGTGGTTTTGGTATGAGTTTGTCTTGCATATTCAGTAAAACAGTGAATTTGAGAGGAGAGCCAGTTGGGTACTGATTCTGAATTTAGTCAGAAATAAACATTACAGAAGGCTGTTGACTACCTTGCTTCAGGCAATAATGAACTGTTTTAATTTCTTACAGATTTATTGCTCTTAAATCTAAACACTGTTTCTGCTTCTAAATGCTATTTGTGACTAAATAATTTTGCTGCAGTTTGAAGAAATGTATGAGTAACAGTATGCTTACATAGCTAAGAGGATGTTTTGAGGGAAAATTTTATTTTCCTTTAATGAGCTACATATGCTGCTTGATTTCAAGTACAGGAGAATCTGGAATTCTGGAGAAGCCTTGTGGAGTGTAAAATTAAATAGAAGATACTCTAATTTGTCAAATCCCAAGTACTGTAGATCTTCATCCACTCGGCTGGTGTGTACTCACTGTGCCTGTATGGGAATGTTGTCTTTCTGTTCCTCTTTCTCAAATCTTTCCTCTGTTATGTTCACTTAGACCTTATGAAGGATATACAAAACTCAGAGCAATTTTGGAGGTTAAAAATGTAATGAATTGAATATAGAAATGATTCTGAGGAAAAGGTGTTAGTTTAAAATTCTTGCTGTAATCTTAGTCATTTAAAACTGGGCTGAGCAACACCACAACGAACTGCAGGCTTACAAATTTACACTCTCTTTGTCTGTAATGCTGTAATCTGATTCTCGGGAATAAAGGGGAAGAAAGGAAAGTTGTCTCAGCTATGCTTGCAACACGTATCTCTTCTCTAAAACTAGTGATATATAAGTGCCTATTTTATATACAGACTTGAATGTTGCAAAAGTTTCTCTTTTGTTCTGCTAGGAAACTTTTGATAGTGCCTGATCCATGAGAATCTAGATGTAAATTTAAGTATAATTAGTTGGCTTACTGAGGAAGGAAGTAGAAGAATCTGCCCGCTATGTTCCAGCCTAATTCATCAAAAAAATGCCATTTCAAGTAAACACATGAGGTTTCCATTAATATCTGTGTGCAGTACTTAGTAGTCAAATAATGAGTTAAGAGTAAATTTCAAGAATATTTTCATGAACAGGGTTCTTCTGCGAGTCAGAAGTTAGTTCGGGCACACTTAAAATCTGTGTTTTGTTTTTAATTTTGTAACTTTACAGTATTTTCAGTTGAGGATCAGGTTATTTTTTTTCCCCTCAGACTAAACTTATTTTCATTTTAAGTTTGCCAGGGACTTGAAGTAGACTTGGGCAAGCTTTCCTATTTATTAATCCTTGGGCAGCCTGCAGCCCCAAGCCCAGCGTGGTCCCTGAGGCAGAAATTCCCCCCTAAGCATTTCTGAGAGCAAAGAGCAGAGGGAGGGAAAAAAACTTGCAAAAAGGCTGTGAATCTTGATTTCTTGTGATGCCCCTTGGCTGTCTGATTCGGTTTGTCCGGTATGTTTTTGGTTTTGCTGAGAACAGTGTGTGTTATGCAGGTTGCTCTGCTTCCTCCCACACTCATTCCATCAGTGCCTGACTTGGCCTCCTCTCTCTGAGAATGGGCATAAAACTAACGTGATTGACAGTTTAATTGAGGACAATGAGCTAAATGACCAAGTTTAACTCCTTTGTTCGGGTTTTCGGTTTTCCAGGTGCTGGCAGTTGTTTTAAGGTATTGCCCAGGCCTGCAGGGATGCCTAACTTGAAACAGGGGGGTCTGGGAACTCTGGGCCCAGGGGCAGCTGTGAGGTAAGCGATGAGGTAATGATGGATTTCCCGGGTGTCAAACATTCCGCAAGACTTTCCAGAGAGGGCATGGTGGTTGCCTCCACGGTAGCTTGCTTCTCGGCGATAGTGAAGTAGGACACATCATCTTGGCTCGTGGGGACCATGGCCAGGTAATGAGGAAATCTTAAAATGCTGTCCAGCCTGCCCTAGGGTGAGGAATCCCAGGATGAGTTAAACCTCTCTTTTTTCTAGTTACTGTTGAAAGGGCAGGGGAGCTTTAGCAGATGTATTTGAATCAATAGATAGAAGTTTTCAAGGGAAATTGCCAGGCAAGGCAAGAAGACAGAAGGTTGAACAATTTGGGTGTTGAAACAAGATTAGAGAATTTGTTGCCATTGATACTCGGTTTCCCATGGTTATGCAGTGCTGCCAGGCTTTGACTGTGCTCTGTCACATCCAGAGGGTTATAATGAAAAATGGAGGGCAAGGGAGGTTTTTAAGAGTTTGTTGTTACGATTTAGAAACTTTGCTTAAGATATGGCATCTCTCTTTTAACTTTCTGAAGCATTAAAACAGTAAATTATTTTCCTGGTAGCAGCTTCCTCTGCTCAGGAGTACAATGCACTCAGAATTTCTTCCCCAAGAGTTAGCTGCTATGTTTTCAGCATTTAAATGAATAATTTGTTATATATTAATGATTTTTGTGCTTTGTGCTGGATGTGACGTCTTCTTTATGTCTTCAATTATCTAAGCTATTTAGATGTGCCTCATTTAGATCTTCTCATTATATTTTCTCTTTTTTCCTCCTTGGTATCTGGGACTTAGTACACTTTCCTGCCTGGGTTTGGCGTGCATTGTCCTTAGATGGTCTCCTGCAAGGGTGTGTAATTCACTGTCCTTACGTACTGTAATGAGCTGTGGAACTTAATTTTCTGAACTGCTAACAGCAGTTTTACTGGTGTTAAAAGTGGAGTGCTGTTTGTTGTCTGCATTGATTAGATTAAGAGTTAGTAGGTTGAGTGTTCTGTAATAAAAGGGCAATTTGACTGAAGAGCACCAGTAACCCTCATCCATTTTTAGGTGTGTACAAACTCCCATTTATGTAGGAGATAACAAGCTCTCCTGTTTGGGGAAGAGAGACTTATAAGTGTGCTTTCTAGAAAAGTTTAATCCACTAAGACTTTTCCTATAACTGTTTCAGATGTTCCAAACTTTGTTGTGTGATGAGGCTGTGGTTTGAGATGGTGGCTTTGCTCTATTGCTGTAAAAGTCCTACTCCTGCAACTATGTGCTTATTTTAAAGCACAGCCATGTAACCAGTCAGCTCCCTGATCATTTTGCACTGTGGCACCACAAATCATCATATTTGGCACAGGAGAAGAACAAATGGCCATGGATGGGAGCTCAGTAGCTGTCCAAGTTGGTACTGCTGTGAAATTTCCTCTTGCTTCAAACTGCGGCCAGCACTTTGTTTATTCTGTGAAATTTTGATGGCTGTGGTTCTTTTTCCTTCAGCAGGGTGTGACATTGGTGCCAGCGTGTGTGCCCACCACCAGTGCAGTCAGGCTAATGTGTGTATTTTCTGCTCTGAGTTGGCAGCAGGTTGCAGGGTCCGCTCGGGAGGATATTTCCGTGTGCCTTTTCAGCCCCTTCCAACACAACCCAACCCAAGTGAAATCTTCTGGAGTCGCTGTGGATGCTACGTATCCTCTTTTCACAAAGTTATTTTTGCTGCCGGCGGCACGCATGCCATGGTTTTGTCTACCAGATTTTGAACGCCTACTTTCTCCTTTTTTGCTGTAGGCGTATGTTCTAAAGGGCCTTTTCCTTCATCTTTTTGAATTTTGGTTGTGTGGTTTCAAGGCCTTTGGCAAAAAGCCAGTAAAGAGTTTTTTGGGGGTTGATGGTGGATAACTGCACCTTTGGAGAGGCAGAAAATTGTTCAAAAGTATTTTTGCCAGATGTATACAGTGTAATGTATATGGTAGGAGGGCCTACATCACTTGAGTAGAAGTTTAGCTTCAGACGTGGTGCCTTTTTCAAGGGCTGTCTGAAGGTACACGCGTTATGGTTTATCAAAGATACTGATAATCCCAGAAAGCATATTAAGTTTGTTTAGCAAGATTAAAGATGGTGTTCTAGTGTTTCTGTATAAACAAAGCAAGTCCTCTGTCATAAATTCTGCTGTCTTTTTACTGTTCAAATCCGGATTGAGGGTTTGTGGCAAACCAGCAGGACTGGTTTGCTTTACGTTGGCTGATGTGTGCCCTGGGTGTAGGTATGGCATTTAGCTCCAGCGCTGGTGCCTAAGGGCAGGTTTGTTTCCACTAGAAGTCACTACCTTTAGTCAAAGTTACCCCCTGACTCAGAAGCGGAGGAGAATGAGTTGGCATTATCCACTCCTCCGAGATCAATAGTGGGGGAGCAGCAGGGAACTACTTGAAAGTCCCAAGCCTTTCCCTGGAGGAAGGATTCCCAGTCTTGCAAGTCCTTTAGCAAGCACAAGTTGAACTCAGCTGGGTTTCTTGGGCTCTTTCTCTGCTCTACAAAGGTTTCAATCAACAGGTGTAGCATTTCAGTCACAAAAGTGTCTTGGCTCACATAATTTTAGAGGGAAAAGTCCCATGTAAAAGTCATTGAAATTAAAAACTCTCTCTTTGTGGCTACCAAGATCATCCCTCTGGAGACAAGTTTTAGCGTTTCTTTACTACAGTTGCAAATTAGAAGGTTTTCTTAATATTTCAGGTTGTTACTCTCTCTTACAAAGAAACAGAATGCACCCAGCTGAGAAAAATACCTTAATAGCTCTTTTCAAGAACTAATGGGGGCTTAGACTCTCTGCAAAATCATCGTTTTCAGTATTAATCGTGAAGAGAGAAGAGTTCGTTCACATCATCCCCATCCACCCTGCTGCACAGCAGAGCTGTGAATGAAAAATGCTTTCAGTGTTCTCGGAATGGTCAGATTCTGCTGTGAAATCTTCCTCAGTGATGCTGGTGAGCTTATTACAGCACTTTCATTGAGGCTGTCTCCTGAAAATCCCATAAGGAAGCTGTCAGGGTGGCTGGGCTCCTGTCGCAGCCCTTGGCTTGTCCTGCTGCCTTGGCCTCTTGTCCTCAGTGATAGCAGGAGCTGGGAAGGAGGTAACAGTAAATACTGCTGCTATTTATCCAAAATACATTAGTGCTGCTATGTGCAAAGTAGTCAAGAAAGAAATCATTTTCTCCCAAAGCTTTCTCTGTGGCTTGGGTGTTTTGAGCTCCTTGGAGCTGGTGAGAGGAAGCACGTACAAGCAGGGGCTTTGGACACTTCTCTAACTGAAGTAGTTGAACTGATTCTCCCTTCCCCTGTGCTCTGTGGCTATTTTTTTGTAATAGGTTAATTAGTTTAGTTAGATGAACATACATTGTAGCAAACACTATCTAGGGTAGGTGTTAAGATGTTCCTTAGAATAAAGAGGTGGGATTACACATGGGAAAATCTGTTGTGCTTTGCTGCCTCTGCACTACAGAGTTCCAGAGTGCCGAGTGACTGCTTGTATTGAGGCAGACCCTTTAATTAATTGATTAAGCTTTGCATGAAGTAGTTTTTGATTTCACCCTCTGCCCCCTTTGGAGCATGTATTTTGACTATTCGCTCCCAGTTTATTGAATAAAACCTGGAATTGCTGGATATGATCTTGAGGAAAAGATGGGATAAAACCTGGCTTTGACAATTTTTTATTTTTTTCCTCCCCCTGGTTGTGGGTAAAGTTGAAAATACTGGGAAGGCATCCCTGGAGCAGATGGTGCTGGCATGGATCCTCCTCAGGATGGAATTCAAGTTCCTTTCCCTGAGCCAGATACTCCCAACCAGCCGGTGGTGCGCAGTGCTGCTGCAGAGCCTGACTTGGTGCTTCCCGCTCGGGTGAACTTTCGTGGCATTTCTAGAGCCGATTTAAAAATAGCAGAAGTATTCTCAGTGAGATTGCATTGCAACAGAAGTTTGGGGATGGTTTCTCTCTGTGTCCCATTTCTCCAACAGTCACTTTTATTTTTCTTGGACTCTCTACCAGGATCAGCTGTATTTTCCTGGTGAACAGTGGGTTTTTTTCACCAGTTTGGAGGAAACCTCTGGCAGATGGATGCCCAGAGCTTATCAACTCCTGTGGTTTGTCTCGGGGATGGGAGATACTCTTTTCTCTTTTTGTATCTCTGCAAAACATTTGTGTAGGAAATTGTTCTTGTGGGTATGGATCAAATATGCTTCTTATCTTAAAATGTTGACCCCGAAACATAGCAATTTTTTTCCGGTATGGCAAGATTGGAAATCTCTTTGGGCAGGGCCACCCTCAAGGTGGAAGGGGTTGGTTAAAGGGCCTTTTTGTTTTAAGAGTGCAACAATTTCTGTTGGAAATGCAGTTTGTTAGAAGTATCTGTTGGGGTAAAGGGAGTGGAAAGTTATCTTTTCCATCAGTTGGTTTTGATTTGGGGTTGAGGGAGGTGATTCTCCCCCTCTGCTCTCATGAGACCCCACCTGCAGTACTGCGTTCAGTGCTGGGGCCCCCAACACAAGAAGGACACGGACCTGTTGGAGCGGGTC
>JANZLQ010000095.1:39552012-39570441 GCA_026212715.1 Elanus axillaris
GAAGTGTTCAAGGCCAGGTTGGATGGGGCTTGGAGCAACCTGGTCTAGTGGAAGGTGTCCCTGCCCATGGCGGGGGGTGGGGTGGGTGGGAACTAGATGATCTTTAAGGTCTTTTCCAACCCAAACCATTCTATGATCATAGTTTGATTTTATTATGGAGTGTGCCTTACATCTCTGGCTGCTGGCTTGGGAAGAACTTTTGACATTGCCTTTAGTTTAGGGGTACAGGAATGCTGTGGTTGAGAAGGCACCAGGCAGATTGTAGAGGATAAGATGAGCATGTGAGAGGCTGGAATTTTGTGCTTGAAATTTCTTTAAAGACTGCATTGGGGAAGGGCTTAGACTCACAGACTGTTGTTTTGAAACAAATTTTGCATAACAGTTACTCTGAAAAGTTTTAAAATTTTCTGTTTTCTAGAATTTCAAGTCAGAAGTGTTTATTTGCCTTTGAAATGTAAAAAAATGTTTTACCCAGTTAAAATTGTAAAGGAAACCTTGGTGCCCTGCATGAGCTGAGTGTTGAGTCTATCCAAATTAGCGTGTGATGTTTTTAATTATAGGAGACAGGAGAGAGTATCTGTTGTCTCTTTGGAGAAGTGTGAGTTTTGTGCTAAGCTCACTGATTAAAACACTAATATAGTGGTATTTCTTTGTTTTGTTTTTCTGAACATAAAGACTACTTTTAGTAGCATCTGGAAGACTTCTTGGCTAGTTTGAAATCAATTTAAATCCAAACATACTTTGCTTGTGATTTAGCAGTCACATTTGACATAGCGTTGCTGCACCTTTTATTCGTTAAAAGCCCCGTACTGCCCTCTTGTGATAGCTTGAGCATATTGAATGTGCTGTAGCTGCTTTTCTGACATAGAGAATATTTTCATAGTTAGGTTTACAACTGAAATGCCATTCGAACTTTTTGTTTGCCTTTATAAGTTTCCAGC
This sequence comes from Elanus axillaris, assembly GCA_026212715.1. Taxonomy (NCBI): domain Eukaryota; kingdom Metazoa; phylum Chordata; class Aves; order Accipitriformes; family Accipitridae; genus Elanus; species Elanus axillaris. The sequence goes on from JANZLQ010000095.1 coordinate 39,552,954, forward strand.
ATAGCCTTACAAAGGTTCATCTTAAAACTTGTGATTTCATCCTGAATGGTTTTGGATTTCTTTTTTTCCCTGCAAGTTTGGAAGTAAATTGAACAACTTTGCTTTTCACTTCGGAAGATGTTTTGAAATTGTGCTCTAAATTTCTTTTAAGAATTGTCTGACATTTCGTTTTGTCTTGTGTACATTGCAAATACAAAGTGTAATGAATTTACAGTTTGAAAAACCTAAATTTATAATTTTTAATGTAGCCTAGCACATGGAAAAAAAAAAAGAACACTGGCCAAAGCTTTTGTTACTGAACCTAGATACAGAAAAGGATGAAGCATGAGGGGCATCTAGTTCCACAGACAGACTGAATAGGTGCTGAAGGTAGTGAGAAGTTTGTTGTTCGTGACTACTGTTCTAATGGGACACAACTTCATGTGATGAATGGAGGGGGCGATGTTAAGTCTATGATCTATATTTAGGCCTTATCTGATCTCTCAATGTTACTGGTATCCGGAGTTCCCTGATACTTGACCCTTCTTAGGGACCTGCTAACAAATAGACTAAGTGGATTTTTGGTCAGAAGCTCTTCATATCCATGTTAGGGGATAGCACTTACAGATACTTTCTTGGGGGAGTAGGGGAGAGAAATGAACAATAAATATATCCATGCCTTTCTGTGACATTCATTGAAGCAACTAGAAAGAAAACAAAGGTCTTTAACCAGTATTTTTTTTTTCTGCCTCCTTTCTTCCTTCCTTTTTGTTTCCACTCTTTAGGCGCTGCCGCCGAACTAGAAATATGGGGTCGGAAAACCCGCAGAACCCTGGCTGTAAGATCATGACCTTTCGTCCTACCCTTGAGGAATTTCGGGACTTTGGGAAATACATTGCTTACATGGAATCGCAAGGAGCTCACCGAGCAGGGCTTGCCAAGGTGAGTTGCCCTAGCTTAGGTAGTTGAAAGCTTCCAGAAGGCTGCCTTCCAAAGGCTCTGCTTTATGTAAGCTGTCTATGAAGTTCTATCGCTCAGAAGCAGTTTGCTTTCATGTAGTCAAGTGGAGTGCGTTTTTTTGAAAATTGTGCTTGCGATCTCTGTCTTTTACTGAGAGAGGAAAGGCATAGGAGTTACAGGCCTTTCATAAGAGTGAAAGAAGCGCTTATTTGCGGGATGTCTTTTTCTGATCCCTAACTGGAAAACAAGGGCATTCCCAGCCTTTGCAGACATGGGTTAAGGGTATTTCCATGTCCTGGTTCAGTTGCTGAGGATACAGGTAGTGGTAGCCATTGTCCCCAAGGGCTGGAGACATGATGTTTTCAGCTCCCCCAGAGCACAGGGTAAAGGATCAAGCCTTTGAAGTCTGCTTAGGTTTTGATGGGGGAGAGAGGGTCTAAATCATATCTATGCGAATGGGGGTAGACTTTTTACTCTTGCCTTTTTTATGTTGTGGGCTGCCACCTTATGCTGACTTGAGTCTAGACCTGTAGAAGTGTCCTGTATGCATGTGTGATTCCCAAAATACCTGAAAGCCTTTTTGACCTTTAGGAAGCAGCTCTCTAGCCAGCTCTAAAACATATTTCTGCTTCCTTCCCATCTGCATCTTTACACTGAAACTGATGAAACGTTATGGGAACTTTTCATGTGAAGCTTCTAAATTTCACTACTTGACATACAACTGCTTGGAAAAAGTCAGGACTAATTGATTAGAAAGAGTGTTTCTGTGGCTGTGTTGTGTTGCACCACAGGCTGAGGGAGATCGTTTGTTCTGACAAGGTAGTTGTTATGTATGGTATTTAGCAGAACTTAATAAAGCACAGCAGAGAAATAAAGCTGTTAGGCATGAAATAATTCTTATTTCTTCTAAAACATAGGTCAATTACTGTTTTTATTACAGTTCTAAATAGAGCTGGGTATTGATAAAAAGCTCTGTGAAATGTTTCCTTGTCCATTCAAGTGTACTAGCAATTACATTCCATGAGTCTGCTAGGGTAGATTATTTTAGTAAAGGTTGTTTGTTAATTCCAGATGTTGTAAAGAAATTACTCTACTTGAAATACTCAAATTTAGTCCTACAAGTTAATTTTTGTGTGTCTCTATTGCAACTGCAGTTCAGAGCCTTGTAATGGAAGTAGAGCTCATCATATCCTGGAGGAACCATGCCTGCGAAAATCAGTAACTTGTCCTCCTGTTCCTGTAACTTTTTTTGGTTAATCCTTACACCAAATTAGATTGCAGATATTTTATTTTTTCATTCCACATGCCCGCTGAATGTCGTACTGATTGTTCTCTGATCTTGAGCCTAGAATTGCTGGCAGCTCTTCTGTTTAAAATTACAGCTTTTCCAGATTCAGCACGGCTTTGCAGCAGTTTTTCTGCACAGCCTCCAAGAGTGAGGAAAGAGTTCTGGATGTGTTCCCCATGGTGTTCTTTTGTTCTTCTCTACCCCTTACCCCTTTTCATTTAAGGAGTTGGTCCCCGATGTGTCACCTACAAATACAAAAAACATCAACAGCAATAATGCAACAAGATCTTGAGCCTTCCTAGTTAAAAAAAACCTCCAAACAAACCAAACAAAAAAATCCAAAACCCACCCCTCAAGAAAACCCTAATGTGAGTGATCTTCTAGATGGAATAGTTGTTTACACTACTATAAAGGTTATGGACTTGCAGAGATGCGACATACTGATAAAGCGGCTGGAGTCTTCATGCAGCTTTGTGGAATGGTAGGTGAGAGAGGAATGCTGTTCTGGAGGGAAAGCATGTGCAGTCCTTCTGGCATGCAGTGTATTTCCTTGGTATAACTATATATCTTCTTATCATCACTGGCCATATTCTGTGACACTGTACTGATGGGACTGCTGGCAGGCAGGCGATCAGCCCTCTAACCATGTCAGCTAGTCCTGCACTTCAGCAGATGCAGAACAGGTGTCTTGTCATGTGTGCTGGCTATTTGAGATGCTGTGTGTTATCTGATAACCTGAAGCAGCAGGATGAAATACTTCGTTTCTCTTCAGTAGAGGTTGTGTTTGCCTTTTGTGAACATGAAGTGGTGCGGGTTTTTTGTTTTTTATGACTTTTTTTTTCTTCCCAATTCCAGGTGATTCCTCCCAAGGAATGGAAGCCCCGAAAAACCTATGATGACATTGATGACATGGTTATTCCAGCTCCTATTCAACAGGTGGTTACTGGACAGTCGGGGTTATTCACCCAGTATAATATACAGAAGAAACCTATGACTGTGGGAGAATACCGACGTCTGGCTAATAGCGAGAAGTATGTTGGTGTTAAGTGATGTGCTTGCACTGTGAATGGGGGAGTTGTGCAGACAGCTTTTCTTTCTAGAAACAAGCTGAAAAGAAAATGTAACCTTGTTAAATAGGAAGCATTTTTGACGAAATAGCTCTTTATTGAAAACTTACATCCAGAATCTCAAACAAGTTTGTAACTTGGTGGATTTGGTATATCTTAGATATTTTTCTGGGAGTTGTTACAGAAAGATTCTTCAAAGCCAGTAATTGGCTAAGAATCTGTCTGAAAAGAATGGCTTGGGACTCAAAGAAGAGCTCTTGGTATATTAATGGTTGTTCTGGAAAACATGTCCTATTGCTGAGGTAGAAATACAGTATCTTGGAGTGCCTGAGCTAATACTAGTAACATGAGTGTTTTCCAAAGGGACTGGGAACTTTGCAGAGTGCTTCATTTAGCTGGGACAAGCCAACTGAAACAACCTGCCATTGCATCCTTTTTCCAGAGTTGCTTTCCAAGAGCTCTGGAGTACCTTGGGGTTTAATTTGAGCAATACTGACATTATGCAGTCGACTTTGAAATATTGCTAACACAGCATATACATGAGTGCTTTACCTGCCTTCAGCTCCCTGTGTAATAACTTCATCTCATACATCCTTAGGATGGGGATCTGGTGCTTCACGTGAGTGCACATCCTGTTTGTCAGTATGCACTACGAGTAGAAAGGTTTAAAAGGCAGTGAATTATATGAATCTGAGTAGAATTAAAAATGAAATGGACCTTCAGTAACCTCCTGAGTGTGCCTACTTTGAAATGCATGCTTCTTTTCAGTCGTTTATCTGTCTATGATTAGTGTTCCTTAGGACTTCTTGCATCCTTATCTTTTCCATGTTCTTATCAGGTATTGTACTCCACGCCATCAAGATTTTGAAGACTTGGAGCGCAAGTACTGGAAGAACCTCACATTTGTCTCTCCAATTTATGGGGCTGATATCAGTGGCTCACTATATGATGCAGTAAGTGAAATGCTCCTCTCATCTATTTTAAATAAGGATATTGACTTTCTTACTGCTCTTTTCTTATTAAGGAACAGTAATTCAGAATTAATTTGATTTAGCAACCTTAAAAAAGAGCAAATAATATCTTTATTTTTCCCTCATTACAGAAGTGTGACTAAACTTCCCACCTACCCCAGAGATTCATGATAATAGAGTTGATGGAAGCTGTGAAAAGCTTAGTTGTACAGAAAAATGAGGAAAAAAACCCCTCTTTAATGAGTTCTTACAAAGCATGTGGCCAAAAATTGTATATAGCTTGCAGAAAAGGTTGTTAAAACTGGACTGGTATCATAGTGATGTGCCAAGATATATGTGGTGGTATGCAGGTAGATTAGAAGCAAGCTACTGATCCTGATCTCTGTCATGCTAAGGTTTGATTTTTGTTTGTGGGGTTTTTTTTTGGTGGTGTTGTTGGTTTTTTTTGTTTTTTTTTAAAGGGAGTAAAATAGAGATTTCTGCTGAAGCACTCTAGGGAGCTACAGAAAAGCAGCATTTCAGGGAATGGGGTGATTGGATTTTTAACACAACTAAAATACTTGCATTTGGATTTTTTCTTTGTAGGCAGCAATATTGGGATACAGTGCACCTGCGTGTTAAATTATTTTACAATTCAAATTGTTTAAGCTCTTCCTTGGTGAAGTTGCATCCTATACTTAAAATATTTCTGTTGTGGTTTCTTCTGCTGTAACTGATAAAGGTTGCTTATCTTCTTACTCTGTTTAGGCAGCTAATCTAAAGCAGTGCCCTTCCTCTGTAGTTTTCTTTTGAGTGGAAAGTGGCCCTTTTTCAGAGTGTTGTCTGATTGTCTGCAGTATAAACTGAATGTTAATGTAGAAGTGTCTTTTTATTATCAATAGGGTTTAATATGGAATTAATTGGAATAAACATAGATACCTGAGGTCTTCACAGCCATGGACATCAATGTTAGCATAGTATTTGGTGCTTTGATGAGAGTATCACAAAGTTCCTATAAGCAGAAATTAAATAATTGAATTACCAGTCACACCTAAAGAACATTTCCTATTGTCCAGTTACTGTCATTGTTGAAAGCGTTGAGGTGTGAGTCATGAAAAACATTCTCCTTCTGCATCATCTTGCTTTTCAGCTGCTTCCTTTCTTTAGCCCTTTCTCCCTTGCCCCTGATTGTTTGGGGTTTTTTTTTTTCAGGTTAATTTAAAAAGTTTAATTATCGAGCAGCTTGAGTTTCACTGTCTTGCGGTTAGTCCAGCAAGCAGCGTAAAGCTGGGATTGCTTGCACACCTATCAGTTACTTGCATGCAAGGGGTGTGAAGGAAACTGTTTGTTTCCTTTTGGAGATTGTATTACTTTCTAGGCAATCTCAAGGTTAAAATTTGTACCAGTTTATATGACTTCTCTATTTCATAATTGAAGTAGAGAGAACCAACTATCAGATTTAGATCTTCTTTTTATTCTCTTTCTGGTTGAATATTGATAACAACAAAACTGTCTTCCCTGTTCTTGTATCTGAAGCACAGAGCTGGTGTAGAGGCCTTTGCCACTTTGGCCACATGGAAGGCTAGTGTTTCTCATCAGCTGATATGTGTTCATCAGGTGAAGAATATCTGGATGGAATACGTAATTGACAGATGTGTATTTTACCCCTAATTTATCTTACGTTTATTAGTTGAACAGTTTACTTAATGGTAGAGTATCATGTAGTACAAGTGCCTCTTCAGAGAACACGTTATTTAATGAGAAGCTAATAATCAGTCCCTTTGCCACAAAGTAGTGGTAATGCATCCTTTTCATGGTTATTGGTGAACACTGAAAGTAAGCTTTCTGGAAGGAGGTGGAATTAAATTAATGCAGATAACACTAGGATATCCACATTTTAAGGCATTGAAAGGAAGCTGTGGGCTGCTATTCTGCTTAGCAAGTTCTGCTATGTTCTAGTACAAAAATTTCTCTTGAATTACAGGATGTGGAAGAATGGAATATTGGCAATCTGAACACTCTCTTAGACATGGTGGAACATGAGTGTGGCATTATCATAGAAGGTGTAAACACTCCCTACCTCTACTTTGGGATGTGGAAGACAACATTTGCTTGGCATACAGAGGACATGGATCTCTACAGTATCAACTACTTGCATTTTGGGGAGCCAAAATCCTGGTAAGTGATAGAGTACTAATAGATAGTGGCTACGAACCTTTGCCCTCAATTAGAAGCCACTGCAATACCCTTTTCTTCAGGTCTACCTAATTCCATCAGGCCTCAGTCTCTCACTTCCCCTTTTTTTTTTTCCCCTCTTCTACTCTACGTTTGAAAGCAGTTTTACTTTCTTTTATGCTGACTTGCTTGGAGGCTGAATTCCTGACTTTTTTCTAGAAAAGCAGCAGAATTAGGGAGACTTGTTGACATGACAAGTAAAAACAGATTTCAGCACTTAGGGCTTTTCGGAAAGTAACGCACAGGAGAGCAGTCCCATTATGTGGGAGAGCAACTGATGGTGGGAACGTGTGGATGCTTCAGATGCACTTTAATAGTGAGAGACTGTTGTTCTTGCATTGTGCTGTAGGCAGGAAATGTGTTACTTAAAAATTTTCATTATTTAAATATGTAAGTATGCTTACAACTCCAGGGACAAGGTAGGTCAAAGGGTTGCTTTTTCATGGTCAATTCTTAGGATAATGATAAGCATTTTTCAACACGGTTGATGCATAGACTGATTGGAATAACAGAAATAATCAATAGATAAGGGTGAAATGATGAAGCTATGAAATCCAGAATGTTACCAAGAGCCAGTCTACTTTTTTCTTAAGCCTCCTATTTAAAAGTATAACCAGACACACTTAGCAATGTGGAAGAGCTTTACTGAAGATCTTGATGTGACTAATAAATATTGACATTTTCGTGCAAATTAGAGCTTAAATGTCACTGTGAAGATGCTGTCAATGTGCCCTGGCAGTGGCAGACAAGATCCTCCCATCTCTGCAATATGAGTCCCCAGGGACACCAAGTATCTCCAGGCTGTTAGTGCCTGTGGGCATATAAAAGCTACCAACAGCAAAGAGGCTGCAATGAATGGATATAGTGTTCTTTTACAGTCTTGAAAAGGAGTGGAAGGAGGGGCTGAATCTGTGACACTCAGCTATAGTCTTCATGTGAATTTTTAAAATCTTTCCAACATGTGAGAAAATGTCCCCAGCATACCTGGTTCTTAGTCTTCCTCTTTCAGGCAGATGCACAAGGATTTTTCAGAATCTCTGTAAACAAGTTTGATCTGAAGAAACCTATCTCTGGATTAGGAGTGAAGTGTGACATGCTCTCTCTCATTTTAGATACTGTCAGTTTTTTCCTTCTATCTTCAGCAGCAGGTCATCAAGCCCGTTTATTTTCGGTCCCCATCCCCAGTAGGTGGTGCCACCAGCACATGAGGAGCCTGTCCTCTCCTTTGCCCATACAGCCCAGTGACCACCAGCAAAGCCAGGGTCCTCTGGAGAGCTGGCCGCTTTTAGGAGTTGTGCAAGCAACTGACCTGAGGTTTGCCTTAGGGTCACGCAATAGTGGCTGTCTCTGACGGCTCCTTTCATGCCTGCGTGTTTATCAGTTCTGCCTCATCTGTCTTTTCTGCTTGCTTTTTTGTTCTGAGCCCAGAATAGAGGGTTATTGCTTTCAAAAAGTAGGAAGAAGAACAGATTACCTTGAAAAGAGAAGCTGGTTACAGCATGAAAATAATGGCTGTTCTGCAAACTCTTACATTGTGAGCAAAATTTAGAGAACAGATGCTCAGTGAAGTATACGTGAAGTATTTTTAGGCTGACCTAAACTGTTTTTCTTCTTGCATGCATCTTAGGAACTTCATGCTATTGTTCGGTTTGGTGTAGGTTTGGGTTTTTTTGGTTGTGGTTTTTTTTTTTTTTTTTTGCTGGGAGTGGTGGGAGTTTTTGGTGTTTTGAGTTTTTTTTTGAGGGGGATTGGTGGGTGGTTTTTTGTTTTAGTATTTTAGATATACACAGTATGTGGATATCCACATATTGTATCATAAAGATGATAAACTCATTGCATGAAGCTGTTGCCTCATCGTTACTAAACAGTGTTTTTTCCTTATGTCCTATATTTGCTGTTGTTTCTGTGGGATTGCATAGTAGAGAAACAAAACAAACCTCTAAACAGTAAAACCTGGAACACCTTTGTGTAGCATGTTTGTGTGAAGATACTAATTATCAGAAAGAAGTGGAAATTGTAGATGGAAAATTGTATCTGGCCAACACTGGATCTTAGAAGTTCTTGGTAGCTTTTATTTCTGTCTAATCTTCTGAGGATTTGGAGAACAGGAACACCTAATTTAGGGAACACCTAATATTCCCCTAAGAGGGGTTTTGGTTGTTGAAGAGTTCAGTCACTACTGCTTATAATTGGAATAGAGAAGAGAAATCATAAAATCTTTTTGTAAAGGAGCTCAGCTGTACCTGGTGAAAAATCAAAGCAGGAACGTGCTCTGCACCTGGTTGGCTTTTGGTTTGTTGTTGTTTTGAGGAAAAAAAACCCAACGTACTTTTACCCGCGTAAAAAGGGGTGATTTTTATCTGGCCATTCTGTGTTTGTACAGTTCTTTTATAGTAACTAGTTCCATAAACCTTACATGGTTGGGTAAAAATGAAGATTTTGAGGACAGACCATGTTTTGGGCAAAACGTTTTCCTGTTCAATGGAGTTTTCTTATATAGACAGTGTGCAAGACAAAACTAGATGTATTGTGACAGGATGCCACTGCTGGTTTGGCAGGCCTCCCTGCTGTTCCCTTAAGCATAAGGCAAGAGTATGCCACTTGCCCAAGTAATTTCTTCCTTATTCTTCACTATGACAGCTTCTGTTAATGAATTCTCAAGCTCTTCTGTGAACAGCCATTGGCTTCTGAGGAGTAAATCTGAATACCCCGTTGAGCAGACCTGGAACTTTCCAGGCACCTGAGCAATCACCCGTCTTCTGGTTGCGCCTACAGTCTTCTCAGAGCTCAGCTGGGGGAGCTCTTGGACTTCAGTGATGAAATTCCAGTGGTGCAGCCTGGCTTTACTCAAAGGTGGCTAAAATGTTAGTTCTCTTTTTCTGGCACCACCTCTGTGGAAATTTCCCAGCTTCCTTCATCCTTTTTATAGACTCTTTGACAGTGATCATCTTTAGAAGCACCTCGGGGAATAGCAGGAGTGTGGAGAGTTACGAAGTCTACCAGTTTGGGGTTGAGCTCTAAAATAAGAGACAGAGTTATTGTTTGGCTGTCAGCGATATTTATTTAGTGAAACAAAGGACTCTGTATATTGGTAGTATTCTGCTTCAAAATTGTCTGTTAAAAGTCATAACTCTTTCTTAATGTCTCTCATAAATTATCTTGGGCTACTTTAATCCAGGCTGTGCAACCAAAGCTTGGCTTTGCAGCGTAGTGCATAGGCGTGGTGAGAACCCATCAGCTCTGTTTCCTTACGAAGGCAAGAAAGGAATTGGGCTGACTGAGGTTGCCTCCCAGACCTCATTCAAGAGGGTTCTACAAGAAATCTGTATGTTTATTTGCTGTGCAAGGGGTGAAGTACCTTCTCAGGGAGGTCTGGATGATATGTTCAGGCCATGAGAAGCCACCTCAATGGACAAAGATAAGATGAGAGAGGAATCTGTCTCATGGGTTAGGGAGGATAGTTACTGAAGTTATTTCATACATGTCTTTAATTTCTGTATTTGGAATTTTGGGTCATACCTCTTACAAAACAGGTGCTGTGGGCACTGTTGGGATTATTACAGTTAAAATAAATGTGGCTCAACAACTGAAGATGGCTTCTTTATACAACCTAATAAGCATCTGCTTGGTCATACAGCTCCTTGATTAATGTGTGTCTCTGTCACTGCAGAGAAGTCCTGCTGCCAACACTTTCTTGTACTGTTTCGTTCCATAAACAGAGTAGAACAGACTGCAGCAATGTGAGTTGTCTACACAGAGTTGTGTCACTGGGATTGCAGGTTAAAAAATTGTTCAGCACTAAGTGAAATATGTGAGCAGTCATCCAGTGATGAGGGAGAAGAAAGGGGTTAATGGAAGACAGTGTTTTTCCTGCTTCCAGTCTCATTAAATAATTTCTCTATGCCTGTGGATTGCAATGCATTTAATTCTTAAATTCTGGTTTGTTGTACCAAGAAGAATAAGCACTGTTATATATATATATATATCTTCAGCCATCATGATTGCTGCTGCAAAGATACCCATATTGCCCCTTTTGGGTTATACTTGGCTCATATCAAAGATGATCATCTTTTCTGATGCGCTGTTTCTCAGGCGTATGCATCTGGTCTACATTGTAGTCACACTTTTGTTTTTTAACTGGAAAATCAGTCTGACAGGCTGAAGAGGTAGCATGGAAGGTGTGGGCACTTCCCATCAAACATACCAGGAATTGGAGCTGTTGTGTAACTTCATGTTAAGCTTCTCAGGCAGGGAGCTGCCAGATCGAGTCTCTTGCTTGCTTGTTCTTCAAATTACAAAATGTCCCTCTCCCATTAGTAGTTTAATTACAACCTTTTCATAGTCTGTCTTCAGTTTTTTCAAAAGTTTTGAATGTATTTCATTTTGCAGCCCTATATTAAACCTCTTGTGGTAGGAGTTTTTACTGTATCAATTATACATATTATGTATAATTACCTTATACATTCATATGCTGAGATCTAAAATAGAGCATATTGTCAAACGATACTAACAGAAGACTGATTTTTATAATGACAGAAGCAACAAAACTGAATGCCAAGCCTCATACTTCATGGTTATTATGGCATTTTATTGAGGAACGTATGCATCTCAGCCCTTGTGATTTCAAAAGCGTATTTTTAAACACTGCGATACTCCACGATCACTTTGTTTCATCTCTATAAAAATGTGGAATACCTACCTTGAGGGCTTCCTGTGGTAGGGAAGTGCTGAAGGAAACTTTAAATCTCAATAATGTGAATTTGATGGATACACTTTGGAGGTGTAATGTCTCTATCTTGTTTTGTCAACACTTTTACACCTGACTGGGTAATAAGGTTATTTTTCTCAGATACTTTGTGACTGATCTTGCTTTATAGCAACAATATTTAATATACCTTCTGTAAGTACTAATGGGATGATACACTGTATTTTTTCTCTCAGAAACTGCAGGTGTTAAACCTGAGTGACACTGAGGATGGTATTTATTGATTTTGATAAAATGTCCCTGTTTCCTTATGATGGATGTTTAATCCACTTTAATTAAAATAGGGAGCCAGCTTTAGCTTTTAAGTTATATAGCCTCCTCTCCAAAACATTCCCTTGCTGAAAGTGGATCATGCCTAATCTGTTTGACTTTGATATCCACAAAGTACACTTTATGCCAGAACAGCAGTTTATGTGAAATTAAGGACAAATTACCAAAGGAACTTTAAAATAATATAATTAGTTGAAAGCACTGGTCACAGATACAATTATATTTTAAAAAACACTTCTGGAATTCTTTCTTGTAAGAGTCTTAAGACTGCTTATTTGAAAGTACATAGAGTTATCTGAAAACTTTGTTGGTTAAAGTATTTTTGAATTTCTGCTTTCCTTCCTCCAGGTGTCTAGTGAGCTTCCCTGTATAGGGTAAGTCTGTTTGTAGGAATTGAGGAAAACAAGTCCATGGGAAGACTTGCTTGTAAGATCTACCATTTAATAAATTTGTAGTATCCACAACTGATGCCACCATCAATAGGGAAGCCTTACATTTTCTAACAGTGATATGATGGGGAGATTTAAAGCAAGACATGATTGTTCCCCTGGGAGTGGCCTGTAAAAGGAGCTCTCTTTATTCTTGGCTAAAAGCATATACTAAAGCAGCTGCAGATATGCAAGTGCTGAGGCTCTCCCTGCTGATTTTATTTTTCATTGTTGTCTTAGGGAACGTTGCAGCTGTCTGAGTCAGAACTCTTGTCCTATCCTCCCCCCAGGATAGAAAACGTTAATCCCTGGAAAACTATCTTGGAGAAAGAAAATGACCTAATAGAGTCATGGAGCTGAACTCTTCCATCAACTCTTCCATTTTCAATGCAGGATGCTGGGTCCTTATCCCCATTTCCCCATGTGGTATGCTGCACTATCCCTCTGCTTTAACACACTCTCACATATGTTGCCGTTTGTTGCGAGCTTGATGTAATCTCATTTAAAGCAGCTGGGTTTAATGTTTGATACTGAATTGTATGGCAGCAGGGGGGAAGGGCACTTGTCCCTTGCATCATTTATTGCCTTCTAACTATTACATTCCCTTAGGGGGCCATTGCACAAGGCAGTTGAATTGCTGAATTGATCAGATGTGATTATAAGTCTTGATGATTATTGGGATCTCAGTAACCCTTGTACCCTGGAGATCCTGTGAGTTTCTTAAAGCTAGATTATCTGGAATCACATATGTGTTTTGCCCTTGAGGGAACTGACAACTCTGAACTTGTTACACTATGACTTTTTTAAATTTTGCTCCAAACAGAAAATCTGAACCCCCCCCCTCGAGTTTTACTGTTCCTATTTCTTGGCATTGGGGAATTCAGAAGAAGGTTCTGCAGCCTTTCCTCCCTCGATCCCCAAGGTCTGCATCAGTCTTCCATGCAAAATGTGTGGGGTTGCCTTGCTCTTAAATGTGTGCACACATTTGTGGTTTGTGTGTTCCATTCCTGACAGTAGAGATTTATAGGCTTGTTGCGGTGGAGTGGGGGAGAAAGGAGGGGCAGGGGAAGGCCATTTGGCTGTGATAGGTTCCTTGCAGCTCACAAATTTCCTTTCTGCTTCTGCTATCCCATGTAATCTGTTTTACAGCTCTGCAGTTTTGGATGGAGAAAGAGTAGAATTTATGGTGATGGTTGATTTATAGATTAGCTGAAACACCATTTGCTCTCAGGCAGATTTGGCAAAGCAAGACCCTTTTCTGTTGATAAAAGGGATAGAGGAAGGAACAGTGATATTCATTAAAAGAAATAAAAGGAAAGTGAGATAAAGTATGGCCAGGCAGAACAGCTTTTCACTCTCCTACCCCTTCCAAAACTGTTAGGTGAAAGCTGCTTTGGAACAGGCTTTCTGCATTGAGAATCTGTGTGCATGTTGATTTGCTCTGAGATTCGTGAAAGGAGTGATATATTGAGATGCAGAGTTGCATCCCTCTGTAATTCACTGATAAATGAGAGCAGTGCAGCAGTGACTTATTAATACAGCCTTTCAAGCTTCATATACCGCAGTCATTAGTTAATCAATACAAACCACAGTGTACTACTAATATTGAAACAAGCCTTCCTTCAGGCTTCCCTCAGGTTGGAGGGGTTCCGTTTTGTCCTGGAGGTGGTGCTGTGGGTGAAGGATGATGTAAATCTCATTAGAAAGGGAAGGATGCTAGCTGATAGTCTGCTTTAAAAATCCAAGGGATCGACATATTGCACAGAGACTAAATCTTGGCGGCTGGAGTGGTTTTAATGTGGTTAAGTTATCAAACCAAACTACATGAAGAGTTATGAGCTCTAACTTGTGTTATGTGGATTATCTTCTCAATCAGGTGCCTGCAGTTGGAATAGTGGAGATTTTTCTTTTTAATAGGCTTAGATTTTTGTTGTGTTTTATTATGCTGTAGTAGGCAGATTATTAAAAGATAATTTTTCTGATGCAGAGGAGGCATGGTATTCTGGGGAGGTAGGACTTGCATGTTGCCTTTCTTCATTCACCCTCATTTAACTTTGAGAGAAAATGCTGTGAAGATCAAGCCAGACTCTTGGACTGATGGGATCACCTATGGAATTTGTCTGAGGAGGGACTGTTGCTCTGTAAGAGAGTGGATGAAATGACCTGAGCCAGCCAGCTGGCTGCTGGTACCCATTCGGTCTCCTTCCTCCTTTCGCTCAGCTCTGTTCCGTATACGTACGTCCCCTCACAAAGTGCTTTGCTCTTTCTGTTTCTTAGTCTTATCTAAATCCACTGCAAAAGGCATGGTATTAGTATGTACTTTGCTGCCATTTTAGTTTTCTGTCCGTGCATTTTATGTCCATCTTTACTGGCCCTATTTAATTAATTTGTTGAAATTATAAACTCTTAGAGACCGGGACTTGTGTGAATTGTTGTACCTAACCTAGCAAAGTGGAGACCCTTCTGGTCTATGGTTCATCTTTGTACCTTTCCATAATGATCTTGGAAGGTGGTAATGCCGATATGTGATCACATCCTCATTTTTACAGCGGTGTCTTCAAGTGGCCTTCTACTCCACTGACACAGTGTTTAATGCGTGTACTGCTGTTTCCGCCAGCACTAATAATTCATCACAGCTCAGTAGTCCCAGTCTGGATTGAGAGAAGCATGTCTTTGATCCAAGAAGGCTCTTGCTGCAACTCATTCTTGCGTTTTGAAAGTGTCTGCTCAAAGCTCAGGCCTGATTTGAAATGAAGATCTATGGAAGTCTGACAGGATCACAGATTGGTTTTAATAACTGAAGCTTTTGAACAGTGCACTCCGCCACTGAGACAAGATGGGAGGGAGATGTGCTTCCATGCTTCATGTAACTCTTTCAGCCTGATCTGACTTGGGCCCTGTGGGAGAATGAGCTTGCAAATTCTGGCTTGGCATGGTGCTGAAAGCAGGGGTTGGAAAGACCAGAAGGAACCAACAGTGGTACTGCAGAGCTTTGTCTTTATTCACATTTTGTTAACACATTGGCAGAAATCAGCGGGGATTTTTTTTCTTTACTCAGCAGAGAAAATTGATGTTGGGTGATGCCAAGTGCAGTACAAGTGTAGTTTAAAATAACAGAAGCCTATAGTAATCACAGTGCTTTAAATAGCACTCTATGTCCTGAGTGCTGTGCAATTGTTAACTAGTTAATGTTCAAAGTAATATATGTGCAGGGTTTCTATCCACTTCATTTCTAACTAGCCAATCAACATGACAAAGGAGATCAAGTAGAAGAAATAAAGGAAACTTTAGAAACTGTGTCACTGATCTTTATCAAATTTTAGCTGTAACACTTCTAGCTTTGACGCTGACAAGAACATAGGCACTAGCTTCAAAGTAGTAGCTGTAGTTTGAAACAATGCAGCCTGGTGGATGATGATCATTAAACCTTTGGAATTAATTTTTTTTTCCTCAAAAAAGAAAAGAGCGTGTGTGTAGAGGCATTGCACCTCTAGCACAAGGGGTTTCCTAATCTGAAAATACCTTTCATTACTAGTGAGCAGATTTCTTTTGTTCTGCTGTAGGAAATTACCCTTTTTTTTTTTTTTTCCAAAAGCAGTGAGCAGCAGTGTACATGTGCTGTGCTCAGTAAAGGAGGCAACTCTCACAGTCCAGTTTGTACAAGATAGGAACATCTGTGATCTCCCCTGGTTACCTTTTTTTCTCCTTGCTTCTTGAGTTGCAATGAGATGGTTTTTTTAGAATATAAGGTCTTTGAAGCATAATCTTTGCTTTTCTTTATCTGCTACAAAAAGCAACCAGTAATTAATAATCTGATTGCCAGTTTTGGGAAATAAATCTGATGTGAACAGGTTCTTCAAAACAAATAATGGAGAATGGCAAGGGGATGAATATTGTAGTCATTCATCTCTGTTGAATTGTGGGCTAATTATCATCTTGGCCAAACTGAATGAATAAATGATTTCATAATGTTTTTCCCAAAACACCTTTTCTTAGTTAAATACCCCCTTCATGCTGCTCATTCACTGCATGCAGAAGCAGACTATGGGTTTATTTTCTACGTGAGGAAGGAGAGTCACTCAAATGTGATTTGTAATTTTGTGCTTGGTGCCTGGCATTTGTTGCTATGAAGCTAACTGGACTGGTACATTGATAATCTTTCCAAGAGCAGATGGTTGTTCATATTAAACTCTCTGTTTTAAAATAGTATTTAAAAATTGCATTTGAGTTCTGGAAAAATCTCCTTTTTGTATTCACTGAGTTTTGGGTTAGTGAAACACTATGAAATTGTTCAGTTGTTCTGTGCAAATTTTGTAGCTATGAGTTCAGGTGTACCTCTTAAATTCATATTGCTTTAAAATCAAAATTTTAAGAAGCTGCTGTTGAATGTGACTTCTTTAATGCCTCTAATACTATTTCTAGCTCATGACAACTTTTAAGGGTTAAAGAGCCTTTTTGCAGCATGTGATTGGCACAAGTTAGGTTTGACTCTAACCTTTCAATGGTCAATCCATAAGGATTTGGTCCCAACTGCAGAGTGACCTGAGATATTCTGCCCATTGTTACAGGAAGACAAATGGAGAGTTTGCAGTTGCACAGACTTTAGTTTCTTAAGAGAAGGAGGAAGTTTCTCATCTTGGCTTAAATTGCTTGCCATTTCTTCATATTGTGCTTGGGGGGTTAATGGGGTTGATAACGAGGCAGCTATGCACATGGAAAAGAGATCTTCCTGAATGAAATAGGCCCTGTGGTATAAGTGCTGAGAATGCTTACTGTTACCCAGGCCCTTTCTGAGCAGGTTTTGTCCTGATTTTCTTCCTGTGCTGGTTCCCAAAGGATTGTGTTTGAGCAGCTGTCTGCAGAGCTCATTTTTCTCTGAGCTTTAGAAGACAGGTTGATTTGGTGTATTTGTGTGGTTGTAATCTTGTTCTGTCATTACCTATTTACTCCTTATTATGGCTTTTTGAGCAGATACTCCCCAGCTTCTGTGTTTATCTTTATCCCTATGTGTATTTCAATAAAAATGTCATTATTTGAAATCATTGACGCTGCTGGTTAAAGATACTGAATTCCATCATCTATTGTCCTGTAAAACGATCCATTAAAGATAAAACTGCAGACACTCGATAAAGGTTCTTTCCTAGGAACAAGGAGCTCTCATCCATGTGTGATCTTATCTCCAGAGCATGTGTTTGCATTCTTGATGTAAAGGAGCCACAACAGAAGGGGATGGGAGAGGGAGGCCAGAGATTTTCTTTTCCAAATGGTGATCTTGAGAAAGGAAACTAGATACTTACAGCAAATTCACTGTGGAGTAACCTCAGATGTTGTGGTGGGTTGACCATGGCTGGTGGCCAGGTGCCCACCAAAGCTGTTCTATCACTCCCCCCCTCTTCGCTGGACAGGGGAGAGAAAAAAAAAATATATAACAAAGGGCTTGAGGGTCGAGATAAGGACAGGAGAGATCATTCACTAATCACCGTCATGGGCAAAACAGACTTGGCTTGGGGAAATTAACTCAATTTATTACAAATCAAAACAGAGTA
>JANZLQ010000095.1:39570541-39594454 GCA_026212715.1 Elanus axillaris
TTTTCCCTTCTTAAAATGTTATCACAGAGGTGTTACCACTATCGCTGATTGGCTCAGCCTTGGCTGGCAGCGGGTCCGTCTTGGAGGCGGCTGGTATTGGCTCTATCGGACAAAGGGGAAGCTTCCAGCAGCTTCTCACAGAAGCCACCCCTGTAACCCCCCCGTAACCAAAACCTTGCCACGGAAACCCAATACAGATGTTGATGAGTAGAGGAAGAAAGGGAGTTGATTTCTGTCTTTTAATAAACTGGGAGGGAGAGAGGGATGAAGGGAGGCTAAACATGGAGGAAACTAAAGGTGAGGAAAAGAGAGGTGACCATGAAAGGGAAGGAGATGATAGTGCTATAGATGAAGGATCAATCCATTCTTCTTGTTGAAGACCATTGTGGTTTGTTTGTTTGGGTTTTTTTTATACAGGCTGCAAAACAGCTTAAAAATAGTGCGGGAAAAGCTACTTTTGTTGCTCTGAGCTTTACTTTGACACTGCTAGGAGATACAGTATTATAAGCGTTTTACCTTGCAGAAAAATTGGGCCTTAGAAGCAGAATATGAACTTTGCAAATGAGGGACTACCCTGTATGTAGTGGTGGTTCTTAATGGCTTCTATTGGGTGATAAATATTCTTGATAGACTAAGGGGTTTTCTTTGGAGGCATTGCTGCTGTCATGGGGGCTAAAGGTGTTGAAGGTCAGCGTTCAGATTATGCATTTATGGACACACTTTGTCTTGCAGAGATTGAAATAATAGCTTTTTATTCTGCCTGTCATGACTGAGAGTAGGTTGGCATTTGAATCTTCAAAGGGTCAGTATTCTTGGCACAACTAAATCTGCTTTGAAGACAGATAACTAACCCTCAGCTTGACACATGGTCTTAGGCATTTTAAATGTGCTCTTCTCTTTTTGTTTCTGTTCCTTATTTCAGTAATTATAGCATGTTAAACTGTGTGGGGCCTGTTTGGCCAGACCTTGTGCAGACACTGTGAAATTAACTTTCTTACCTTCTCACATGAATCGGAGTGAAGTGACATTTCCAAAGCCTTGTGGTTGAACCTCCTGCCCATGGTGCCGAGTCCCTAGTAGAGAGCGGGTGCATAAGATTTAGTAATCTAATCGCTGCTTAATTGCACTCTGTTGGTGCAAGGAGAGGCTGACGTGTAATGAGGTGGGGAGGCGAGGTGGTGTAACTATCAAAAACTCTGTCTGTTTGACAACTGTAGCAAGAAAAGGTCTTGGAAGCTTTGGGAGGAGGTTGAACTAAGGGACAGAATGGTCTGGTCCTCTGCCAAAGCTAGTGATAGCTTCAGGTGAGAACAATTCCTCTTGAAGAGAGAGAAACCAGTGGAGAGGGTGCAAGCAGGCTGAGGATTGCCTTTGTTATATAGATGAAGTTTTTAGTAGCTCTCAGTGGCCAAGAAGATGACAAAATTGGATTGTACCCCCTTTGAAGAAGCAGTGGTGAGGACAGAATCTGTGCTAGACTAGAAAGTCCCTGAAGAGAACCTGATGCTGGAAGCTGTTGCTGCTGTAGTGAATTCCCTGTTATGTCATCCCTTAATGGCTTCTAAACTGGTCCTTTTATCCCAGGATGGTCTGTCTGCTCTTTTTTACTGACACAGTCGTTTAATTCTTAACTCAGAAGACATTTGCTTATTTATTTTCATTGTTCCTGATAATAATTCTAAGCCATTAGAGGGGAAAATTGTATTCAAAAATGCTGTTTCACACTTTATTTGTTTGATGATTTAGAGCGATAGAAAATAGCACATTTGCTGGCTTTTATAGTCTGATAATTATCCGCATCCATCAAACCATTCCAGGGGAATAAACAAAACACCAAGAAAATTACACTATTAATGACATCCTTTATGGCAGATAGGAAGGATCTTTCTTTTGTGTTAAGGGTAAAAAGGGGACTGTCCAGTTAAACTTATGTTAACAAAAGCAATCTACCATTGTAGCAAAATAATTGTCTACCACATTTGTAGCTTTGGGGCAGATGCCTTCTGGACCCCGACCCTGACGTCTGGTAGTTATAATCAGACTCAGTTTTGCAGGGTACTTGGGAACCCAGAAAATGGCATGGAAGTAGAGATCAGAAATGCTGGAATTGGGTTTCATGAAACAAGTTTGTAAGCTGAAGGTCTTTCACATAGAACAGCAAGTTCTGTATTTGTAGAGGTGATACTTAATCCCTTTCAGGGACCTTCTTGTTTTGGTAGAAAGAGTAGAAAAAGGTAATTTAAAAGGATCTGTGTATTATTTTCAGATTGTTGACTTCAGGGTAAGATGACATTTGAGTCATATAGCTATAACTTTTTTTTATCTTGAGATTTTTTTTTTTTCTTTTCCCCTGTTCTGTAAATCTTGTATTCCCTGGCAAAGCAGCAAGACATTATTCATGCTGTAATCTGACAAATTGCTGAGTGGCAGGTTTTCAGGGTAAGCTTGGCCCTTTGTCTTGGTCAACCACTGAAGGCTGACCCTTGGAAGTACGTACTTAAGGCATTAGTTTCTTGGGTTTTTTTGCAAGCCCAGTTTCTGGGAAGTTTGATATATCTTAAAACAGTTGCTGGCTTAGCACTATTTACGTAGACTTTGCTTTTATTGGGGAATGAGGTTGAACCAGAAGAGACAGATTCTGCACTTGAAGCAGTGGCTCAAGGTCAACATTTTTGGTACTGTTGTGTTTTATGTTGGCTGTTGCAGATGTTTTCTCTGAAGCAGAAGTAGTCTATAAAAAGATGGTTCTTAAGAACGCCTGTTAAAATATTTATGCTGCCACTACCACTTCTCTTTGGTTTAGGTTGTTTGGGGCAATGGAAAATCCTTGCTCCATCTTTTCTGTGGTTAAAAGGACATGTCTGCTCGAGGCTGGATTAACGTTAGTCCTGCTCTACAGCTAATTCAGTCTTGCCTAGGCAGAGGGATGTCATGAAACTGCTTCTGTCGTAAGGGGTGAAGCACTGGGCAGTTCTTGGTCTAATAGTCTCGACACAGCCCAATTCATGGATACTGTAGTCTGTTTTGCCCAACTGATATAAAAGTGGTATTTTCAGGTGTGTTTCTTCTCCTTCCCTGCCTTTGTGGAACGCATTTGTGCTATGATCTGAATGGGACAGGGAAGGAAAGTAGTTCTACATGGGGTTTGTGGTTTTTTTGATAGGGTGGGGATTTTTTTTGTATTTTTCTAGAGGAAACCTGCTACCTTTAGTATTTGGGCTGGGGTGCTGAAGGAAAATATCCATACTATGTATTCAGTCATGCATACAGAAAAGAAAATTGTTGGATATGCTTTACCATGCATAATCTTGTCAGTTGTCTCTGGAATTAAAGATGTTTTGCTGTTGATCTGAGCCCCAGCCTGTGGGTGCAAGACGGACGGTCACAAATCATACTGAACGACAGCATTTTGTCAGTTCCCTCTGTCAAGGATTTTTGTCCCCAACAAGTGCCTGGCTGTTTTTCATGGTGAGAGTGGGAGGATAGTACCATAAGGTCGTACACAAAAGCCAGCCCTTCGTGGATGTTTATCTGCTCAATAACAGTACTGCTTTGATTGCAGCAATTTCTAATCTTTCCATGTCGCCTCCATTGTTATTCTACCTTGTAATCAATCATTTTATGTCTAGATTGAGCTAGCTAGCTCAATCTGTGCAATACTTGCAGAAGCCTTCTGTTTCTCTTACTGGTTTTAAATAGCAGCTCGAATTCTTTCTTTACTGCCTATCTTTATGTAAATCAGTCAGATTTGGGAGTGTAACTTAAAGCAGAATTTGACCTACTTATTATTCTCTTCTGCAGTTTTGAATTCGTAAGAATAAATGTATAAGGACATACAGGCTCTGCTTCCTAAAAGACTGGCCCCCAAAAAAAAGTTAATTTCTAAATTGGAGTCAGCTATTACCAAGAGGCTGTTCTGTGGTAGAGTATTCTGATTTGTATATTATTACATAAAGTTCTTTTTTATAAGCTGGAAATTCCTTCTCTCTTGCTGGTTTCTATCCAAGCAAGTCCTTTTACTTTGTCTCTCCATGGACCGTTCTCTAAAGCTCAGCTTGGCTTTTTACAGTCTGCAGTTTCAGATAACACAATAACCATGTTCCAATGTATTAAACTTTTAACATCCTCAAGATTCAATTAATCTTATCTTTACAACTCCCAATTATAGGCACTAATTAAGTGAAGGTTGCATTGTAGACTGGGGATATTACATTAATCATCGGCAGCCTTGTAGCCATAAATTAGTTCTTTCCCAATCCTTCAGCGTTTTTCCCAGAAGGAAGGGAATGTCTCATTTCCCTGTTTTAAGGGACATTAATCCCACAAAGGAGCTTTGGATCGGGATTAGTTTTATCACATTTATGTAAGTGATGAATGGTCTTTGTAGAATGAAAGCTACTAGCTTTGTCCCAGACAAATGAAATTGAATTGTCTGATAATTATGCAATTTAAGGCTCTGTCAAACTTTGGTCAGACAATGTTGGGAGTCCATTGCTATATTTATTGTTTTACAAGATTAGGTGCTATGTAGTGGTTTAGATTTTTTTTTAAGCCATCAGTTTAAATCGGATTAATGTCTAAATCTTGAAGCATCCTATGTTATGATTTCTGTCCTTTGTTATCCTTTCTAACCTGCCAGACTACAATAGGTAAATTTTGGGTTTGTACAAACGCAATATGGGATATGACTTCCATCTATTTCTCCTGACACTGTAGATAAACTTTAGACTTGAAAATTGAGAAGCTGAGCAAGGGGACTGGCTGAAAGTCCTCTCAAATTAGGTGTATTTTGAGAGATCCTATCATAAGTAGAGCAATACTGTTTACCTGTTGTTGAGATCGTGCAGTTGCCTGCTACAATATCCTGTTTTCAGCTTGTTATTATGAGACATGATGGTTTTGACATCTTTATTGGAAATAACAGAAATAATGCATTTTTTTATTATTCACATTGAACAGAAGTTATAGCTGGCAATAAATGTCATCCTCACAAATGTAAATTTTGAAAATTCTCTGTTACAAAAATTGGTATGAGAGCCACATTTAATTTGATACAGTATGTAAACAATAACTTACAGAATTCCATTGACATTATTATGTGTGTCATCATGTTAAACATGTTTAAGTGTATCATGGTATTTAGTTCCCTCGTTATAACCTGAATGGATAAAATCTTAGTAGCCTGATTTTTGCTGCTGTGAATACTGAGGTAATATAACTTCAAAGCAGTAAGGTAACTAACAACTTTTGGGAAGGAAAACAACCTTTTGAAACTTTCCTGATTTTTTTAGCTAATTATGTGTCACTTTCTGCAACTATTAGAACCTTTTTTGCAGCTTTTTTCAAGTTGCTTTTAATGTCTTCATTACATTTAAGCACGTTGAAGTGTCCAAATTGCCTGTAAGAAAACAGAAATTTCTTGTTCTTTAATTTTCGGAAGTGGACTGAGCAGGTATGCAGCAGTCATGAGCTGTTACACACCCAGAAGAGCTCAGTGAAAGGCTTCTGGGTGGTAGAAATGAATGATCTTTGTTTTTCTGTAACCTACTGTATTGTGTCTTCACATGGCAATACTGTTTTAGAAGTAGGACTGCGTTGCTGTTTTCCAGTGATCGCAGGAGAATATTGCAGTTAGGCTTGTGTGTGACTTTAGGCAGTTGATTGTTTTTCCAGAATTATGTTCAATACTTAGTGCTTGTGGAAAAAAACGCCATTTCAATCAAATTATTTTGCACTCTTTTTACCCCTACTCTAACAAAACCATCTTTAAAAAAGTGCAGAAGTTGTTTCCTATACCCTTTAATGTTGTTTTTCTCCGAAGACCCTTCTTTTTTCATTCACCTCATCAAGAAAATTATCAGATGGTTTTAATTCTGTTATTTCTCATTGGACAATACAATCCAGCATACATAGAAGGATTGACTGCTTCAGCCATTGTGAAGAATAGTTACTTTTTTGAATAAAATGAAAATTTTTTTACACAGAGTTTTCTTTGCAAAAGTTAATCTTAATTTGCTGTAGATATGCTGATGTACACAGACCCTCCTTCATACCTTTTCAGCCCATCTGAAATTTCTTGCATGTTAATCTTTACCATAGCCTCATGGTTTTGTTTTGCTGGTATTTTTCTTGCAGAAAACTTGCCTACTGTTCCCTGTACTGATTTGTATCTGTTTTTTCCAGTGCTGTATCATCACTTTGTCTTTTCGATTTTCCATCTACCTTGTCAAGTCCTGTGATGCTGTTGAAAAAAAATTGCAGGAAAATAACACACATCATACAACATGTCTAAGGACTTTTATTAAAATACTGGCTTTCTTCCATGTATTATGTGTTACTGATACCTTCCAGACTTACAAAATTTTGGTTAGCTTGTATTTCCAGACATTAGTTGTAAGTGTGCTATGCTGAAAGTTATTGCCATACTTCTTTCTAGCCTTCTTTTTCTTCCACTGTTTTTACATTATGGAGTGATAATTTTTTTTCTTCTCTTTGAACTTGCTCCTAGGTACGCCATACCTCCAGAACATGGCAAAAGATTGGAACGCCTGGCAAAAGGTAAGCTTTGCTTTCTCCTGGGTGTGTTCTCAGTGAAAACAAGCATCCTGGGGGAGGATCCTACCCTTGATTTTTAAGCAGATTGATAAAGTATTGACATTGAACTGGCTGTTCTAATTTAATCTTGCAAGAGCTGCTTGATGAACCTACGTTGGTATAATAGCTTCACAGTCAGAAACCTTGTCCTCTTGTCAGTGAATTTTCCTACTAGTGCAACTGTTTTCTCAAAGCCTTGGTCTTCTGAGATGCTGTGACTCCTAACTAAAATTGATGGGAAAAAAAGTCCTTGAATTTTGAGGCATTGAGACCAAACACTTCCATGTCTGGAAAGTGGGTTTAATGAGAGGCCCATCAGGCATCTCCATGTGTAATATGAGGTTTATCACAGAGGGGTGAGAACCGTTGCTCCAGCTGCGTGGAGTGCAGCCTGCAGGAGTCCTCCTGATACCCCTCAACACGCTTTCTGGTTCTGCAGGGGAAAAAGGGTGGTAGAAACTATTCTTTCTTCCAACACTATAAATGTTACATATACAGTATTAGCATCGATTACTTTCAGTCTTAAGTAGGAAAGTGCTTACAAATTCAGCAACAGCATTCACAGTAAATCACTAGTGGATTTTTCACTTCCCTGTATAATGATACATGAATATGCACTGTATTCACTGGCTTTCCTTTTATTCCAGCCTCATCCTCCTATATCTTTTCAGTGCAATAAAGGCCACCTTAGGGGGAAAAAAAATAATAAAAAAGCTGGGCTAGCTTGAGCTATGAGAAACTTCTACCTCTCACCAGGCTGTCTGTAAATTTTTGGCCTGACAAAGAACCAGCCTCAGCTGCCTGTGAACATACCTTGTGTACGAGTTCTTGCCTGACTACCTGCCAAGGTCGTCCTGTAAGCAGCCGCCCACCCCCAGCATGAGCAGCGAGTGCAGAGTTTGGCATCCTGGCCTTGGCGTTTCTGCTGATTTCCAATTGGTAGTGCTGGAAGTTTCAGGGAAGATGTCTGACTGCAGAAGTATATATTTTTTAATTTGTTGATGTTGTGTTTGATTTTTGTTACTATTTTCATTCACTTGCAAATGTTCTAGGCGCTGCCCAGCTAAAAAAAGCTCGTGTCCCAGAGTAATTAACTCAAAATCTTATGTGTTTCATCTTCAGTGAGGCATATTTTAATGATTTAAATCTGTTGTTGAAGTTAGTGTAGCAGAAGCAGGCAGGAAAGTCTGGAAGACAGTATTCTGATGCAAAATAAAAAAAGTTCTGATACTGTTTTGCCAGAAAGTAGGCAAATTCATAGTAATGACATTTCTTGCTGACAGTCTGATGTTCTATTGGCTGTTTCATACTCAAATAAAAAAGGGGAGGATGTTGAAGGGAGTGACTGATTGTATAGGATAAATGGGGCACGGTGGTATTGTTTTCTTGTGCACTGAGAGCCGTGATTCCTAAATACCAATAATATTGAAAATTGATGCTCAGAAATGTTGACTTTCAAAGCTGCAGTTCAGTTTAGTCATTTGCCAGGTTTGATAAAAGTTACTTTTTCATCTACTAAAAAGTCAATAAATCCAGATGACCCCTGTGTTCTGTAGAATCTGAAATAATACCACACCAAAGTCTGACATAAGTAATACTAAATCTCTTGCTGTTTGTAACTTATTTTTACTGATGATAGATTTTTGAGACACATTGATGGTTGGCAACGTATAAACCAGAAGCCAATTATCAGTGATCTTTTCTTTATTTTAGTTTTTGTTTGCTTAGTACCTTTTGGAAGTAGGAATGGGTAATGTTTTGAAACTGCAATGAAACGGTATCACTGCTTGGGCATTCTCCCTGTCCTATGCATCAGTGGTCTATACTGTGAAGAAGTTTACTATGGAGAAATGAGTGTGCAATTAATATGGAAAATGAATAGCTGAGCTGTAAATGGGCTCACTGGGAGAGCTATGGAGCCCGTGGAGAGAATGTTAATGTGTTGCCATGTTATTGGTGCTAATCACTTAAAATGTGCTTCTTTATTAGTAGTTTTAATGAGAGCCACTTAAACTGTGCATTAAAAAGAGGAACTGCAGAGAGGGACGACAGACTGGGTAACAGACAGTCATAATTTTAATTGAAATGCTTTTAGTACAAAAATATAAGAAAACCTGGAATCCAGCAATCCTTTTCACTTTCTGAAACCCCTTCCATTATGTCTCATCAATTAGTTTTGTTTCCAGAGCTTGGGTTATTTATTTTCCTAAATGGTGATGTTTTTTAATCCCTATAAACACTTAATTTGTTATTGAATCTCCCACTTGGAGTGAACACATGATGTAGAGGAAGATGGTTTTACATTGGTTGAGCTGACGTTTCTGGGAGCGAAATGCTGACATCAAGGGGTTTATTCAGTTTTAACCACAATTTTAGTATTTTTAATTAATTGTGATTTGTTTTAATAGCTCAGTATGGATCTTGTAGCTGTGGTAGAATGTAACACTTAATAGTGCTGAGATGCTGAGTCAGATCGTACGGTCTTTGCCAGACTTGGTAGTGACAACTGTGGCCAGTGGATGAGTGTCCCTCCTTCCACTGCCTTGTGATGGATATGTTCTCTTTCTTTCTTTTGACTGAATATTAACATCTACATGCCTTTTTTTCTTTTTTTTTTTTTTTTTTTTCCTTTTGGGGCTGGTATGTAGGGCAGATCGGTCTGGAATCTTATGAGTACTTGCCCATGAATAATATAGCAGCTCATCAGAGAAGGTATAAGAAGGACATGGCAGTGTTTGGAATAGGTGGTACATGCTTGCTGCTTTTTCTTTGTCTGTATTCAGAAAAAGGGTGGCTCAGGGTTTATGGTACTAGCCAAAAACTTGAGACAGACAGGTTCTGTTTCTTAATTTGCTAGGGTTTTACTGATATATTGACCAAGATACTTATTCCCAGACACAGAAGACTTAGATGCTCTCAATTGAATGGAATTTAGACTTACATGCCTAACATGCAAGTTTTTGTCACAAAATTTAAGTGGCATTTTAAACAATAAGGAATGTGCGAGTTACTGGCATCTTCAGTTGTATGCCTATTGTTTTGATCTATATAAAGTATTTAGGTAGGCTCTCATTTTGTCAGCTTGTCTCTGCTTAAATAGCAGATTGGACATAATATTCCTATAGTGATACTCCTCTTTTTAATGTCTCTACAGGATTTTTTCCAGGAAGCTCTCAGGGATGTGATGCTTTCCTCCGTCACAAGATGACCCTCATTTCACCCTCAATCTTGAAGAAGTATGGCATTCCTTTTGACCGGGTATGTACAAAGGATGCACTGAATATGCTGGCAAGTTGTCGAGGTGGACAAAGCACAGCACCCCTCTTTTAAGGAAACAATTCATCACAAGCCGCTGGGGAGCAATTTGCTTAATTTCTAAATGCATTATTATGCTAAATGTATCCTATCAGTTTAAACCAGGTGGCTGCCTGTAAATGAAGATTTGTGGTTTGGCTAAGACACTTTCTGTGAAGTGCTTCTCTTCATAAAAGCTTTCACTACAACTAACTTTGTCAATTAGCCTCTCCAGGTAGAGAGGGGCAAATTGTAATACAGATGCTATGGCTTATCAATAGGCAGCATAACTCATTGGTAATTCTTGAACACAGACTTTTTTTCTCCTGGATCTGGTGTGAACCAAAACCTGGAGTTAGACATGCTGGTTCTCTGTTGTGTAAGCGTTCGTTTTATGCTAAGCCAGTAAGGATCCATGAATCTCTTAAGCCCTCTTACTTGAAATGAGGGGTCATGTTTATTTGGTATGATCGTTTTAATATGCTTATTCTTAAAGTCTTCTGGCAAGAAGTAAATCTTCTCAGCCAAGCATGCTTACCACGGATTTAGTATCTGTGCAGAATCAGTCAAACAGCTATTGCAGCTGTGTGTTACTGGCACACAGAGCCTGTCCTGCTAGGGTGTCCTGCCTTTGGACGCGGGGAAAGGAACAGAGTTAGAGGTACTGGTATTCTTAACTCCAGTGGGAAGTATCAAAGAATGCTGGGTTCAAACTGATTTCATCCTTCCTCATCTCCTTTGCATCATCATCTGTACATATTATGGCCATCTTTTTCTAAGTAAGAACTCTTGAGTTTTGATATTTTTTCCTTTTTTTTTTTTAAAAAAAAAAAGGCATGGTTTTGTTAGACTTAGTTCACCTGAGACAAAGTGTAGCACCTATTTGATGAGCCTGGTGAATCTTTGAGATGGAAGTAAAAGATCTTGGCTCTTTTATAGCATAAAAACTATGAATTTATTCAATTTACTGCTCCAGAGGCTGTTTCATTTTTCCTAGTGGAAGGCTGTGATGAATGAAATTTGAAGCGTGATCATCTGGCTTGTCAGATGAGCTTGCTGCCAGTGCAGGGGAGACTTGCACGGAGCAATGTGGTGCTTATGGTTCAACATCAGTGGCTAGACTTGGCCTAGTTTGCACATGATGATTGATATTGAATTGTTCATAGAGATCAACAAACCATTTTTCTTGTAATTCTGTCTGTGGGACCTAATTCCCAAGTGTGAAAACATGGGTACGGGCTACATATGCTTGAAAATAACAATGAAAATATCTAATTGTGTGACCTGAATTTTTTGTTATGGTTTTTCACTTTACAAATTTCAGGAAAGTGGATATGTGGATTGGAATGTGGGAGGCATCTCAGTTTAATGCATAGATGCCCCTCTGAGAAATGACTTTTGATAGAGGATAACAGACATTCTCTAGCCTGACCGTATTCAGAAAAGAATATGAAAATCTGTAGCCAGTGCAAGCTCCTGAAAAATCTGGCTGACCTTATCTTTATTTCTTGGCCTAAACTGTAAATTTTAAGGATTTCTTCTTGTGCTTCTTTCTGCTTCAGTATCAATTGAACACTGTGTCTTGCTGCTTCTTGAGGTGTTTTCCTTATGAAGTTGTTTTAACCAGAAGCTGTAAGTGGTGCAATAATTGGCTGAACAGAGCTTAAAAAGTGTGCACTGCTTATCTAAAGAAGAAGCTGAAAATAATAATTTTAAAAGTACCTGTTGGTGCACACTAGCCGTTCTAAGTGAAGTTTGCCATGCGATCCTCCAGTGACTTGCAGTCATCCTGCAGAATGGAGGAGAATAGGAAATGGGAATTAATTTCTGCCATTTCATTCAAGCAGCATGGTAGGGAAGTGCTCTCAGGTCTGCTGGAGGTCAGAAAGTGAAGGAAATTCTTGCAGGATTTCAAATGTTTGAATGCTGTAGGTGGGCATGTTTTTCTCCAGAATAATGTACTGTTATATGTTTGCTTTTCCATCTATCTGAGGAAAGTGGCATTGACTAGCAATTAGTATACTAAGTGATTTCTGACCAATAACCAAGCAAGAGGAGGAAAGGAGTTTGTAAAAAAGGCAATAGAGGAAAACTTCCCTTCCAAGCTTATCCTAAGTCATCTTTGCTGAGCTGTATGATGATAGGGATGGGATACAAAGTGGCTTAAATAAGGGAGTTTCTAATTTATTGGTTGGTAAAAAGTCTTTACCTGCTTAGCTAGGCTTCCCTCTATGAATGTTTTGATTTGTGACATGAAGGTTTTTTGCAGATTGATGTCTGGTGTCTCCTTCATGCTGAGTATATGTAGAAATCTCAATGATAAGAACATGATTTTTGTCTCCCTATTTTTTACCAAAATAAAAAGAGACCAGTGTACAAATAGAGGACAATATTAATGCTAAAACCGAACTTTCTTTTTTAAAGCAAAAGGGATTATTTACATGTTACTTAAATATAATTCCTAATNNNNCCTAATCTTGATTTACAGAACATGGTGGGGGGGGGGGGAGTGTGTTTTTTATGACAGCTACTTTCTTCTCTATGGCACTTAGTGGAAGGATGTTTTTAAATATAAAAAGGAGGAGGAGTTCTTTAGTCTGAGCAGCCTATATCTGAATACCTCCTGTCTTGAAATAGTAGCTTTTGGAGGAGGATCGCTATTATACAGAAACAGTGAACATTTGCCATTTTTTCTTTAGAAACAGAGATAGGATCCCTTAATCTAAATTCTTGGCAGATTTCAATGAAGTGAATAGGCACGCATTTATAAAACTCTGTAATGGTATTTACTTCTGGAAAAAAAGAAACAGATCAATACTAGGGCTTTTTAATAATTAAAAATGTGTATTTCTGTAATCTCCTATTGATTTCTCCATTTATTCCTCAAGAGCTTGCAGAAGTCCGTAAATTTAGGGCTTTCTTTGTGAGTGGCAGTTTGTGCTGGCTTTCCTTCAGTAGTTATTACTTTTCTGCATGGCCTATCCATCATCTTGAGTGCTTTCTAATTTATTGTAGGGATAATGTTGACAGCAGTGACATGGAGGACATACACTGTGGGCTTGAAATGAAGACACCAGGATGTAGATTTCCTGACAGAAACATAATCTTTCTGTCTTCTGAAGTTAGCAATCTACCACTCTGCTTTGATTTATGGAGGGGGCTGGGTGGGAGGATGCTCTGTGAAGCTGGGTACAGACTGGACTTCATTCAGTACCTCTCATCCAGAAATACTGCAGAAGCTTCTTGCATTATCATATAAATTTTTATTCTAGTCTCTCTCTTTTTTTTTTTTTTTTTTTTTTACATTACTCTGCTAACGTTAATAACATTAGTAAGTTCAGGTTTTAGTCCAGCCAAGTGAGTAAATGTTTTAGCTTCTGCCTCTTTACATTTTCAATTTGGACCCATCCTTGTGTTTGTAAGTGTAAGTTCTTTGAAATCTCTGTAGGCTCTGAACTACTGTGTGGTGAGTTACTGCTGGTGGGAGGGAATCCAAAGGGAGTTGCTTGGCATGTGGCTGCTATGAAAGGTCTGTCAGCACTTCTGGGTTGGAAAGACGGGGAAGGTCAAATCTTGCTTCTTTCCTAATCCACAGAAGGGAGGTGCTGTCACATGCTAGCTAAGCTAAGAGCTGCACTGGAAGGATTGCTCCAAGTGCACTATGTCACTGCCAGTTGCTCTTAGGATCTGTGCCATACTTGACATTTAAATTCCCTTTTTTCCCCCCCAATGTCTTCTCTGCAGAAGATGTAAAAAGAGGATTTTCTAGAAGGATAGCAAGTTGATTGGCCTCTGATTACAGCCGTAATCTGTAGGGTTTTTAACCCTTATGTTAGTAATGTCCATAATGCTTATTGTTTTAATTTTATGTAAGTAGACAAAGAGTGGGCTGTAATTTTTAGGATGTTTTACTTATGGGTGAACAAATGGGAGTAAGACTGATCAATGTGAGTGGGGAAATAAATGAAGTGAAAGGTAGCACGAACTTCCGTAGGACCAAGCAATGTAGAGTGCACGTTAAGAGAGAAATCCAGTTTTCCTGGCTCCACTAGCATGGTGGTAGGAGTGTAAATTTGGACTTAGCATGAGCTAAAGTGGTCACAATCTAGATTTATTGATCTTTTGGAATGCTGCAGCCTGAGACCCTTTTGGTAACTGGAGTTCAGATGTTGTGACCCCTTCCATCCATTGTACTGTCTTTTTTCCTTAAAAGGAATACTTCAGTATTTCTGCAGTTAACTAGAAATTGTTCCAGGTTTAGCCAAGAGTTGGCAGTGACTATTCTACCTACCCTCCATTGAAATAGAGAGATTTAACCAGTGATTTTTTTTTTTTAATAGGTCTCTGTTCTCAAGCTGCTATGTTAACTGATCTGTGGGGTATCTCTTCCTCTTTTTTTATCTGTTTTTCAGATCACCCAAGAAGCTGGGGAGTTTATGATTACATTTCCTTATGGTTACCATGCTGGCTTCAATCATGGCTTCAACTGTGCTGAGTCTACCAACTTTGCCACTTTGCGATGGATTGACTATGGAAAAATGGCAACCCAAGTAGGTGTCTGTTTCAATGAAAGGTTACTCAAAACCACTAGCTTGTGAAATACAAAGGAACGAGAGTGGGATTCTTAACCTTAAGAACAAAATGGAAAGTGCCATTGTTTTGATGATGTGTTCTTTCATTGTGCCATGTTGCTGTTTTATGCCTGTTGATAATTTGTGTCATTTTGAGGGCTTAGTAATGACTTTCTCAAACGCTAGATGTTACCCTATGCCTTGTGAAGAGGTTGTTTTGAAACTAGTAAGTTAGGATTAGTTTTCTGATGCATCCAGACTGCATTTCACAGTGAATAAGGTGGCTGATATAACTGAACACAATTCATTAGGTACACACTGAAGGGGAAGGAGTAAGCTGGAAATACTTTTAAGCTTTAATAAGACTATGGTAATAACCATCTGAAAATATCTGAATTTCTCTAATCTATGCACTCAGTTAAGTTTGAAGAGGAGAGTCATGCTGAGATGACTTTGTGTGGCTATTTCTTGTTAGGGCAAATTTCTTGTATGTTTTGTTTTGTTACTTTTGACAGTTCTGAAGTCAGTGATGGTTTTCATGACAGCACATGTACAGCATTCTCTTTAAGTGTGAAGTGTAACTGATACAGTAGGATGTGTGAATTTTTAAATTGGGGATCAGTTCCACAGAGTCTTTGAGGAAAGGATAAATGATTATAGAGAGGGTAGCATTTAAAAATTGCCTCAGATGTCCCTTTCCAGTAAGGCAGACTTAGTTTTCACTCTAGAATAGCATTTATAATATCTCCTTCACTTAATTGTCTTATATCAACTCAGCTTGACTTTATAAGTTTTGTAATGCATCCTAATGCTTTCTTCTGGGCAAAACCACCTCCATTGAAAATGGACTGCAAGTACATCTGTGTCTCAATCTGTGGAACAATGTAGCCATGTCCGTTTTTGCTTCACAAAGGTTTATATTCCGAGAGTAGCAAAAGATAGATGATTACTGAATAGTGTCATTCTCTTCTCAGCTTTGGGATCCTGGGGTCCTTGACAGCGCCCTTTTTAACCGTCCACCTTTTTGCTGTAATGCCTTCAGGCATTTTTGAGCCAAGCTGAAACTTTATGCACAGAATTATATTTGGTAGTGATCAATGTTGTGTATTAATCAGCCTGAGTGGCTGCTTTGTGACTAATGTGAGTCACTCTGCTTCTGGAGGCTAGTGCTGTTTCTGACACTGCAGGCTTCAAGGGATCCTGCAGAATCACAAAAAAACCCCATGCTGTTTCTTCCTATTTTTCCTTTTTAATTAGTGACATCATTAACCCAACTAGAAAAGAAGTTGGTTGTCACCCCACAGAACCTTTTTTCCTGCATTTTCCCCTGTTTGGTATTCTGTATCCTCCCTCAGCAACTGCAGGCAGGCAGTCTTTGACTATCCAATGGCATGATAATTGATGTCTGAGAAGCTTGTCCCATGGAAAGCAAGCTCAGACAGCCAGGTTCCCAAAAGGTGAAGTGTCTGTCTTGCTTACTTCTTTCAGTAATATTCAGCCCATGGTTTCAAGGACTCCACTATTAGCTAACAAATTTGGCATTTGAGCTCTCTCCTGTTCTAAAATAAGCACATTTTATTATTTCATTTCTGAAACTACAGTGGTGTTAAAGCATCTTCTATTAGACACATGGGGGGCTGTGCCATGAAGTATAGTAATAAAATATGCCATGAAATATAAAATATACGAACTAACTGTGCCAGTGGCATAATACCTCTAAATTGCTAGTAATGGCAACTGAAATGATTCTCACAACAGAAGAATCCTTGTGGTGAAAATTTATGTATTTGTCCTCTCTGTCCCCTACCAGTGTTAAAGTAGTGAACCCTTCGTTGGTGTTTGTAGTCTCTTCATATCCCATCAAGGCTGTAGACTAGACCCTGTGGCAGTAATTGAGGCTCCAGGGCCAGGTGGAGGCTGGAGTGGGAGTCGTACATTTGACTTTGTTCTGGAGTTAAAGGAATGGTAAGAAAAACCGAGAACTGTAAGAGGCCTCAAATCAGTGTTAAGTGTCTTAAACTCAAAAACAGGCAAGCAAACTTGGTTTGAAAATTTTAAAAATCGTGCTTGTCTGCTGTGACCTTGTATACGAGGTTTATCTGTAGCAAATGGTCATGGTATTACACCCCAGAAAATGGGGTTTATCATGGAAATTCTGACAGACCCTTAACTACAGCAGTGCCAGCAGGCACCACTCTAATATTAAAAGCAATTTTGGGTTCAGCCATGTGTTCACAAACAAGTGACATTTGGGAAGTGCAGTTTTAGATTGAGCCTCCATGCTTACATTGTTAAGCAGCGTAGCGTGAAATTACTGAACAAGCAGCACAGAGAGCTCTGAGCAAATCTAGGGAGAGAAAGTTGAAGTGTGGAAGGAGACGCCCAATTTATTTCCATTGCACTCAGTGACACTTGTCTGTTCAGAGATTTCCATTTAATATTGCTTAAACCACACACTGCATACATGTTAATTAACCCTTTGATACCTTACTATCAGGTTCCAGATGAGGTATGAATGCTGTTACACTGTAAGGGCAAAAGGTTTGTTTAAATCTCATTTTAAGTTAAACAGGGACTTAATGAAATATCAGCTGACTGTGTACACTCGAGCTACCTGCACATTTGTGGAGAGAGAATTTGCGGAGAGGGACATCCTGGAGCGTGTGATTTTTGGTTAACTACTGCAGGTTTACTAAATTTAAAAGCCGGCTATATTGATTTCTGTGCTCTCAGGCACAATTGGACTATCCTTGCACACATCTGAGATTTACTTTTTTTTTCCTTGTCATATACTCATTTATAAAGTTCTTGGAAACTCTTGACTGGGTGGCACTCTGCAGGTACACGCTCTTACTGCACTGAAACATTTGGCCAGAAGGTGATTGTTCTCCGTTCCTCATGTTAGCAATATGGCTATCTTGTCCTACCACTACTCATGAGATGGGTGACAAGGTAAGGTTCAAAATTAGCTAGTTGTTCTCCTGGTCATTATCCTGGGGATGAAATCCAGATTCCGCTCTACTGAGAGCGATATATGTCAATGGCATAGCATTGGAGAGAGCTCTCATAGAAAGGTAATGGCTCACCTCAGAGAAACATAAACAGAGCCTTGTTAATTGCCTGCCAGACAGATGAAATGTTCTGGTAACCACAGCAGAACCTGCCTAGGCTGTAAAAAGTAGATAATAACCAGACTGAAGTTTAAAGATCAGCTTTGTAGACACTGGTTCTACTCTAATTGTAGAATGAGCATCAGCATTAGCAAAAAAACCCCCATGGCTGCAGAGTTGTGTAGGAAACTAATAGTGGGTGAATATGCTTGTTTCTGTGTAAGCTTGGAACAAAGATGAACAGATAATTAAAAATTCAATTGGAAATTGATTTGGTGAATACCCAAGTGAATAAACTAGCTGTCCTGTTTGGCTCAAAGCTTTTTGAGAACCTAGGGAGAGGTTTTGTAGTCTCAGAGCTGCTTAGGAGAAGTTGATGTGCAGAAGTGGAAGGGTATACATGTATAATGGTAACTAGGATGTGATGCTGGGTTTCATGTCTTTAGGTGGAAGTTGTAACCATTGCTGATGAGTAGCCTCTTATCGTTAGAACATATTGACCAAAACGTCTTTTATTAACTAAACATAGGACCAATACATGGAGATAAATTTGCTTCTTCATCTGTATCAGATGTCTCTGGTATCTGTTTAGCATGTCCCAGGCTCAGGTGGGCAATTTGAGAGCTGATGTCTCCTGGCACATGGGTTACCACAAATGTTCAGCAGAATTCTCTGCTTTCTTTAGTTTTTCCCTGGTCTTGTTTCAGCTTTTTTAGTTATAGCTGGTGCTTGCCTCTTAAGTCTGATTTGCTGATCCTTCTAATAATTGCTTGTCTAGCCTCGACGCCGAGTGCTGGTATGTGACAGACAAAAATTCATGTCATCTCTCATGATGTGCCCAAATCCTCAGGACTGGTTGCTCTCTGTTCTTAGCAAATGCCAATCTCCTTAGATTCAGAGGAAGGGTATAACATTCTCCTTTACTTCATGTCTTTAATTATGTGGTGGTGTACCGCTGGGAAATAGGAGTCTTGCCTACAGCTGGACATTGTGCCCAGAAGTGTAAGAATTAACAGCTCTTTAAGTGTTATCCCATTTATTGTCAATGTAAATGTCTCCATCTGTCCTCGAGGAACCTTGTGTTGCAGCTGACTTCTTTCCAGTCAAGGTGACTTTGAGGCCAACCACAGCTTGCCTATTCCACCTAATCTGCGTGAAAAGCTGTGGTTGAACAGCACATCTGTCAGTTACTTGTCTAGGGATGGGAGAGAGACCTTCAGTTAATCTTGGGGCTCCCATAGATAATCCAACTAGGTCTTTCCAAATACATGATGGGAATTTGTTTCAGCATTCTTTGCAGATCAAGCTCTGGTAGGGAATGCTTTTTTTAATATACAGTCCTATTTGACTAGCATGAGTATCAGTCTGTCACAGTGTGCAAAGTAAAAAGAGATGCAGAAGAAATTAGTTAAAAGGGGTTTTGGTAGTGTTGGAGATACTGGCGCAATATTTCAGGAGTCAGCTGTAATCTGAATACTCTGCTTTAGACTTTAAGATTACTGATCAAATACTACAGTTGAGTAGGGATGGTTTTATTTGTGTATGCTACAGTTAATGTTTACCTG
Source organism: Elanus axillaris (assembly GCA_026212715.1). Lineage (NCBI taxonomy): Eukaryota > Metazoa > Chordata > Aves > Accipitriformes > Accipitridae > Elanus > Elanus axillaris. The sequence continues at coordinate 39,589,676 of JANZLQ010000095.1, forward strand.
CATAGGCAGAGCCTAGAAAATCAGGGTGAAATATTTTCCTTTGTCCTCTGTAGTTGGAGTTCTTTGGTCATTTGTCTTCCACTAACTCTTTATCATGTTTGTTTTTTTCCCCTTTCTGTTTGGTTTTTGAAGAAGGCCTCGTGAATGAAAGGCAGTGAATGATAATTTTCATTCCTTACAGTCTGGGTTTTTTTTGTGTTTTGTTTTGGTTTTTATGTGTGTGTTTGTTTTGCTGCATAAGCCTGCAGTTCCTTTCCACATTACTGTTTTGGTTCACTTTGTTTTTGAAAACTCTTGGATGCAACCATTGACAGACAGAGGGTCTTAATAGCTGTTTGACTAAACAACCCTTTTAAACCCAAGTGTTTTAGGAAAGTGTCCTTCCTGAAGTCGAGGTGGCCTGTAAGTCTCCTGGTGTCCTGATTTCGGCTGGGATAGAGTTAATTTTCTTTCTAGTAGCTGGTATAGCGCTATGTCTTGGGTTCAGTATGAGAAGAATGTTGATAACACTCTGACATTTTCAGTTGTTGCTAAATAGGGTTTATACCAAGTCAAGGATTTTTCAGTTTCTCGTGCCCAGCCAGCGAGAAGGCTGGAGGGGCACAAGAAGTTGGGAGGGGACACAGCCAGGGCAGCTGACCCCAACTGGCCAACGGGGTATTCCAGACCATGGGACGTCATGCCCAGTATATAAACTGGAGGGAGTTGGCCTCGGAGGGATCGCTGCTCAGGAACTAACTGGGTATCCGTCGGTGAGTGGTGAGCAATAGTATTGTGCATCACTTGTTTTGTATATTCCAATCCTTTTATTACTATTATTGTAATTTTATTATTGTTATTACTATCATTATTAGTTTCTTCCTTTCTGTTCTACTAAATTGTTCTTACCTGAACCCACGAGTTTTACCTTTTTTTCTGATTCTCTCCCCCATCCCACTGGGTGGGGGGGAGTGAATGAGTGGCTGTGTGCTGCTTAGTTATCCGGATGAAGTTAAAGCACAACACCTGGTATTCAAAAGGACACTTTCAGAGAGTACAGCTTTATAAGAATTTCATGTGTACCTCACAGGTTGGCTTTTCTGTTTATTTTGCAAACTGGAGTGGAAATAAGTGGATGGGAGGGGAACAATTTCTTGCACTTTCCTTTATATTAATTGCAGGCACTCCTGGATGATAATGTCTGTGTTACTATCGGTTGACATTTTCATACCTTCATTTTATCTCCTGTTTACTCCAGAGGTAGTGCTGGAATTATCCATATATAAAATGGGGTCAAGTTGCCCCTCCTTCCCAAATCCTACATTTTACATTCTGAAATAAGTAGCCTTCATCTCTTCCTGCGCAGTATTCCCATACAGACCTCTGCTCCAGTACAGTTCAGTCCTGCTCTGCTGCTTAGTCATTTCTCTGGGGAAAAGGGGAGGACAAGTAAGACTCTTCTGTTTGGATTTTAGTGATACATAAAGGCATCTTCGAGAGGTGCCTTTTACATAGCTTACTGCTCTCCTCGTGTTTTTTTTTTCTTTTTTTCTAATGCTATTGGAAATAACAGATCGCAACTTTACATTTGGAGTATTTGTGATTTAAAGTTATCTAGCATATAATTTTCCTTGTGAAATTGAAGCTTACTTCTTACTATTCAGATGTTAGTAGGCTTTCTGTTTCTCTTAGAAGATGTCCTTGTTTTCCAAGAAAATAAAATTCATGAGGCTTTTGCAGAAACTGTTTGGTAATATTGTAAAACTTGTCTCCGAAATAAGAGAAATCAGAATTGTATTTTTGCAGTATTTTGTACGTCTGCCTTAACTTACTCTAATTAGACCTTTTAAGCTTAGAATACATAAAAAACCCCCACTGTTACAGAACAGCATTTCTGTAGTTTATTTTTTTCAGACAGATTCAAAATTGCTGTTGTACAAAATCTTCCACTTTTTTTAGTATACTTATTTTCTCTTTAGTATTTTTAAACATCCCTAATATCTTACTCTCGACAAAGCACTGATTCTGTGCAATAAAGAGGAATTTTTACAGTGTTTTTCATGCTAAGGTGGAAAGGAGAAAGTTATTTTTCTGAATCTGTCTTGGAGCTTCATTTTATCAGCTCTCTTCTAAGATACCTCTTGTGAAGTACTGACTGGGAGGTTGCCTGCCATCATTTTTGTTGATGAAGGAAGAACACTTACACTTCTATCAGCAGAAAAAATACACCCTGGAGGTTTCCAGGATTTCAGTCCTTGGGATGCCTGGCAGCCACTGGACCCAATGACTGATGTCCGTGTGGATGGATGGGTGCTAAGCTGGTATCTGGCCTGTCCCTTCTGGATGGCCTGCCCTTGAGAAGGGGCATCTGAGAGACTTAATTTTACATCCAGAATGTAATTATAAACCATTCAGGACTTGATTCACAGCAAATGGGACATTTCTGCCCCAGGGCAGGCAGCTGAGGGCAGTGGTAACTTCAGGCAGCTTGCCTCCCTCTCTGCTCAGTGTTTGGTGTAACCCTTGGAGCACTGAACTGGGAAGGATCTGGGGTTTTTTAAGAGATTTTTTTTTTTTTTTTAAACAGACTAGGCCTATTTATGCTACTCAGCCTAATTTACTTTAGCTTAATTACTGCAAGGTGTAAAGCATGCTGTTCTTGACTTTTTGAATGCTGCTTAGTAATGACTTTGCCAGCTCAAGGTGACTCTCCAAGAGCCTGTGATGGAAACTGCCGGATCTCTAGTATGGAAAACTGCCCTGAACCTGTGGAGTCCTGATGTTGCTGGGTTGACATAGTCTCCCATTCTCTCTCTGCCTTGCTAACCCTGTGATTTATAGCGTGGAGGTTGTGGTGTGCTTTGTGGCTGCAGTAAATAGCGATGTGAAGAATGTGCTCCCTGCAGCTTATTCATTCAACTTCTCTGTCACACAGGAGTCTCTGATAAAGTGTACCAGCCCCAATCATTCATGTGTCAGAGCAGAGGCTTAAGGGTCATCTTGCTTTGGGGATGCTAGTATGGCAAGGCCATCAAAAATACTTTTTGAAAGCTGCCTTAGCATTGTGCTTCCTTGTGCAGCTACTTCTGCTCCACTGCAGTTGCTTCAGGGGTGACACATGGGGGCATAGATAGGAAGAAGGAAGAGTGATGTTAACATTCCACCTAAGAATAAATAACTAAATAGCGTATTCTGTTCAAGAACTGCAGAAATGGGGATGTTAGAATTCTGAAAGGCAGTATAAAAGTGTAAAGTAGCTGTGAATTGACATCACGCTTTCTCATCAGGTACCTTCCCTTTTTGATGTCCTCCACAGAAATTCCTTCAGTGTAGGCAACATTTTTTACTCTTCTGCCTCTTCACTTTGTGCATGAAGAACACTTTAAAAACAAAGACCACTTGCTATTATAGTGGAGTGAGAGTAGATTGCTTATGAACAGTCTCTTTAAATTTTTAACTCCATTTTGCTTTATTATTTGTTTTTCCTGATAGCTGTGCTTCTGATTTTCTTCCAGCTTGGTTCCCTAGTGGCAGGCAGCAGCTTCAGGGTTTTTGTGGGGTGGCTCGTAGCTGGGTGCTTCCTAATCTCAGACGTCAGGATTCAGATCTTGCTTCTACTCTGTACTCACCTGGCTCTCTTAACTGCTTTGAAAATAGTTGCAGGTGGGTCTAGATTATTATAGGAACGAGGCAGAAATGCTTCATTTGGTATGTGGTTTTCAGAGGGGTCTTGATTGCTGTTTCCTTTAGGATTGATACACAACATCTTGTCTCCTTTATTTATGTATCAACCTTCCCTTGATTCTAAGTTGCAGCATTTGGAGTTGCAAAAGATACGTTTTTCAGCTTGGTATCCTTTTGAAAAATCTTACTAAAGAACACTCCTTATTACCAGGGGAAAGCATTTCATAGTGTGCTAGAAGAAAATCTTGGGTTGTCACTTTAGATACCAACACTTCATATTCCACCAAACATAATTATTCATGTTTCTACAGAGTGCCTATAGATCTCGGTTGTTGTACATGGGATACAAAATGGTGGATTTTTCTACTTCATCTGTTGGTTTATAGGCGTGTAATACAGCACAGCATTCGGCTTTCTTTTAAAAAGAAATGACTAAAAAGCAGATGATCAAACAGGAGGATAAAAGGATAACTTTAGTCACTTAGCAAGAATTCTCTAGTGTGTCTGTCACTTCAGAGCTGTAGATCTTCACCAAGCCATGTCAGTTCATGCTCGCTGCTTGCTTAATGCATGAACACAGGGCGCTGACCTGCTGAAATGACACACTTTCTCCAAACCAAAGTGGTCAGTGGTAGACTTCTTTCACCAACTGCAAGTCTTATGATGTGGAAGAAATAATGTCTTGAGATAACCTCAGAATGATGTTCACTGTAGACTACATCATAACCACTGGATAAAAGTCTCATTTTGTTTATCGCTTGTCCTAGAATGAGTCTGTCAGAACAGAAAGGAACTGATACTTCATTGAATCCCCCCCCCCCCTTGTAGTGCTGCTGAGAGCACTGAATTTCCTTCTGTGTTCTTTCAGCCTTATCTGAGACATATAACTTGGGACCCTGCTGAGGTGATCCTCCCCCCTGCCCCTGCACCGTGGTTGTGTTTATCTTGCAGGAATGAGGATCGCGTATATTTGAGAGAGGTTCAGAAGTAGTTGGCATCCTTACAGGTATAGTCTACAGAGTAGAAAAAGATAAAAAGAATTCTGGTGGAGGTTTCAAAATAGCATTGTTAACTTTGTGCATGCCACCACTCCCCTGCCGCTGATTCCCCGCCCCC
>JANZLQ010000095.1:39594554-39611565 GCA_026212715.1 Elanus axillaris
CCCCCCCCCCCCCCAAAAAAAAAACAAGAATCTTCATGTAACACATCAGCAGAAGCCTGGTGCCAGTTGGGATGGGTTATTATTTGCTTAAAATGAAGCATGTCACACAGCGTTTTATATTATATCTTAAACCAGAATCTTCTTATTACGAATGGAGTGGAACAGGGTAAATCTGACTTCACAGCTAACTTGCCACTTACCGAACTCTTCCACTCACAAAAATCTGCATGGAACATTAAGGAAGCAAGTTAAGGAAGCACGCAAGGAGAAAGCGTGCCCTGCAGCCAGGGACCAGGGGGAGTCCTTGGAAATCTTTGCCTAATTGTTTTGTTTATGAAACTCTGTAGAGGGTTTCCAGTAGGCTTCCTAATGAACTGGTTTGTTGTTGAGACTTACGGCAATGCTGGTAATTACACTAGAAACAGGGGGTCAAGACTCATCTTCTTTCCCACAAGCTTTCAACTACCAACCATTAAACACACAAACTATGCATTTTAGGTTTTTTTCCTTCTTCTCAAAGTTTAACTCCTCATTTACTTGCAGAATACCTGCCACTCATCTTTCAGGCATGTACTTGCAATTTGTGCGCCTTTGTGCCTTTTGAAACCTTGGCTATCTTGAGAGCATTGCTGTACAAGGTCTGAGTGGAAATATAGCTTTGGGCTGAGTGGAAGGAAAATTAAACTGGAGCCCAGACTAGTTTATTCTGTCATATTGAACGACTATTAACTAGATCCCAAGTAACATGTCTGTAATATGATAACAAATTGGATAGCTGTTTAAGGGTATTATACTGGGAGGACTTTATGTTTCTCCTGAAAGCTGAAACTGTACCTTGTCCTGGAAATTTATGGAGAGAAACTTAGGAGTGTTGTCTGCATTGGTAATATGTGTTCCTGTAATACATAGCAAGAATTTCTTATCAGCCTTTTGAATGTAACCATCTTTCTTTCCCAGTAACTTGCTTTTAGGCTTCATTGTTATGAAAAAGCAGATTAAAAAAAAGGTTAAGCAAAGATTTTGGTCTGGGGTTTAATCATTTAATGGTGGTATAATTGCTGAAAGAACTTCCAACTTCGAGTGTTGGGTTTTCTTGTATTTAAATTTCCATTAAGGCAAAGTGGGAGGCTTGCTGAGTCTTAAACAACTGTGCAGTGGGGCCCTGATTTCATGTGAATGTGAGGGGTTTTCCATAAGAACCAGAGGTGCCAATTTAAATATATCATTTTGGTGACTATTTCTGCATAAGGAGAAGGGTTATTTTACTTCAACTTTATACATTATGGAAGAGATTGGGTTCAGTTTAGTGTTAATAGCTGGGAAGTGCGGGAAATATCCTTACAAAACTGATGCTGAAGGTTGAGGTTGAATGAGGCTGCATTTTTCCATGTATCATTTGATTTTAATGCTTCAAGGAGACAGTCTCTTTATTTAACTGTTATTTTATATAGACTTCTTAGTGTTTTTATTTAAAAAAAATACTGCAAATAAGATAATGGTTACACGTTCAGTAGCCACAGATTTCCCACTATCAGTCTTTGAGTTATAATTGATGAGACTGGGTTCCTGGTGTGGTTGGATATTTTACCACAGTCTCCAAATTTGAGTAGCAGATAATAAAATAGTAAGTAGGGGAAGAATGTTGGTTTTCTGTGTTTGAAAAGTGCTTTATTATGGATTTCCTTACAGTATTTTTGCATGTGCTTAGATTGCTAGTCACCTTTGCATGTTCTTATCCTGTGTTACTAAAAAAGTCATTAGCTTACGAAAAAGGAGAGATGAGGCTAGGAAAATCTTTCAGAAGATGGAGCAAATTAAGTTCCTGCAGATTTGGTGAATATGGAAGTTCCTCTTGTCTTGTTGCTGGTTTTGAGTCTTAGATCCCCTGTAACTGCAGGCAAAGAGCTAACCCTAAAACTGTTTTGATTTTTGTTCTGGTTTTTTTCCACCCGCATTTTCAAGACTTGCAGTCGGTCCTTGGAGATCCCAGTTATGAATATTCTGTTGTTTATTCTGTTGTTTGATCTGGTACTCTGACTGCCTTGCTGTTCCCGAGTAGTTTGGTGTGGTGGTTTGGCTACCAAATGGGGAACAACTGAGGAGAGACGGGAAAGATATTTGACTAGATCTCAGGGTTCCTTAAATTTTTCTCCTGTCATTCTGACGTGACAGGCGTATCCTTCACGTTGCCATTTAGTCACGGTCTGTGCTTTAGGTGACCATATCGCTCTTAAATCTTTCACAGGTTTACTGGTATGAAGGAGTTCTGTGAATACCTGAATCAGGGCTTTGTGGTTCAGTTTTAACTCACATAAAGGAAACAAGGTTTTGTGTCTCTCCTTAGTGGTGGTGTTTAAGTGTAGACATGTTAATTTTATTTTTTTGTTTCTATAAAGTTTAATCATAAAGGAATATGAAAGTGTTAGAATTTGAGGGGGGGGAATGGAATATGGAAGGATATGTTCTGCAGAGATTGGGATAGGGAGAGACAGAGGTGGGGGGTGTAGGCATAGTATCTCTTAGGAAATACATGTGTTTATGACCACAATTAAATACTTTGAAAGAAATATAACTCTGTGTATATGGAAGGGGATGCAATACATGGAAAGGGGTATCATTGACAGGGAAACACAAGCTTGCTACTTTTGTCCTGCTCTAATGGAAGAAAGCAGGTAATTAATTGCAAAGAAAATTTCTTGCTCTTCTCTACCCACAGTCTTCTCCTCTGATCTCCACTGTTCTCCTCCTTTTCCCACACCTCACGTGCACATGCATGATCCCTTTTGCAGTTGTGTTGGAAGCATGTGCTGTATTAAGCAGGATCTTGCTGCTGGGTCTGAGGGAAGGGTGTGGAAAAATACCCTGGCCATTATGGGAATGTGAATGTGACACAACTGCAGCAGCTGAGGAAATATAGCTGTATGGTCCAGAAGAAGCCACAAAGGAAACAGGCTTTGTAAATTATTCATGCTTGCTAGTGTGAAAGCAATAAAATTAAATTAAAATTGAAATATAAACATACATCATGTTAGGTTTGTGTAAAGAAAGGAACTTGGCTACTGCAGGGTTCTGGTGTTGCGGTATGCTGGAGATTGCAGCCCACAGTGTCATTTATCTGAATAGCAGTCTGAATAGCATCCAGATAGCTCAGTATGTGGTTTCTCAATAATCTGTGTATACTTTACATTTTTGTGAGACTCTTAAGCTGGTGGTGGTTGGAGACCATACTGGAGACCTTTAGACCCGTCTGACTCAGGATTTGCTCTGCTTGATTTGAAGGAATTGACATATGTGTGCTGCAGCATGTTGGTTCCAGGTTAGGATCAGAAAATGGACTGTTCCCCTTTTAAGCCATTTTTCATACTTTGTAAAGGCAGAGGAGGTCAATCTCCATAGCTCATTGATGATGTGTGCTGTGGGGTGCTCTTCTGTATTCCTCTTTGTAGCAGTGCACAGGTGCTTTTAAAATTTCTTCAGGAAAAGTGATTGAAAAATCTGCTCAATACAAATCCCTTAAGCCAGTATTGATGGAGGTGCCGGTGAGAAGCTTCTGCCTGGCCAGGAATTTGAAGCATGGGCACCATCTGTGTTCCTGCTGTTCTTTGGCCAAATTGCATTTCCAGCCTTTCTGTCCCTCACTATTTTTCATTGAATGAATTGAGTTTTCCTGAAAGTACCTGTCCATAAATACTCCTTCCCACTCAGCACAGTCAGGTTATTACTGCTTTCCCAGTCAGAGCAGCAGAAGGTAGCCAGCGGTCTTTGCAAAAAGAAAAACAGGAGTTGGGAGGGAGGTGAGATAGCTGAGAACTGTACAGAAAAATTCTCTTCTGTCTCTCTCAATGGCTTAACTGCGGCCGTAAATCTTTTAATAATGGTAGTGAAAAATGAAAGACGGGGAGAAGCAAGTTTAATTTCATGAATTTCTGCTAAGAGAAAGGATAGAACAGTTTTGCAAAGGTGTGGAGGAAGGGTGAAAAGAAAGTCCTGCAAAGTGGCTATAATTACCTCATCCTCAACTTGAAAAGCAATTCAGTGCAAGCACATACCAAGCAAAGCTTTGCATCTTGGAGCAGAACTAAAAGGGGGCTCAACTTTTCACGCACACCAGCAAAGCTCTTGTTGCAGCCCCCATGAGGCAAGTGGGTGTTGCTGTGTTGCTGTGTCCTTTTCAATCCAGTACCTTCTTTTGAGTAAAAGGTTTATAAAGATGAGATGCTCATTCGGTCTGGTATCGGTGTCCTGGGTGAGAATCCCCTTGCTAGACTTGGTCTGTTAATTCTGTGTTTCATCAGAGCAAACAGCCAAGTAAATAACACCTGTAAGCAGTCTTTGTGTAGGCTCGTACAATGTCAAGGGTGTAATTCCAGAGGTTAGAATGAGCATATGTTAGTTGAAATTAATTATGCACGCTTTCTTTGACTTTGGCATATGTGGTTTAGATGCAGAATGTAGTTATTGTTGTAGCCTTTTTTATTTCTCTGCAGTCTTGTGAAGGATTTATGTGCAACATCATGATGTGTCATTACAAAGTTTAACTGCCTTGTTCACTAGTCTTTTGTTCCTTTAAGGGTTTTTTTCAGTTATGAAGTAATATTAATAATCTCTTTTTGGCCTGAGAAACTCCACAAGAGGCTGGCTAATGGAGGGAACGTAGGTTTGAGATCAGGCTCAGACCTGGTCTACATCAGCCCAAGTTATTGCTGTCTAATGACTGTTACACAGTAGATGACTAGTATATTGAGTATTGGTCACCAGAAAGTTTTAGCTTGGTTGGTGGGCTTAAAGGGAGCAGAAAATTCTTGGAAACAGAGTCTTCAACTAACTACCCTTGGAGAGTGTGGCAGCTTGTGCTGTCTCTGGTTTTGCCAAGGGCAGGTAGAGTCAGTGCTTTCCATTAAGCTAAAATACCCATGAATATGCCAATGAGATTCCTAGCATTGACCCACTGTAATAACCTACCATAGGCCTTACAGACAAAACAGGTAGAGTGTTAGTTTGCCTCTGGAGAAAGGCAAACTCAGCTGATGAGAAAAGGAGGCGTTCTTCTGATCTGACATGGTGTTGGTGTCTGGATATCTCTTGCAGTGTACTTGCCGCAAAGACATGGTGAAGATTTCCATGGATGTCTTTGTGAGGGTTCTGCAACCAGAACGTTACGACTTATGGAAACAAGGAAAAGACATTGCTGTCCTGGACCATATGAAACCCACGGCTCTGACTAGCCCGGAACTAGATGCCTGGAATGAGACTAAAGCAGAGTTGAAGGCTAAATTGCTTCGCAGGTAAAAAGGAAGGAAGGAAAAAAAAAAAAATTGTGTCTGAGCACTGTGTTTTGATTTGCTAAGATTTTAAATGCTATAATTCTTATAATTTTTAGTTTGGGATAGTTCAAAGTTGGATTTTTTTGTTGGGTTGTTTTTGTTTGTTTTTTACAATTTCTCTTGTAATTTTTCTTCAGTAATGTGTTCCCTCATTGTTCCGTTTCCTTTAAATGTTGTAGAAGCACATGTTTTCTGAAAGTAGGACGCTGTGTGGCCCCACACATCTCATCTCTTATTCTGGAAGACAAAAAATCTATAGTAAACATTTATAGCTTCACTTATCAGAAAGCAGGAGGAAAAAAACCCATCAATTGCAAAAAGGATTTTGTGCATGCCTTTCTGTGCTTCCTTTGATCTCTGTATTAATTTTCTACAAGTTTGTGGGTTATGTGTGTTACAGCATGCTTGAATTGAAAATTTGGCATGCTAACCTTTTACTGTTGGAATCTTGCTTTATAGGATAGGAGATGAGGAAGAGGACAACAAACACCGGTATGTGACTTCCATCATCAACTTAAATGACTTCATTCTTTTTCCTGTCAAGCTTCTTAAAATAGTAACTCTGAAAGTGTTTTTCAGTTAGTTTTTTCATGTCTGCTTCCTTGAAAGAGCACAGAAAATCTTTGGGCTTTGAGGTTTCTCAGACTTCATCTTAGTTTTGTGTGGTTTTCCAAGATCTCCTCTTGCATCGTTAGAAAACCTCAGCTATGTTATGCTTGGTTTTGTTTTCCATTCTTGAGTGGGCAGTTAATCTACTGAATTGTAGTGATGTGTAATGATTAACTGGTGGATAAAGCTAACTGGTCACCAAAGCAGATTGGTTAATAAAACACTGCTGCTGTCTCAGAAAGTGGAACTGAACTAGAAAGTTTTAGACATGGACTGCCAGTTGGGAGAGCTTTCCTTCCTCATCAAGTTTGCTTGAAGAATGAGACACTATATTCTAGGAAATTAAATTGTCATAGGGCTTTAATGTACTCGGATGTAAAGTGTGTGTCCTTCCATATGTTCCTTTACCCTTCTTTTTTGCATCATGCTCATTCCTTCTCTGCCTGTTTGTTACCCAGAGTACTTGCAGTGTAGCACACAAGCTTACTTCTTTCTGCTCTCATCTAGTATTTGTTGAATTTCTCGTGTGAGTGTTGGCAGTCTCTGGAAATTGTACCACTTCATCCAGATGTAATATTCTGCTTGTAATTTCAGTTCTAGTATCACTTCCTTGAAATACAGGAAAAAAAGCTTTAAATAAACTTTAGGTTTCTGGAGCTATCTTTGGTAGGGACTTCAAGTAACAGTTTAAAAACCGTTGACCTAATAACTTGATGATGGCTGATTTATTTAGGCATTCTAGCAAAGAAAAGGTAACATACTAGTAAGAGTGTGTCTCTTTCTCTAGCACTGGTGCTTGCTGTCTCGCAGGAGTTTTCAGTCACCCAGCATCTCTTTGGACTGGTGGTCTTGTGTCTTGAAATGATTTGTCCATTATTTTACAATGGGAAATGGGAAAGCATGTTCCCCACTAAATCCATGCTCTAAAAGGCATAATAAATACAGTATTTGGCAGATAACTGACCTCTGCAGTGTTGTTCCACTACAGAGGTTATATTCCTAAAATGTTTTCAGCTATTCCTTCTATAGTGAGCTTCAGGAAACGCAGTGTAGTCTGAGAGTCAGCAGTTGCAGTTTATGCTCCATGGGCAACGACTGTCTGAACTCCAGTGGGTCCCTGGTTCTTTTTCTTCCCCATCTGGAAATTTGGTATCTCTTTACTGCCTATGGCTATTAAGGGTTACTTAGATATCTAATGTTTGCACCATGCGAGGTGCTATATGAACACCAAGGATTATTTTCCCTCTTTGAGCCTATTGCTTAGTAGAGAAGCCTCTCTCTTAACCTGAGCCTATTGCAAAAGATCCAGGTACTTTTTTTCCTTAGCTATTCATTGTTTCCTAGATTATTTCAGTATTATCCTGAAGCAGTTTTGAAGCTGTTGAATACTGTTTAGCAGTAGTCTCTCTCCCATGCTTGTGTCTTGGAAAGACATACTTTTACTTGAAGACTGACTTTTCTCAGCAGGATGGACTTTACTAGAAGAATGGGATTCACCTCTACCCAAACCTCTTCACAGTTGTATCTACTTAAATTAAGTCGCTTTTTGGTCTGTTCTTCAAAGAGTATAAATGCTGCTTTTTTTGCCAGCTCTCTTGGAAACTGCAGCTTTTAAACTCTGCAGAGAGAGAGGTTATTTCTTCTTTTAAGGTCACTCATACTTAGTTACCTTGAGAAAATCAACTTTGTTTACTTTATGGCTTCAGTTGGAGACTGTTTTAGTTTAGTCCACAGAAGCCCCTGCGAATTATGCCAGATACATAACATCTTCACTTGAAATGTACAGCCTTCAACTTGTATTTCTGGAAGCACAGTTTCTGTAAATGATGTGCTTTCTGCCTCTCTTCATTTTTCCACAACTTCAGAGTGAGAAGAGCACTGGAAAAAGATCTTTTTTTATCTACTGTGAGTATAAAGCTTTGTGACTTAATTTTTTTGCCTGGCATTTCTACACTGCAGGAATAAAACACACACCTTACTAAATCCAGCTTGTAACACTTGATTCTACTCTGATGCTTTCTTCAGCAGCTATGGAAGGTTCCAGCTGCAATGGAAAAGTCTTACAGGTTTATCTTCTCCTCCCACCTTGCCTTTCCCCCACAGAGAAGGTGATGGGTTCTTAGAATATGGGTGAAGAGAAAAGTCCATCCTTCTGGGTTCACCTATGTGTTCCTGCTAATGAATGTCTTGCAGGTGCAAAGTTAACATCTGTATTTGGAGGGCTACCATATGGTTAGAGTCTAACAATTATAAATTACTGTGCATATGGATCAACTTTTCTTTTCTATTAATCATTCATCTCAGGTTGAATTTTTTCCTTACTACTTTTTTGGTTACCTGATTAAGGGCTCTTAACTCCATTGTACTCCAAATCTAATTAGTGGCTGAGTTTCTGGGCTCTGAGGATGGAAAGCTGAATTTCAGCTTTTCTGCAGTTTTGGGCCTATGAATGCAGTATGATTGCATTTTACTGTTTGTACGTGATGGTAGGTGCAAGGCCATATGGAAAATGCTGCTTTCAAAAAAAAAAGTGCCTGTGTGCTAAAAATGGTGTAAAATTTGCAGGTCTCTGAATCGTTCTCTTTTGAAAAAGAGAGCTTGTTAGGGTTAAACCCAATGTTCAAGGAACTACTTGATAGTTCCTGTAAATAAATTGTACTGGGTCTGGCTGGGATGGAGTTAACATTTTTCATAGCAGTGCATGGGCTTGTGTTTGGGATTTGTGGCTACAGCAATGCTGATAAGGCAGTGACGTTTTGACTATTGCTGAAGGGTGCTTGCGCAGTGTCCAGGCTTTATTTTTTTCCCACTCTGCCTCCTGCCTGGTGAGTAGACTGAGGGTGGGCAAGAGACTGGGAGGGAACACAGCTGGGACAGCTGACCCAAAGTGGCCAAAAGGATATTCTATACCATAAAATGTTACGCTGAGCAATAAAAACCTGGGTAGAGAAGGAAGAAGGGGGGGGTTGGCTTCCAAGGTGGCTGTTGTTTGGAGACTGGCTGGGCATTGGTCTGCCTGTGGGAGATGGTGAGTGGATTTCCTTTGCTTATTTCTTTTTCTTTTTATTCTTTCCTTCACCTATAAAACTGTCTTTGTCTTGACCTACAAGTTTTCTGGCTCTTGTTCTTCCTGTTTTCCTTCCCTGTCCCACTTGAGTGGTGGGGAGCGAGTTGAGCCTCTGTGTGGGTGTTTGGCTCCTAATACGGTTCCTAACCAAAAGTCATTATCCAGACTTCTGAATTTGCATTTGTCTTTGCATTGTGGCTACTGTAATCTCTTTTTCTTGGTGGTGTTGACTCCACAGAGTCAAGAAAGATCAGCATTGCTATTGACTTGTTAGTATTAGTCTGATCATATTAATACACACTTTTTTTTTAGCTAGATTTCCTCATAGGCCTTGGACCTTGTAAATTATACTACTGAAAAATCATAGACTGCCTATTTATTGATTATGCTATAAGCATTCATTATACTGTGTTTTTAGAAACTGGCAGTTCTGGGTAATGTTTCAGAGCTGGAGGATGATGCTTTGCAGACTTCCAGCAGTTTGCCAAAGGGAAGCATGTATAGAATGAAGAGAAACGATGGAATGGAGGCAGAAGATGAAAGAAAGATTTATAAAAAGTTTTCATCTATATTTTGAAATACAAGCAAAATAGATTTAAAATACAATTAAGATAATTTTAACTGCAGCTCGTAAGCTTACATTAGTAATGGTGGGAAAAAGCTCTTCAGGAAACCCAAGCAATTAATGGCTGCTGTGAATGGATCTTAAATGTTGTGTTATGCAAGGTTCATCTGTTTCCTTTCAGATATCTGTTTTGCCCTGTAGCTATTGTTAGCTACCTTGTGTTTTCTCTCCAAAGAAGATCCTTTTGTTTTATATTCAGCTTTTTAAGTCAGTGATCGTTTTATATATTGAAGGCTGTTCTTTTATGTCAAATCTCATTTCTGTACTTCTAGGTCTCACAGAAAAAGAAGTCAACCCAGAAGACATAAAACAGAGGATCAGAAGTCACTTGGGGATGTCATGGCTATTGAAACTGCCTTGGAAGATGTGAAAGTAAAAGAGGAACTGAAAAGAGGGACAGATCTAGAGGAAGAGGAGAGAAGCAAAGTGATTGAGGGAGAAGGTGAGGCCCCTGCTCATTGATGGCAGATCACTTCAGTGAAGAACTGGGGCAAGCTATCTCTCTAAAACACATTTATAAATAACTTGTCTGCTGTTGTTTATTTCTGTTGAAATATCAGTAGAGTCTTTCCCAATATTAAATCCATGCTCACTGAAATACACCATCACTTACAGCAGCAATTGATTTTTCCCTCTCTTCAAGGATTCAGTCCAAATAGCTTTCTTGGCAGGGCTTGAAAACTCTGCCCAAACCATTACAGGGTTGTAAAAATATATATTAGGGGAGGAATATTTAAAAATATTTCATAGAGGAACAAATAGATATGTTTTGTGTCCTACTCTGAAAAGGAATGATTTGTGCACTCCTTTGTGCAATTAATCTTTCCCCTTTCCCTCCATTCCTCCTCATTTCTTACAGACTGTGAATAAAGTCAGCCTTAGGTTTTGTGGGATCCACAGCTGCTGCCTGAGTCCAAGTTGCAGTTTGGTTTTCTTCAAGTTTAGCCATAGGAGGGAAGCTTTTCAGCTTTCTTTGCATGGCTGAAGTTAATACCAGTCCACGATGACTCCCAGTCATCCCTTATGATTTCTTCTGTATGTGGTTAGTCCAAAGGCCTGACCTCAGCCATCTTGCTGGAGGCTCTTTTTGCGATACCTTTTTTTTTCTTGGCTGTGTATGAAAGGTTGCAATTCTTGCTGGGAGTAAGCTGCTTTTTTTCCCCCTAATGTGCGTGGTTAAGTAGTTGATGTGTCTGATGCAGCCTCTCTTTGAGGCACTCTCGAGAATTTCATAAACATGAGTGAATTCATTTTCTTATACTGTATATATCCATTATTTGTTTAGCATTTGTAGAAAACTGATGCTGCAAACTGTTTGGAGAACCTTGATGATGATCTTAAAAGAAATCTGTGGAAGCTCTGAGAAAAGAATTAAGGTCTTTGTTCAGTTCCAGAGTCTCTTAGCTAGACAGTGTATTTTCTTTTTTCACAGAAAATAAGGAGTTTGAAAATCATTGTTGTACAGAGCAGGAGTAGCACAGTGCAGATAGTTAATTTCTATTGCCCTAAGCTTGAAAGTGTCAGCAGTGTGTTAAATTGTATGCTCTTAGCTCTTGTACAAGTTTAACAATTGATGCTTGTATAATAAATGGCCTGAAAATGCTGATATCCCTTTGGAGACAAGAGATAAGTGACAAGGATAGATCTGAGATCCTTAGAATGCTAGAGGAACAACAGAGTTTCTGTTCTAGCTGAATAGGTTCCAAAACATACACTTAGACTACATGTTAGGAGCTCTTTTAACTGTTAGCACAGGAAGGAAAAACTTATTTTCAGCGCTGTTGCAGAAAGTGTCACTAGAACCAGACTGACCGCTTTGCAGTTTCTGAGGGGTCTAGTGCTCAGGGTGCTAGCAAATATACAAGCTTCTTAATGCAATATAGCAATTAAGTACCAGTGAGTTCTCTAGCTTTCTACATCTTACTGTCTGTATTACCTCTCACAAGTGTGTTAGTTTCATCTTGAAAAATGAGAGAAAAAGAAAATAGCATTTTTTTGGATGGCCCTGCTCATGGCAATTTAGCTCCCCCCACTGCCCCATTCCCACCTTCACTTCTTTTTTCTGTTCCTCTGGTTTTAATTTGGCTTAATTTTCTCCTTATACCAGAAAAGATGACCTTGAGAAGGAAGAATGAGATTTCAAATTAATCATTGGTATTTTCAAAGTAGGTCTTACACTTCATGTTGGTTATTTGAACTAGCTGAGTATTAGTAACTTGAGGTTTTCAGGATTTCTGATCCAGATACCATAAGGTGTTTGCTTTTGGTTTTTATGACTCAGCTTTATATTCATAATTTATGATGTTGCTATTAATGTATTTAGAATTCTTAGCAGGTTGTCTTGGGACTTGAAATTAAAAAGGAGAGTCTTTAAGCTTTGCTGTTCTCTGGGTGTGCTAAGCAGGATAAATACATTCTGTGAGTCAGCAGGTGTTACCTGCAATGCTGTGCCTGTTAAAAGTCCTGCAGACTTGGGCTACAAACCATATATCTTACATGATTTTTTTTTTTATAATGTGAGAAAAAGCATTGACATGCCTAACTGCAAAATAGTTGTGTGTTATTTTCCACCACGTTTCATTAAATGGTGTTCCCACATGTCATCTTCTGTGTTGCAATTGTAAACTAAGAACATAATTACATGAAGTAATACTGTGATCAAGATGCCAGTGAACTTTTCTGCTGTAACCTGTATGTAATAGCAAATTGGTGCATAACTGATTTTTAGATGACTATTTGATAGGTGAGGTTTTTACTTCAGGCAGGATCTCAAGAATTGGCCAACTGTCAAATAGTGGCTGGTCTCTCGCTGATTTTTCTCCAGTATTGCTTAAGCTGCTAACATAAAGTCATTAAGAGATGAGACTGATTAATGGGATGGAAGGATTATCATGAAACAATGTCATAGCACAAGAGTCTGTCCTGGAGGCTTTCTGGACTTCCCTAGCATCATGTAGAAAAAATAGAGCCTTTTCAGAAATCTGCTAGCAGTTTCTGTAGCCATCTACATATTTGTAGCATGTGCTGTATGAAGTTCTGATAACAACTGAGCAACCCCTAGAAACAAGTAGAAGGTCTTTTCTTACCACTTTTGCTTTGTGCTCCTGTTATCAGTCATGTTCGCATGTTCTGTTAGCATAGGGGATGTATAGGGTATGAATACTGGGTGTGTAGGGATTGTTCTAGGGTAATAATCTCTTCTAGAAGTAGGGAATGCTGTTGAAAGTGAAAATGTGAACTCGGTGTTTAGAAGGAACTTTGGGATGGTGGAATAGTCTTTGTGATTACTTTATCTACAGCAGTCTGCTATGTGGATGGAATAAAAATCCTCGAGTGCAACTGTTACACAAACACAGACATCTTCTTGAAGGATGCAGTGTTGTATTAGAGGGATGTACTAGCAAAACTCTCCTGCTGTCTCCCATGTTCAGTTTCATTTTATCTCTGTGGTTGCAGTTCTATTAGATTAACAAGTCTAATCTACAGTTTCTTTTTGAGCTGGTGACAGTACAAATTATTTGACTAAAGTTGTAGCTAAATTACTGATGCTGAAGTCCATTTCTGATCGTCTTTGGCCAATACCAGAGATATTGCTCTAGCAGATGAAGTCCATGCTCTTGTAGCAGCTTTTTATAATCTCATTGCCCAAAGCTACAGTGTATGATCCTATATAAGTGGTTTGATTTCCCCACCAACACCCCTTCCCCTCAAAGGTATTGTATACCTGCAACTTTAGTGAACTCCATATAGTATTTCAAACTATCTGTAGACAAGCAAGTCTTTGCACCCTGAAAAAACATCGTCATACTACTGTTTTCCATGTGTACTAGCTTTGCTACGTGTCCCTTCCTTCAGTGGATTATTCCTTCTTCTGTTAACTTGCCATTTTGATCTGTGCATAAAGATCCCTCTCCTTTCCAGGCATACTCATGATAGTCAGGGACTTTGAATTTTACCTCATTTTTTTCCTGGCTTCTGATTTTGTAGGCTCAGTTGAAAACTAGTTTGTCTTAATGCAAGAACTTTGTTTAAAAGTTCTATGTGCCATCTGCTGTCAAATTACCCATTTAGAAGTCAATAAAGCTGCTGAATGGCATTTGTTTTGTTGTTGGGTAGAGAATTCTCTGAGTGTATGGAGAGTAAATATGATCTGGTTTTGTGCAACTGGGGAAAAATCCAATTTGCCTTTCATTCAATATGTTTGTTTCTCTAAGGAAATTCAATATTCCTTTCTCTTTGATAGAACAAACTGGTTTATCTGAGGGACTGCCTACACAAGTACAACAATAAGTATTTGGGCTGGACTTGTTCCCGTTTTTATAAATTAGTGTAAATAAAGTCATCAGACCTGACTTCTGGGAGATGCCGAGGTTGAAGTAACCCTTAGAAGATTTCAGCAGGGATTTTAGCACTTTATCTTATTGTGGTATTCTTTGCCTTCTCTTTTCAAAGCCTTCCTCCTGCAGATACCTTGTTATTGTGTGATGGTTTATCTGATTTTGTTTACTAGGTTTAGCTGGTCAGCTTTGGTCTAGTCCTTAATGGAGGAGTCTGAGTGGGTTGGGATCGATGAAGCATTGTTATTAGGGTGAATAGTCTTTGTCTGTCTCTTGTTGTCATCAGCCCTCCTCCCCATCCTGTTAGGGGGAAAATGACCTTTTGCAGCAGAGTAGTCTAGTCATAGCATCTGCAGGTGAAAAACAATCTCTTATGAAATAAATTGAGCACTGGCATCTGGCTGTGGGGCATCTATTATTTACTTTCCTTTGAGTGAACTGGTAACTTCATTCATGAAGTGAGGGAAGGGTTTGGGCAAAGGGAACATACGTCATTTTAGATGGATTAAGGCAAGATGTGAAGGCATCTCCTGTCCTAACGTAGAGACACTCAGTCAGTGGCCAGTAGGAATTTTAATTGCTGCTGTAAAATCAGTGTGTATGGATCCTTTAACAGAGTTATATTGGTGAGATAGGTGGAGAAGACTTTTATGGGTCATTACTGCCTCTGGTAAAAATACTGAGCCGTCTATCTGTTCAAGAAGTGTTTTTGTTGTCACAGTCGTGTAAGAGACCTGCAATGCTATGCAGATAGATGGATGACAGTAAGCTAGGAGGAACAAGGACAAATGGAGCGAGTGCTAGGAAAGGATATCTCAGTAACCAGTGCTGGCATGGTGTCTGTAATAGGCTTAGTTCAATGCTGTACTTGATTTATACTTTAAAGGCATCTTTTTAAAAGACCTTACAGTAGAAATCTTTTGGTAATAATGATTCAGGTATCTTTGTTCAATTCTTCATTTCCTAGGGCTGTTGAATGCATTGACACACAGTAATGCTCAGATAAGAGTTATGCTTGCAAATAGAGGGAGCAGTAAATGGGGGTGGTGCAGAGCTTATTGCAAACTATGGAGAGCAGTGGTCTCCAAACTTTTTTGATTGCACCCCCTTAACAAAAAAAATTTTGAGCATACCTCCTGGTATATGCGTATTTATTTATAAAATTTATATATGTATTACTATGCTAATGTATTATGTCCATTAGAAAACATAGACAGAAATAGAGATTTTTAAAAGGATGAGATAAGGATAAAATAAATGCTATTTTAAAGATATGTTTTATTTTATTTATTAGTGGTACAAAAATGCTTTCTTCCTGCACTCCAGTGGATGGTTTTGTGCACCCCACTTTGGAGACTGTTGATACAGAAAACCCAAAATACACAGTCAGGGCTAACGTAATATATATTACACATTTTTTTGGCACACTCTCCAGTTTCTTAGGGCTTTAGATATTTTCCCTCCAGGCAACATTCGTTTTGGCAGCCTTTCTGCTCCAGTCAATAATTAAATAGTCCATAGAAATGACACAAGTCTTTTCTTTCTAAAGTGGGCTTCTCTAAGTCAGTGCTGAAGTACAGCAGAATATGTCTACAGCTTTCAGTCTGCCCGTTTGAAAGGAAGAATAATACCATGATGTAATAAGTTAGCCCAACATTGGAGCTTTTTGATGAAAGGAGAAAAATATTAAATGCCCAGAAATCTTGGCATATGAAGCTAAATGTTGCCTATTATCTTGACACAGGTGACTGCAAAGTAAAAGCCCGTCCTCCGAAAGTAAAAAGCGAGAGGAGGAAGAAGCACCTTTTCCATCAACACCAGCACCACCTGCAAGCGCCTCAGCCTTCTCTGCAGCAGCAGCAGCCACTGCTGCCACCGCCGCCTGCACCACAGCAGCAGCTGGCAGAGGACGAGGCACCAGCAGCACGGCCACCAGTAATCCCAGCAGTACCCACATCATCTACAGCAGAAAAGAGCTTGCCCCCAGCTCCCCTGAACATTATCCAGCCCTTGGAGGCACCAGTTGAGGAAGATGACTTTAAACCTCGGCCAATCATTCCCATGCTTTATGTGGTTCCACGGACCAAAAAGGTGGTGTTTGATAAGGAGCGCATGTCCTGCCAGCAGGCGTTTGAGCAGTTTGCCACACAAAAGAGTCCAGGTTGGCAGGAGCAGACAGTCCCTATGGAAATTTCTGTGAAGGAGGAGGAGAATGCAGAAGCAGAAAACACGGAGGTTGCTGCAGAGGTCAGTGCTCCACAGGTATGTGTGACCACGGAGGTGACTATAAGATTTGCTAGTTTTAAGCAACAAGTTGAGGACCAAACTTGGAAGGAAAAGAGTCCTCAATTGTGTCTGAGCCTCCAGTGGAATAGTGCCGTGTTGGTGAGCCATGGAGTGCTTTTACAGGAGGAAATTGACTATTTTCTCACAGTTCAATCCATAGTTCAGTCTGTCATTGCATTGATGCTAGCTGATGAATCAAATTTGTTACTGTCTTCAAAGGATAAAATAGAGAATCTCTTTTCCTGCTACTAATGGTACAGATAATTCTGAGATAATAACCTGAAACAGTAGGCAGGAAGACCCAGCACAAGCAAGGGGCTGCTGCAGAGCAAGCATTCTGAGAGCGGTAAAACCAAACAATCCCCAGGGGAACTTTGGGTGCACCAACATTTTAATAGTTCTTCTCCCTTGTTTCTGACTTCTCCAGCTGAAGTGCTTTATGCTTCCAGGCATTGGCCTGCTATGTAGTGTTACCTAGGGATCTATTCCATCATGAGATTTAGCATTGGGAAAGTTGGCAGAAAACTTTTTCTTTCATGGACAATACAGTTCATGATATGTAGTCTGTCTCAGGCATCTCTTTTCCTTGGGGAGTGCTTTACTGAGGATGGTTTCCAAAAGAGGAAGGAGGAAAATGTTTAGGAATTAGGAGTAAGTCAGAGCAATATGATGTAGCTCTCTTCCTGCATGATGCTGCTGAAAGAGTCAAGGGAATAGCAAAGCACTATTAGAAACTGTGGAGATGGGGGGGGGGGGGGGGAAA
>JANZLQ010000095.1:39613231-39661928 GCA_026212715.1 Elanus axillaris
GTCTACACAAAAAAAAAAAAAAAAAAAAGGGACTCTCACTTCTCTTGTGTGGTGTAATTTACCATTTCTGGGTCTTGCCCACATTATAAAATACTCAGGATCTAGAAGAGTCCACAGTAAGAAGCTTTTGCATGCTGGGGCAGGTACCTGAAGGTATAGTTGGCAATCCCTGCTTTCAAGGTACTTAAAACTTCATATTCAAAAGGACTATGTCTTTCCTGTTCACTTTCCTTCAGAGACTATTTCTGCTGATTTTAGAGAAACTTCGTGTAGGAAGGGGATATTCTGCACATACATAGTTCCATTTCCTTACCAAGGATGATGCATTTGATGTCTTGCATATGTGTAATGTGGAGTGAAGCGTTGAAAGGCAGTTGAGACTAGTTATCTTGGTTTGGTGTGAGACCTTGCAACCAACTTTGTGCTGAAGGATCCTCATTAGACAGATTCTTTTCACTGTTTTGACTTGTTGGATGGTGTACAGGGGCTTTGCTGGCTGACTCAGGAGCAACTTTCTGTGAAAGCTGGCATTTCTTCGGGACTGATTTACAGCACTGTTGGGCAAAACCTGATCAAACAGATTCTTCTTTTCCCCGCCAGGGAATAGAAGCAGCTCTCTGCACTCCTTGCTTTTTCAGGGCTAATGTATAAGGATGATCTAGAGGCTGCAGTGAGGAAGAGTGAGCATGTAAATTAAGAGACTGCATATGCTACACTAAGAATCAGTTCAGACAAATTGTTAGTCTTTTCTACTTGCGTATAGCTTGCTTAAAATGTAGGAGCCATCCTGAATGCTGTGTGTCACCTAGAATCCATCCTGGGATGACTGAAGGTGATGATAATGTACAACAGACATTTCCTTCTTTTCCTCTCAGTCTGTCACTCTGGATTATGATGCTGGCTTCATTGATATCACTGGTATCATAAATCCTTACCTGTCTCCTGATGTGCCTTGACTAAAATATGGAGAAACATACGGTTTGGTTTTTGGCTCTTGTCTTAAAATGTCGCTAAAGGTGCTTGATTTCTTCAAAAGGTGAGGGTTGAGCTCTGCTTTGAAAGTAAGACATCTTGAAAGTATCAATCTACATACCTGAGGTCACTGGTCTTTTTTTTTTTTTTTTTTAATTTTGTTTATGCCTTACATGAGGTGTGGACACGTAAGCACGTGTAGCTGAAGTTCAGACTGTAGAACGTGTCCTTGTAAGTCTGTTTTGTTATGAGGGCCAGCTCTGATCTGATACACACCGAACTGGCAGTAGCTCCTGGCATGAGCAGTATCTTCCTCTACAAAGGAAAGCCTAACTCGCTCACTGACAAGGCTGTTTCTATTTGTCTCCCTTTCCAGCAGAATCCCATGCAGTGTTGTGGAAAAGGCTGTGGTATTAACAATTATTGTTAGCCTATGGATTACAAGACAAAAATAAAAATATAGTAAAAAAAGACACTTTTTAAGAAGTAACCCTCATTTGAGGTGTGACAGATACACAGACAGCATTCATCATCTCAAAAAAAAAACCAACCCCAATTGATTAGTTAAACACAATAAAATTTCCCATGTTGTCTGGCAAAAATATATCAGATTAGTTCAGGGGAACATTTAGAATCTCAGATGTAAACTTAGCCATTAGTGTTTTACTACAAGTTCCTTTTATCCTTTCTGGTAAGCTAAGAGTCTGAAAATCTTAAAAGGAGGTAGAAATGGGAAGGAGACTTAGCCTTGTTGAGAGCAGAACATTAACTGTGTATTTCCAGTCATTAACAGTGAAGCAGTGAACAATTTGGTTTAATGTGCTGAGCTCTGGGAATAATGTTCCACTAAGATGTTTTTGAGTTTCCCTGGTCAAAGGTGTTCTTTTGGAAACTTTGCAGATTGCCAATGTAATGACTGATTTACACTTAGTCTTGCATGCAAAATTTCTTTAACACTTAGTGACTCAAAATTCCTTAATAAGGAGTGGTAAGAAACTTGGATCCCCAGGCTGACACAAATGGATTCTGTGGTGGTTTAATCGTAAAATGCCAAGGGCCTTTTAAAGGTTTCATAAAACCCAAAAAATTAGCAAACTAATTAGCACAAGCAGTACCTATCAGAGCTCCAGCAGAAGAAGAGGTGGTGGTGAATGCAAATTGAAGGCTTAGTGGTGTGTGCTTGATGGAAGTATCTGTGAAGCAGCTGCAGAACAGTAAAATGAAAACTTGAACCCCAGGTATCTCGCGGCCAAGATTTTTGTTTGCAGAAACAGGTATGGGATGCACTTTGGGAAGGTTGAAACAGGCTTGCTGCTGACTGGTGGGAATTGGGAGCTGGCCCAACCAAACCAGCAGGACTGCATGCACGTCCTGCAGAGAATGCAGCTCCCACTTGGAGAAAGGAAAGGGGCATTTTCTTGCACTTGCACCATGCAGTTTGAACTTGGCTTCATTAAAAGGATGTTATAGGTTTCCACAGCTAGAAGGTGGAGAGAGTTATGAAAGCAGTAAATTTAGATTCTCTTCCTCCTTCTTCATGGCCAGTTCCGTTGGGTCATTGGTGTCTCTATCTTGTCTATCCTACCCGTAAAGTGGAGTTTATATCCATTTAAGGAAGTATTTGAGGCGTACACATATGAGGAACCATGGATGAGTTGAATGTTCTTATTTATTGAACTTGCTGTGTTGTCAAAACATTAGCTGTTTAACCCTACCTTGCTGCATTTTGCCTCTGCTGACTGTCCATTGTTTTGGGATTTTTTTCTTTTTAGAAACATTTCCATTTTCTGGAGAGGAAGATATGAGTGACCCAGAGGCTTTGAAATCTCTGCTTTCCCTCCAGTGGAAGAATAAAGCACATAATTTTCCAGCTGAAAGAAAATTCAATGCAGCTGCTGCCCTGAGTGAGCCTTACTGTGCTGTCTGTACACTCTTTTACCCATATAACCAGGTAATTCCTGTTACTGCTCAGATGGACATGTCAGTGGTGGGTACTGCGTGGTGGCTACTGTCTTAAGTTACGATGCAGACCTTTATTATAAAGAAGACTCATACAAATTTGCATGCCAAAGAAGTGTGTTTGGATTTGGCAGAAGCAGTGGATGGAGCCTTTTTTTGTTGTCTTTCCTGGCTTCCCTGGCTTTCTCAGCTTTCATTTTTTTAAATCACCCTTAAAGAGCTTTGCACTGCAAACACTGTTTCATGCAGAGAAATGATGCCATATTTGGCATGTGATCAGTCTTGTTTAGATGTGGGCCTGGACTTCTGAATATATGCAAACAAGCAACAAAATAAAAATTTACTGAGTAAGAACATACATCACTTTTTGGAAACTACCAGTATGCTTTGGGATATGTTATGAGCAGAAAGGCAAAATTTATCACACAAATTAGTTCTTTGCCCAGTTGTATATTGATTTGTTCTTGCATGCTTATAGACCCAAATCTGGCTTTGTGTGTCCACTAGGAATATGTGCCTTAGAGGCATATATATGTTTTGGAAGCTTTTTCTGAGGAAAGCAGAACCCACCTCACCCTTCAATAAAATCTCTTGATTTATTATACAGACCGAAAATAAAATACCTGTTTTGATTGCTGGATGCTATTGTATAATGGTTGTAAGGAGAACTGGGTACAGATGGGCTGTTCTAATCCATTGTTTTTAACTGTGGTTTACTACCAGAAACCTTGAAATGTCCTTCTGGAGAAATTCTTGCAGAAAGAGTAGGGAAGGATGCCAAAAGGATGGGAGATGGGGAGGGAAGGTCTTGCTTTTATTAATATTTTTGTGGGGTTTTTTTCCTTGGTGTTTTCAGCTGTAATTTAGGAATTTAGATTTTTATGGAAGAAAAACAGGGAAAGCTGCTCATTATTCTAATGCTTCTTTGAGCTTTCAAAATAAATTACAGATCCCTGTATAGACCTAAGGAAGAGAGAAAGGAGCAAAAGGCAGGGGTGGGGGTGTGCATGCGAAGACAGGATTTAGTTTATTATTTGTCCTGCATGGCATCAGGTGTTGGATGACTTTCTTTGCAAGGGGAGTGCTCTGACTTCAAAGTTAAAACTCTGACCAGGGAAGAGGCAATTCCATATGATAATATTTTCTCTTTTAAGTCCTTACAGATGGATAAAGAAGCTGTCCCAGTCTCTGTAGGGGAGACAACCTCTTTCGTCCACCTTTCTAAGTGTGGACAAAAGACCAAGCCTCTGATCCCGGAGATGTGCTTTACCTCAAGTGGAGAAAATACAGAGCCCCTTCCTTCAAATTCATACATTGGAGAAGATGGAACCAGTCCCTTGATATCCTGTGCCAAATGCTGCCTGCAGGTTCATGCTAGTGAGTGTTTCCTTATTCACCAAAGTGTTTTGGGTACTGAGAAAGTCACAGGTTTCTTTGTATGTTGCCTGTACTTGAATTCCTTCTGGGCATGCTTGCTATACCTGTCACTCCCACTTTTTCCTTTTCTGATGCTAGTATGTGTGTATATTCGAGTCCATCTTGGCAGTCACTGATCTTAAAAGTATACACAAATACTCTTTTTTACTGTTTGTTTTATTGGCTGATTCTTCTCTGTCTCAGAAAATATTCTTTTGTTACCTTTCATTTTTTGTAATAAAGTAGAAATCAAAAAGCTGGTCGCGTTCTTTTTGCTTGTTCAAATATTGGTCTGCTGGGTAAGGTTGTATTGTTCTTGTGTGCATCGGAGATTATGGAATAGTTACTGGGATGTATTTTATTAGTGTCTGTTACTGTTTGTAGGAATGGCACTTGATTACAAAAAGCAACATATGTCTGTTTGTTTCCCTGATAGTTATGTCTAAAAGAAGATCTGATTAATCCTGGTTGAGCGTACCTTCACTGTAGATTGTATGACTTCTCGTTAACATTTGCACTCATACTAGGAGATGTGACGAATTACTGTTCAGCTGTTTGATCCTGACAGATGGGAAATCTTATTTGACTTGCATCAGCTGGAATTACTTTTGTTGTTCCAATTTTATAGTCCGCAGGTCACTGCGCAGCTCAGCATGACACTCTCTTCGGGAGAACTAGAATGCAACATTTATTTCTGTACTGTATTCATGATTATAGTCACTTCTGTCTAATAAGAGAATGTGATGCAGAGTGAGTGCGAGGATAAAGGCTGCTTTCTTACTTCACAAATTGGGATTTCTGTAGTGATCAGAACAGAGAAGCTGCATCTTGTACATCCATATGTCTTCAATAGTCCAGTCTATTAAAATGGTTTAAGTAGCCAAATTCTATTTGGGGACCAGAGGGGTGTGGGCAAGATGATGTTAATCTGCTGTCTCAGGGTGTAGAGAAATTTAGCTTTCTATTTTGGCTTTGCTCTACCCTTGAGAATATGACAGAAGTTAAATCTAGTCTGATGTGGTCTCTGGTGTCTTGTATTTTCCTTGTTGCTGTTTGTACTGCTAGACTGTGATATCCCTTTGACTTTGCAGCAGAGAATCCATTTGCTTTTATTATGGGATTGCAGTGTTGAGGTGTATTTTGGTTAATCTGGCAGCATGCTGTAAAACCAGTTGGCAGTCTACTTGTTACTGAGAAGTGCCCTCGCCTAACTGTGCTAGGTTATGACAACAGCAAGGACGTACAGAGAAGAAAGCTTTTGTGAAGGTTTATGGCCTTTTAAGGTGTTGACAGAATCCATAAAAAGAGCATACTTCTCTTGTTCATTAGGATCATCTTTATGGGACAATCTGGTGTTCAGCAAGTGTGACTGTTTTTCCCCTCAAATCCCATAGTCCAGCTACATGTGGTCCTGAAGCAAGAAGTCAGTGCTGAAATCTCAGCTTGTTCTACACCATTTTCAGCTCCACCAGTATTTCAGTTAAGGGTGTCTGTTTCTCTTTCAGCTCAGTTTCCAGATCAGTTTTTTAGTCTCAACACACCTGCCCATTTTCTAGGACTGGTTTGAATCTGCTTTCTTGATTTGATGAAAAGAGACTTCAGATGTGGAAGACGGCTGTGGATCTATATTATTGACGTTTTTGACATAATGTTTATCTGGTTAAGTGGATGATTTTTATAAATCAGGTTATTATGGCAATCTCGGTGCTTTCTGACGAACTTCTTTTAAGTTTAATTCAGTAATTTGAGACTATCCAGATGAAATTTTATTTTCAGTTTTGTTAGGATAGGTAAAGGCCAGGGATGAAGTCTGTGTTAGCTAGGATGCTGGCCAGCAATTTGTGGTATGTTTAATTTTCAGCTACAGCCTTTCTTTGCAAACTTGCAGGAGTCACGTAGATCCAGTTTTTCAAAAGTATTTGTATGTCTTGTCCCTATTGTGTCCAGTGGCAAATCTCAGTGCCTTTTACAGAATTTTAAGGGCTTTTTTGGTTTTATTTCCCTGTCTTTATAGTGAGTATAGTACCACTTTACTATTTCGGTGCTGCAGAGAAATATGTAGGAAGATCTGGTGCCTGTATATTACGCTCTATAAAGTCAGATGTTTCTAACACCAGGATAGTATTAGTTTAAATACTGTGACATATGTGAAATGCATGTATTTAATTTCCTTGCAACATTAGTGAGTTTGTCCTTCCTCGTAATACTACTTAGCAAAGATGACCGCTTCATTCATGCTAAAATTCAGTGGTCTTAACTGTTTTGATGTGTGAGTGCATTCCAGCAGTAGTAGCATCACTTTTGAGCGCAGTTCTTGCCTGAAGGCTCAAAGCACTACTACTGTAGTCCTTGCAAAAGAGGAAAACAAAATGTTGAGGGTTACCTGTGTGTGGTTTGTTTGTTTGTTTTTAGACCTGCTGGCCCCAAATTCTGTCCCCTTTCCCAAAGATGACTTTCCATATGACTTTTGTCAGCCTAGACTATTGAATATAGTTATTCAAATGCTACACCTGATTTCAGAGATGCTTCTGAATTGAAAAGTTAACAAGTCAGTACTACAGGTATGTTAGCAAAACTCTGAAGGATATTGCTTTGTTTCTTTCAGGCTGTTACGGAATACGTCCAGACTTGGTGAATGAAAGTTGGTCTTGCTCACGGTGCTCAGCCAATGCATGGGCAGCGGTAAGCCTCTACTCTTCTGGAGACAAAAGAAAACGTACTGTGGGAATTAGATACTTCAACGGGGATGGGTGGTGGGAGGGTACAGTTTGCCTTTGCATGCTAGATATGGTGGTGTCATTTTGGGGGAAGGATAAGCAGTCTAACAGCTTTTTGCTCCAGTTCTGAAGAAGTTTTGTTCCTACAGGAATGTTGCCTGTGTAATCTCAGGGGAGGAGCTCTTCAGATGACCACTGATGGGCGGTAAATGATGTTTTTAATACTTTTCCTTCTATACTGCATCTAATCTTCTAGTGTTCTGAATTTGGTCTTGATGCTCAGTGTAGCAGGTAGCTTTGGCATTAAGGAGGTAACTGCTTCTTGCTGACTTGGCATGATGAGCTTGAGTAATTGTACTGTCTTACACTCTGCACCAGGCTTCTCAATAGCAGAGGTAATGTGGCTTTGAACACTTGCTGAATTTGGTTATTTCTCAGAGAAAAGTCTGTTCAGAGAATGTTTAGTATAATGCAAGATCAGATGCATAAGAAGGTTGATCCCTGTTGTTCTAGAGACATTTACCTTGTGCGACTCTGATTAACAATCAGTTGGTAATGTTGCCAAGGCTGCCAACTACCATAAATATGCCTTGATACTGAGAAAGTCAGAGAAATGTTAACCGCCCTCTTGAGTATTTAATTCAAATAATGGTGGACTCTGATTGGTCTCTTCACTTTTTTTTCCAGGTGGATCCATATAATCTGTGCTATTGCTGTCCCTGAGGCCCGTTTTCTCAATGTAATAGAGCGTCATCCTGTGGATATCAGTGCTATTCCAGAGCAGAGATGGAAACTGGTAGGTGTCTTTTACCTGTAGACAGTGTGTATGAACAAGAGCCAAAAAAAAAACTAGACAGAAAACCATTGTGTGGATTCGTAAAGTAGCTGAGATTGGAGGTGATGTTCTCACTCTTATTTCCAGCAAATGCACCAGGAAGCTGTTTCATTTGGATGTCTTCTGAGGTACTGCCTCAGTGCTTTGACACACAGACAAGTTGTGCATATTTGATCTGCCTGTATTCTCTAGGAGTGTGCACTTAACCCTAGGCAGAGCCTAGAATGCTTACCCACTTCACAGTCAGGGCTAAATTATGGGAAAGCTTCATTTACTGAAAGTACTGCATGGCAGGAGTGTGAAGGGACACGGTAACTAGAAAGAAGCTGGTATATTGCTGACTTGTTCATCTGTAGTTTGAGTCATCTTCCTTTGCAATATTTCTCCATCAAGAAATCTCTTGTAGAAATTAATAAATGTTTCTTTGTGACCATGACTGCAAGGTGAGACTCTGCAAAGATTTTAATAGAAGTTCAGCCACAACTTGTTATTTAGTTGCATGGCCTCATCTGAGGGATTAGTAATGGATGATTTATTAGCTCAGA
This sequence comes from Elanus axillaris, assembly GCA_026212715.1. Taxonomy (NCBI): domain Eukaryota; kingdom Metazoa; phylum Chordata; class Aves; order Accipitriformes; family Accipitridae; genus Elanus; species Elanus axillaris. The sequence continues at coordinate 39,621,676 of JANZLQ010000095.1, forward strand.
TCAATTAATCTTAATGTTAGTTAATGCCCCATCGCTATAGTGTGTTATTGCAAAATAAATTGTGCTTTTGCTGCTTTTTTCGTACAGAAGTCAGCTGGGCGACAGTTGGGAATGTGGTACGGAGGAAGGTGATGTAGCAGTGATACATTGGTTAGCATTGATGTATTTGTTAACTGCGCAGCTATTTAGTACAGGCAGCCCAGCCAGGGCCTGGATGAGAGATTAGGAAGAATCTCTGTCTGCTTCCAGAGTTATTTCTCTGTGTGCAAATGGGTTTTGTACACAAATGTGAATGTAAAAAGCATTCATTATTCAGGTGGAGTGATGGAGCTGTGTGATGTGAGAGTGATAAATCTTGCAGCAGTGGCTCTTTATGGATCATCTGACATTTCCAGCATGCATCCTCTTCATTACCAGCACTTGTAACAATGAACTAAAAATCCTTTTACACCAGACTCACTTGTATTGCTTAATGGAGCCTTACAAGGAAACATGACTTAATTCTTTAACTCTTCTGTGGCTGCCTTACAGTCCTATAGAGCCAGGGCAGTATTAACATACATAAACCCCTGTCACTTCATTCTGCTCCAAAGCATTGGCTATGCCATCCAAAGCCGCTGCACAGACCTACTACACATCCTTCTGTTTTGCTCCTGATTTAAAGCTTCATAGTTTTGTTGATTTCTTCGGTGTTGTATTCCATCTGCACCTAACGTTTTCTTCATGTCTCAGGAAAGGTATGAAGTACCTTGACTTACTTAGCCTAATGATGTGATTTACAAGCCCCTATTCCTTATGTTGAAATTAGCAAGAGCCTGGCTTGTAGCTCAATTCCTGTCAAAGCCTGGCTTTAAGCACTTCACTTGGGAAGTGTTAGCATGGATGGTACTGCACGGTGCTTCGTCAGAATCAGAGTAACTTTTCTAGAGGTGCAGCGCTGTTTAATTTCTGCCAGGATCTGTGATGACTCTGCCAGTGGGGCATGTTGGCTATTCCAGGTAGCTCTGGACACAGGTTCAGGTTTTGGTCTTGAGTTTCTGTCACCATGCCAGTGTAATCCCTCTGTAAGATGTCTGGTGCCCAGCTGTTAGGATGTAAGCAATAGACTTTCAGCCTAATTACTCTGTGTTCAAGAATGTCATCAGTTAGTATTGTTGTATTTAGACTGATTATAAAAATCTTTCTGCTCTGTTGGTCTATACTTGTGAATGCCCTTACAGTACATATGCACGTACCATCAATGTCTGTTGAAAACTGCGTATTGCTGTTGTCACCACATACATTGTGGCTTTATGAGTGTCATTTGCTACAGGAAAGAAAGCAAATAAATTATCTTGAGCTAAAATTGAAATGGGTTTTAGAGTTATGAATTAGATAAAGATTAAAAAAACTAATTTGGATGGCAAAATGTAAAGTGGTGCTTGTAGCAGCAGCATTGGTGTAGCGTGTGAAGAAGTACAAAGGAAATTTAAATTAGATAAGATTGTGTGGAGAAACACACTCATGAGCCATTGTGGAGAGTTTTAGGATTCTTTATAGGAATTTGCAGGTAATTCATGAAGCGCATGAGGAATCGGTGGAGGATTTGGTGGGGGGAGTCTGTTTTGGAGGTGCGCAGCTGCATTTAGGAAGATAAATTGAAGGTAACTTAAGAGGTGGTGGTGTTGGATCTGATGACTTTGGCAGTGACGGAGTTGATGCAGTACTAGATACAATTGGAGAGATGGCCTTTGTTGCTGAAAAAGATGGGAAAGGGGGGAAGGAATGACGTGAAGGTTGAGGACAGTTGGAAGTGAATGGATGAAGGTAATGGAGAAAAGAGGCAGTAGAGGTTATCTGTGATTATTTTTGGAGACTTTTATATATGTTTGTATTACTTTTATTGTGAGAGGGCTGAGGTAACAAGGACTTGCAGTGATCTGTTTAAAGGTCTATCCTGTTCTTTGAGCATGCACCAGGCCTCCCCTTTCGAGCATAGCCTTTACAGTCCATTTGTGGGTATTGCATCATTTTAAAGAATGCAGTTTGCATGCTTCCTGATTAATGGCATATTACAGGCGTGTGCGTGTAAATTATTTATGACGTGGAAATTTGGAATAATTAGCTGTCATTCCTTAGTGAAGTAAATGAATTGCAGTGTTCATCATGCAGGAGACAGCCCATTTCTTACTCTCAGCAATGACCTGACTCTTGGGCATGCATTTATTCTGAAGATTTTTCTCCTGTGCTTTAGATCTCCTCTCTTCCTGCTACCTCCCCTCCTACAGAAAACGTCCTTAAATCTACATGTGCTGCTTTGCCACAGCACTCGGCACGGCACTTCTCTCCATTCCAGAACAGCATTTTCACCCCTTCCACCATCTTCTACATTTCAGTCTCACTGTAGCTCACATTTTTCTTTATCCTTTGATCATATTTGCTCTGAATATTCCATTGGTGTAGCTCTCTTGCCTGTCACAAAGAGTTTGTCTTGCTGCTGGGGTGTCATTAGGTACATGCTAATCCTTCTGGCTTGGAAGAATCCTGTTTGCATCAATGAAGGCAGATTCCTGATAGTGGAGGGTTAATGCTCCCTTGAGAGTCAGTATTGAGCCCACTGTATATCAGCAGTTCTCCCTGCTAGTAGGAGAATTAGGTATTGACAGTTTAATAATGAGATCTCATTGTTATTGACTTGCTTTCAGTGCCATGTTCCTGCTGTGCACTTTGCTGTGGTGCTTATCTAGCTTTTGAATGTGGTTTACAGAGCGATAAAGGCATAGCTTATTAAATACTAAAAACCACATTCTGGCAACACTAAGGCTCTGGCTTTGAATTTCCTGGCTTTTGTTAGTTTAAGTAAAAAGGCCAAATTAATCTTCGGTGTAAACATACTGACTTCAGTTAATTCACAGGAAGTGAATCTGACTTATTTCGTAGACATGTGGGGCAGACCCCAGTCAGGGAGGGGTGATGTTGCACAGAAACAAGAAGAATGCATCTCCCTTTCTTTTGCATGTTTTGCTTTCAAGGATAAGAGAAATAGTCTTTGCAGAAGGAATGGTCTTTTATTTGTCTTGGCAATGTGTTGTAGCTAGCGCAGTGGGGCCCTGTCTCTTAGCTATGATAACACAAATAAAGCATAACATGAAAATTTGGCAATTCTTATTTCGCATTCACTGAATGGTTTATAATATGATACCAGTCTTCACATTTTTGAGGGCACGATTTTAAGATAGCCCAGATCTACAAGCAGATTGAATTTATACTTCTGGGGGTTGTATTGGCTTATTGTGTGATCTCGGGCAGCTTATGTTACATTTCTAATCTCATGGGATGTAGTAATTCATACGGACTTTAAAATTTAGGTCATGTGTTCTGTAATGTATACCTTGAGCACTGCTTTAATGGGAGTGAGGTAAATGAGAGGCTGTGAAGAGTGAAAGAGGGAAAGAAAGGATCTGTTTAATATCACGCACTGCAGAGAGAAAAAAATCTGTCATTTATAGTATGTTTGTAGGACACTTCTGTTTAGATGAGTGGATGGATCGAGAGGGAGGCAGGTGGTCAAACCTGGGGGGCAGTGGCTGGAGCAAGCCAGTGTGCTGTGCTTTGGAGATGGTCATTTGGAAACGGGCACTAAAAATCACTGCTTTTCTCTGTTCCTCCTTACACATGGAAATTATTTCTTTGTAATAAATAAATTACATAGCTGTATAGTTAGATTCATGGGCATATAATATCTCTCAGGATTTTGAGCCATTCATTCTAAAAAGTAGAATGAATGTTCATCCCAAGGGCATGATACTAATTTTCCCCTGATTTGCCTTGTCCAAGCCTCATCTAAGGTAAAGAAGCTGCCACTGATCAGTGATAGATTCCCTAGACGTAACATGTTAAAAGCTAAGAATGGTGTTTCCAAATAGTTCCCTGGAAACATTACACAAATGTCCAACCTAAATTCCTTTAGATTGGGATTCCCAAAATCTGGTCTTCTGTATTTCTGAGGGGCTGGAAACAAGAATTTGTTGATGTTAGGGAATGAGGAAATGTGTCTCTTTTCCCACTGACACCTAATGCTTGCTGCCAAGTCTACAGTGCCATAAGGCTTATGATTTTTAGCTTTGAACAAATTTAGATTTCTTTTTAAAGTTAGTCACACATCTTAAGTTGATTACCTGTCCCCCTGAAGTGCTGTCTGATTAGATTAGCCTAATAACTGGATTTGCTTTGCAGAAAATGAGTTTTAAAAATACTGAAAGATTTCATACCTTTTTTTCCTTGTAGTTCTGGTGTTTGGTACAATGTTTTTATTTCTTCTCTTTGCAAAACAGTCACTGAATTATCTTGCAATAGCTAATCTGACAGGGATACCAATAAAATATTTACAGTTGATATGTTTATGTGTGTAAAACAAACATGCAATGATTTTGTCCATTGTATAAAATTACATTCTATTAGATCTAGTAGGTATAATGTTGCATTAAATATAATAGAACAAATTATTACACAGTTATTCTGTGTTCTCTTACTTCAGACAATGAAAACATTATTTTGTAGCAGTGTATCTGCAAAGAACCAGCTGCTGTTTCAATTACCATAGGTACATTTCATTTATCTAAGGAGGATGAGTATGGAGCTGTAGCAGTTCTCTAATAACACTGATGTGTGTGTTTGCCTGTTATGCCCTCCCTTTCTCTAAGCCCTCCAGTGAGCATAGTCTCAAATTGGATTTAAGTCTGCTTCTCACTGTCCAGCATGCTTCTGGAGGGCTGAGTTACTGGTAGATGTTGTCGTGTTCAACAGAATGATGTTAGTATCTGCTGTAGCTTCTTGGCTTATGAGTGATTCTAGGCGAGTGTATATAGGCAATTCTGGAAGTGTTGGACTTGACCTCTCAGCAGCAAACATCACCATTTCTGGCTGTGGCTTCTAGGCCCTAGACACTAACAATACAGACTTTAGCTCCATGTCAGGCAACAGGGTGCCATACGTTGCGTTAAAGCTGCTGTTGACTGCCTGCATAGCACTGACCTATGTTTCTTTTCAGAAATGTGTGTACTGTCGGAAACGGATGAAGAAAGTGTCTGGTGCCTGTATCCAATGCTCATATGAGCACTGCTCCACATCCTTCCATGTGACCTGTGCGCATGCGGCTGGCGTGCCCATGGAGCCAGATGACTGGCCCTATGTTGTGTCCATCACCTGCTTCAAACACAAAGCAGCTAACCAGAATGTATGGGGTTTGGTTTTGGTTTGGGTTTGGGTTTTGGGGGGTGTTTTTTGTTTTGGGGGGTGTTTTGGGGTTTTTTTTTTTGTAGAACAGTTTCTCTGCACCTATATTTTTGACGCAGCTTTTATGATTGCAGATTGTGAATTATCCCTTTTTCTCTGTAATAGATTCAGTTTCGAAGGGAGGTGACCCTTGGACAGACTGTGATTACAAAGAACCGGAATGGACTCTACTACAGATGTAAAGTGATTGGCATGACAACACAGACTTTCTACGAAGTAAACTTTGATGATGGTTCATACAGTGACAACGTTTACCCAGAAAGCATTATTGTAAGCACTCTCTGTGGAGACTATTACCGTTAGAGATGAGTACAAAGTGTAACGCACGCATTGCTCTTCTATGCACCTTGGGGTGGAACAATAACAAAAAACTAAAGTTGCTGCTTGCATAGAAAAATTCATACTGCTCTTCATTACTTACTGTTCCTGTTTATGATGTTATTTCATTTTTTTTGTTCCTTTACAAAGATGTGATTTTGCTATATGCAGATGACTTAACAGAAAGCAATGTTTGTTTTAAGTTGCATCCTATTTGTTTTGTGGTTGAATAATCTCTTATTTTTCAACTGACAAGTATGATTCATGGGGGAAGCAGATTGTCTGTAAGCACTTCTGGTTCAAAATAGGGAATTCACTTAATAGAAGGAATGTCTAGAAGAGGCTGGCTTGTCAGCTCATGCATTGTCTTCCTGACTGTGCCACTGGTTCACTGTGTGAAACAGAGCAGGTCACCCTGCTTGTTTGTGTTGGTACAGGAGATCTGATGTTTTGGGATTTATAATGAGAAATTTCTTAGAACTGAATACTGTCACCAGAAGGAGGTGCAAGTGTTTATTTCTGGTCTCTCACTGTTTAATGGTTTTGTTTGAGATGACTGCAATTAATCACAAGTGCAGAAGCTTTCTTAATTGTAGTGTTATATAGCCACTTCCTTGAGCAGTGATTTTAACATACCTCTTTAGCTCTTGAGCTTTGTTGGTGTCGGGCTATCTGACCTCCTTTGCTCTATGTCTTCAGAGCAGAGACTGCATCCAACTGGGACCCCCTCCAGAGGGTGAGTTGGTTCAACTGCAGTGGACAGATGGAATCATCTATAAGGCCAAGTTTATTGCAGCCCAGATCAGTCAAATTTACCAGGTGAGTATGGAAGAGTACCCACGTACTTCATGTCAACATGTCTGACTGTTGTCAGATTGTATAGCTCACTAGTGTTGAATGCTTGCTCTGGTCACGAAAGGAGAATTTGCCTTCTGAAACTAATACTGCTGATAGTCTAAAGAGAAATAGATTGTTAAAATAGGATCAGGGTAAAGATTTTCTGTGGCAGGATGTGGATGTATGGATATACATACATCTAGACTGTATTTACTTTTAAAATATAAAATGAATTTGCCCTTTTCCTTATAGCTCAGATCTGACTTGGGTCAAAAGTGACCTACTTGAACTACTCTCTCATGGCTGTCCTATGGCTGGAGCTGAGCTCATCACCCATAGTTCCCCATGAGTCGATATCTACATAATTACAACTTTCCTTGCTGCTTTGAGAGGAAGTAAGGGAAACAGTGGGTCAGGAGACTACTTCAAGGGGGGGGAATGACTCTGGTCATGGGAAGGTACTTTGTGGCCCAGTAGCAGCATGTGGGAATGATGTCCTGCTGCTGCTGTGTGAGGAATTGGAAGCCTTCAATCTCTTGTCTTGTACGCTTTCGCCATCTCTGTTTTTAAGGTGAGAAAAACAGCAGACAGGTTTTTTTGTCTTTGAGTCTGGTCCACATAGGGGATTTTTGTTTGTGGAAGGTTGTAGTAGTCAGTAAAGAAAGATTTAACCTGGTACATAGTATTAGTATTTCAGCACAGAAGGTTTTATAAAATGCAATGCAGTCCATTAATTTGATGAAGTCCTTTTTAAATGGTACCAAGAAATTGGAAATTATAGTGTTTTGGAAAGTATACTTTGTGCACATTCTTTTGAAAAATGCATGCTGAAATTTGCAAATAATTGTTATTTTTAAGAGATTAATGCCTCTGGAAAAAAGGCAAAGGAAGTCCCATATCTTATATTTGTTTGAAATGGGGTTCTGGTTTCTATCCTTTCTACGCAGAGTGTTTCATATCTCTGTGCAAAGAGCACAATAATCCACCTTGTCAGTTAACAGTCTTTTTCCATGTGTATAATGGATGTTAACTGCTTCAGAGAAGATGTGATCAGAGGTGACCCTGGTTATGAATAAGTACAATATATAGTTTCATAAAGATCTATTGTTATGCATGCTTTCCAGTTTAATCACAGTATAGGAAATTGTTATTGATTTCTTGAAGGTACAATAATTTGAAATAGGCTATTCTACTGATAGTGCCAGATGACAAAAATATGCACGAGGAGTCTGTGTTTTTCAAATAATGTAGTTACTATAAGTAAAGCTCTTCTCTGTGGGGAAAATAGCCTGACTAGCTTTCCACATTGGTTCCCTATGTAGATACTCTTTCAGTACTTATGGTGCATTTCTTTTATCTGTTTTGGAATAGGATTATATTTAAAACCACAGTAACAGTTTTGTTATGAAATAAGTGTTTATAGGAAGACAGCACGGATTAGCTTTTGCATTTTAAACTTGTCTTATTTTGCAGTAGCTTCCTAGTTCACATCTCTAAGTCTGTATTTTGCGTGCTAAGATTAGATGTGTATATTTTTTAAAAAATTGAACCCAAATAACTGTCTTGTAACTTGCTTTAATGTGTGTTCATAACAGGTCTCTAACCCATATCAGTAATTTGGAACTGAACTAAACAAGGTCCAGCCACTTTGTGATAGTTTAAGATAGCACTGCCCTTGGTTGCCAGTCCTGCCTTTCTACTAGAAGTTGAGCTCATGTAGTGGAAATAGCAGACAGCGATCTGCTTGTGCCTCGGCTGTTAAACGTCCTAATTTGTGTTCCCTTCTGACTCTGTTACGGTAGTGGAGCTCTGTAAAACCAGAGAGTAAGTGGGACCAGTAGCATTTTAAACCACCTCAGCAGGGCTCAGCAGAGCTCATCTTTCAAAGCCTGTTCTCCCACCTGCATAGTTATTCCAGCTGATGTATGCTGCTCAGTTAAGGGACCTCAGCAGGCATCGCTGAGCTTGCATAACTGATGAGCTGCAAGACCTGGGCAGCACAGGAGGAGGAGTTCAGAGCACAGATGCTTTCTTCCTTCTGTGGTGTATGTCCTTCTGCATTATCCGGAAAAGCGTAATAAGTCTTGAGCAAAGGACATCAGAGTTTCTTAAAAACTTCTAATAGTTTTAACGTTTTTATATGCGTGTTTCCATGAATAAACATTCCTGTAACATCTGATGCATAATTCATTATATAATCAGTGCTTAGCAAAAAAGGTTTGATGTGAGGAGTTACCACCGTTTTTGTACCTGGCTGACTATTTCTGCTTGTTAAAATACAAATGTATTTTAGTAGCTGGAGTTGTTTCCTTATGATGTGTGAAAATGCTTTGTTTAAGATGAAAGAAATTCTTATTACCATTTTGGCCTGAATACAGAGCTGCCTTCTATTATAAGTGAAAAAGCTTCTTTTTTAGGATTTTAATCCAAAATCAGTAGAAATTTTTAGTGCTCTGACTGGGCGGGGGGAGCTGAGGAGCTGGTCCAGCTCTAGTATAGACATTTTAGGATCCCCAGGAACACTGAATGAAACCACTTGGGCTGGATGAGACAATGGTGCCTGAGCAGCACTGAAACCAGCACTCTTTGGGTTCAGCATCCTTAACACAGCTGAAGGATGCTTATTCTACAGCAATCCTAGAGACATGCAATGCCATGAACAGGGGATCATCCATGGGAGCTGGCCCCTGATGCTTCCCTGGTATTTACATGAAGGGATCATATGCGGCATAGTCTGGGAAGGGACTGTTCAAGTACTATAAATGCAGGGGCCAAGTTCTTATTTCATCTTCTGCCTACTCTGCAGGTCGAGTTTGAAGATGGTTCTCAACTAATGGTAAAGCGTGGTGATATTTATACCTTGGAGGAAGAGCTTCCCAAGAGAGTGAAGTCTCGCCTGGTGGGTGTCAAAAGTAACAGAAACAGTAAAATGGCTGTGGCTAGCAGTACTCATTCACATTTTCTTAGCATATTGTTTAGACATTAGGTGAATTCAGTCTCTAATTTCTGTGGCTGTAAAACCACTTGTCATGCACAAAATACGTAGAGTAGAAGAAATCCTTGATGTAAATGCTTGACAAGCATTTAAATGATTTTCCCTTTCATATGTTCAGATCTGATTTTTGTTTTCTCCGGTTAAAGATTATGTTCATATTATTTTACACCATATGAATTTAGTTATACAGACTGCCATGCTGTCTCAATACTGGCTTTCAGCAGAAGTGAGGTGAATTGGTCTACAGCTAAGTGGTTTCTGGAGAACTGATTAGCGACATGGGATCAAACCCCTGTTTCTGACCGAAGAGATTTAGAACATAGCTCTTACCTATAAAGCTCTTAATCTAAAAGATCAGGCTGTCTTTAACTGCATACAATGGAATTATTGAGCCTAGAGAATATGAGGGATTTATTTCATAGCTTTTTCGGTTCCAGGCTTGCTGGATGTTTTCAAACCTTGTGCTTTAACCTTTAAGCCCATCTCATTTAAACAAATTATGAGACTGATTTCTATGCAAATGGGGCATAAACAATTTTCTTCTTCATTCTAAACACCTGTCAGGTCAGCCGCTGCAGGACAGGGATGGATCCACAAAGTTAACCTGTGATAAGGTTCTGGGCTTCTTTCTCTTTTACGAGTCAAAAAGGATGGTCCAACCTTCCCTTAAGAACATACGAATTGCTGTGCCAAGTTAAACCAGTGGTTTGCCTACCCTGTGCATCTGTGACCACTAGCAGAAGTGAGAGATGCCCATCGTCAAAAATGGCCTGTTGACAGGAGTTCTGTGGAAACTGATGACAATTTGGAGGAAACTTGGTTGCTTATGCATGAAATCTTCCAGGGTTTTACCCAGAAAACACTTGTAAAATTATTTCTGTAATGTAGCTCTGGATGGCTTCTCCATCTTGTTTGGGGTTGTTTATCTCAATAAGACCTCATGGCACAAATTTTAGGGGTTAATAATAATTTACCTTACTATCCTTGAAAGATTTCTGGTGGCAAAGAAGCACCTTAGAATTAATTTCTAAGATGTCGACAATATTCCAGTTTACTTAAGCTTATCTAATAATAAGACAACATAGGAGCCCTGAAATACAGGATTTGGAAAGAAACCTGTTCTCTGCAGTGGAGACATCAGGCTTTATAGCAGTTCAAGAGAAAGGAATGCAAGCTGGAAAGTTTCAAGTCTGGTTGAAAGCTAAGGCTTTTCTCATGCACTTTCTGCTGCCAGAAGTGTTAGACTATGCTCTGTGGAAGTGATGCTTACAGGGCTTTAATGTAGTACAGCAGAACAGAGGAAAAAGTGATAGGAGATGATAATTTCTTTTTCTGTACAGTGATCCCCAAATGCTTTCTTTGGAGTTTGGGGTTTTTTTTAGTGGTTTTTGTTTGTTTGTTTGTTTTTTTAAAGACATTGGGGAAGCCCAAATTTCCTTCTACTAGGAGTGAATAACCTGAAGAGGCAGAGGAGGATAGTAGTAAACAGAAAGTTGGCAAGGCAGGAGCTGAAGTGAAAGATTCTCTGAAACAGAAAGAAGGCAACTTGAGGATTTTTCTTTCCAGTTTGGATTCAGAAGCCCAGAATTTTTAGTTTCAGCTGTGTGCTTTGCATGTTCCAGAGTTCATTTTTTCTACAGAAATAGTCTGAACCAAATTGTTTGCTTGCTCTCCCTGCTGTTTGTTACGCAGGTGTGCTCCACGGTTTGCACCCGTGTCTCTCCCTGTTCTCCTGCTGTGCCTCTAATGATTGTACTTTCGTGTCTCCTGCAGTCCCTCAGCACTGGGGCCCCTCAGGAAGATGTATTTTCGGGAGATGAAGTGAGAGCAGCCAAGCGTCCCCGGCTGGGGAATTCAAGAAATCCCGAAGAATACGGACAAAACCCAGATTACTTGGCCTTTATGGAGAGCCTGTTGCAGACACAGTACCAGCCTGGAACTCAGAGCAACATGTTTTAACTAGGATTAATTAAAAATATTAAATTAACCCTTTTCAAGCCTGCGGAAAAATAACCAGGAAACTGTGGATAAGACGACCAGCCTTGTGCAATAGCCTGCTGTGAATTTCTTTCATCTACTCTTGGTTTGGACTGCAAGAAAATCCTGTCTGGCTGCACGCTACCTCTACTTGTCCAGACGTTGCTGACCAATAGAGTAGGGAGCTTGAAAAACCTTCAGACAGCATTTCACACGGAGACTTTGGGAGAGTTTGTACTAATGGAGCTTTGTGACTGGCTTTTTTTTTAATGAGGCTTGGAAAGGGTTAAAATTAAAAAATGACTTTTTAAAATCTGTCAAACTCTTTTGTCTTTAAAGGTGCTATTACATTGACTACTGAAGCAGCCTTTGGATTTGTGTTTTCTGTACATAGACGTCACCTTTGTGAAGTTTTCTATAAATGAGCATTATTAAAAAAAAACGCAAACAAAAATAGGAAAACAAAAGTTTCCACAAAACATTTTTCTAGATTATGGCTTTAAAACAGAAAATAAACAAATCCTCCCCCCTCCCCCCCCAAATGAAATGTGACTAATATTACAGTGGGGAGTGAGAGAGCAAGAGCAGATGTCCTGGAAAGTTCTGAGTTCTTTTTTGTAAAGAAACACTATCTTCTTTGTAAGCTGGGGAAGATGGGGAAAGAAATGTTTCGTAGCTGGGATGTTTCTTACCGTTAATTCTCTTGAAGACATGTGATAGATGTGTGCATTTCTGCCATGTCACCAGGAAGGGACTTAGGGAAGAAATGGCCGGGTTTTAGTCACTCTTGTCGTCTTCCTTCCCCATCTTTGCCGTCACAGTTGCTTTCTAGTTAAAAATCAGCATGGCTTTCAGTTACAATATGCCACTCCGTTTTGGTAAGTGTTCTGTTGCTGCTTCTTGTGTTAGTTCCTTTATGAGCCATCCCTTTTCCCCACTGCAGACTAGAGCATCGAGGGAATGCTCTAGCTCTCTGGTAGGCATGTCTCCCATAGGAACCTTTTTCTTTTCTTTGTCTTTTTTTTTTTTTGAGTTGTGCTCCTTACAGTTGTGAGAATCATTCCATGACAGAAGCCTGGGAGGTGTTTGTATGTTTTTCTTTTATCCTATTAAAGAAGAAATTCCCCAAACATCTTTGATTGTTGTGACATCCTTTACTTAAGTAAAGACTGAGCCTTTGAGATACTCCTGGGGAAGAGGAATGCAAGCCCTTCATTTGATTGGACTCAGCTCACTGAGAAATGAACAAGCATTAAAAGCAAAAACAAATCCTGAAGTATTGAGCAGGCAGCTCCCACTTGAACACTTGAAAATCACCTCCGGTCAAAGAGCTGTTATGGAGCAGTGTTTTGTAAAAGAGCCTGATCCAAACCCCTGTTGAAGTCACTGGAAAGTCTTCCACTCTCTTTGGAGGACCTCTATCAATTCCGAGCGAAAGAAAAAGGCAGCCCCAGTACCGAGTTGGAAAGGGGACGTGGCTTCCACGGTGTCTGGGTGAAGGGGGGCAAGGGCACATCTTACCACTCACCTCAATGCCTTGGCCTGGCAGAAGCCACTGTGAGATAGCAGAGCTATCCAGAATGCTGTGCAGCAATCTTTTCCCCTTAATTCCCTGAAATTACTGGACAGAAAGAGACAATTTTTTCTTTTTTTTTTTTAAGCCCCTTTGCAAGGTGGCCATTGTTCTGTGGAGAGGTTTTTAAGCAACACTATAGCTGGATCTTTAAGGGAATAAGTGGGAAGGATTTGTGGGCTAGCAGATGGTAGATTAGCATCTTAAGAGACTCGATGGGTATTAAACTGTCCTAGTGAAAGAGTGGAGATAGAATAAAGCAATTTTTTTTATTTTGTTTTTTGTTCTCCCTTGAGAGAATTAGAGTTCCTTTTATTTCTTACTGCCTCTGCTATGGGTTATTTTCTTTGTGTGTGTGTGTCTGCGCGTGTGCACGCGTGCGTGTTCGTAAGACATTTGAAAGTTTTTTTATCTCTGAGTTTTTGACGTTTTCAGTAGATGTCTCCAAGAAGAAAAACAAACTGAGACTAATAAAAGTTTTAAAAATTGGCAAGGTTCTTAGAAGCCTCAGTTGTTACTCCTACATAGCTGTCTCCTGTCGGTTAAGACAGGATCTAGTAGAAAACTTGCTTGTATAAAAGAATAAGAATGTTGCCAGGCCACAAGAGAAATATTTAAAACAATTGAAAGAGAATTTAAACAGCAGAGGATTTTTTTTTGGAGGTGGGAGGGGAAGGGTGGGATGGGATGAGTGGTTGTGAACAATGGGGAATTTCCTCTGCATGTTCAAGTCCTGACTGAAATAGCACCATTACTGTATTCATATGTAGTACCTTTTTAAAATACTATTTATATTGTAAAAACAAAGTGTGTTTCCTCACCCCATATTCAGATGCTGAGTTATGTTTAAACGTGAACCTGGAACTGTAGAATGCCCTTCCTTGTCGCAAGGGTTTTGCCTTTTTGTTTATTTTTAAATCCCTCTTTTTGGTTTAGGAATGACTTGTGCAGATTATCTATAATGACCATATTGATGGCCTCTGTGCATCAGACTATTGAAAAGGAAATAGGAAATGCACATTCCTACCCTCCCCTTCCTCCAGTGAAATATATTTGTAAGTGTCTGATTATGTGCTTATAAACATATTTTCCCCCCCCCCTACATCTAGATTAAGGATGTGATGTATTTTTTGCGTATTTTTTTTCTCTGCCTCTAGGTTCATAATGAATTAAAGGCTGTTGAGCATTTCAGAATTACAATTTTTGGGGGGTTGAAGTCTCTTCATTTCTAAGTTTAAAGTCTTTTGTACTGCAGGAGAAGATGGTTCCCAGATCTGATGGGTAAAGCTGATTGATAAAACTGAGCCAAGAGAAGCTGAGACTGATGAAGAAGAACGTGGTCTTTTCCTTCCTCTCTGTAAACCATGCAGAAGAAGAGGTCTGTCGTTGCATCCTTCCCAGAATTAAGAACCAAGCTTGCAATGCGTTTCTGTCCAAGGTCTAGGATTTGCTCTAGCTGGCTTGTTCACGAGAACCGTGGTTGCTGAATAGCCGGAGGTGGTTCTAAAATCTTTAATCTTTTAAATCACCACTTTGCTACTTCCTTTTTGGAGTCTGCTTTATAGCCTTCCAGTAGCCTTTCTTTCTAGCCCTTGGAGGTCATGCTGACGCTGAACCTCTTAAAATAGCATCTTCCTGAACCTTCATTTAAACACCTTCATTTCCCATCCTGAGCCCTGATACTTTCCTACAAATTCCTCTCCAGTTGTTGCAGTATGAGGCTAATGCTGCAGATTATGTGAAAGAAATCTCCAACTTCCAGTCTTTTGCAGCTTAATAGTTTTTCTTGAGATAATCTGAGGAATCATACTAGTGGGAAGAAGCTGCTGATACAAACTTAGTTGGAATTTACACCCACACAAAGCTTACCTTTGAATTTAAGGTCTACATTGCTGTAATAAGAACTAATATAATTTTAAAGATGTCTTAAGAAGCAGTACGTACTTGCAAGTAACTGCCTGGATCAGTGATCAAAAGGCAAGGATCAAACCTTTCCGTTGCTCTATCACAGCCTCACCGGGTGGAATAGACGTTTCCACACAATCCCCCCTAAGTACCATGGGTTTCTGTTACTCAGTGAGATTGCTGCACTAAAATATAGATGATGTAGGTTTATAGGAAATCATGCTGCGCCCAGGGAGTCCTCGGGGAGACGATGTGAATACTACAACTGTGGTAATGGAGAGCTTTGCTTCCTACACTTTCCTCTAAGTACTATTTGGGGCTGGATGAAAGAGTGTAGATGAGCACAACTCATTAGCCTCTTCTTCTAACCTCTACATCTTTCTTATCCCCGGAGAAAGTGTGTTTGTGTGTATCTTTTAAACCTATGCAGCTGAGCTGCATCTCTTACTAAAGCATGTTTCAGTTTCCTCCTTTTGCTTTTCCACGTTCTCCATTTGTGTCAGCTCCATCCCCTGGAGGTCCTGCCGGCTTGTCCTCCTCCAGCCCCAGCCAGCATGTTCACGCACTGGTACCTGCTGTGCAGCTCCCTCCTGCCAGGCGCTTGCCTCTGGTCCTGCCCTGCAGAGTGCTTTGCTTAGGACTTGGCCACTAACGGACCTGGGTTGCCAAGGTAGGGACAAGACGCCCATATGCGATGCTTTGTCTTGTGCAAAGGACTGCAGTTTCTTCTTGCTGCTTTGCAGAAGTCCGGCTCACTTTGGGCTGGCGAACAGCAGGGTGCCTTTACACAAGCAGATGTTTTGAAACCTGGAGCACAGAAGCTGATAAAACTCTCTGAGTTAGTGTCACCAACTGTCACATGCACAATAAAGTTGTTCCATGATAATTGCTGGCAGCAATGAGAAGATGGGGATCAACAAGCTGCTTGTTTATTCCTACTTTGAGGCCAGCAGAGACTTTTGCCGTATGCCTGGAGAGTGGAGCAGTGGATGGAGATTCATTAACTCCTTGTCTGGTTGGAGAAGGATCTTTAGCTTGGTAAGACGAAATGGGAGGAGGTAATTTTTTTTTTCTCCCCCCTTTGTAAAGGACAGGATTATTTAGAAAACTAAAAGTAGCAGTGTTGATTGGGGTGAGGCTATTTAGTGGTGAGGCTGAATGGACAGCCCCAACTTCCATAAAGCTTGATTAGATGTCTGTCACTTTGTCCTTTGCTATGTCACAGTTCTCTCACTCTGGACTACTTGTGATAACTTCGAATCCTGTTGAAACAATCCTTCTTGCAAATGTGTTTCTGCAAATCTCCAGCATCACACAGGGTATTTTGCGGCTTTCCCATTCATGGCCTTTCCTGGCTTCCAGCTTTGCTGCTTGTACATGGGAGGACGTCATGGGCTTTCAGGCACTCCCTCTTTGGTGTACTTGCTCCTTACCTTTTTGCTTTACTTTTGTGACTGTTCAGTTCAGGGAAAGAGCACATGATGGGAAAAACCTTTTCACGTGTTGTAGACATCTGTGCTTTGGCCAGTTTTGCAGAACTTCTATTTTTTTTAGGTTATTCTGGGGGGATTTTTCTCTGTTCCTCTTCCCTTGCTGTTCATATTAGTTCTTCAGTTCTTCAGCTTGAACAAATTGCAACTGGTTTAATAAAACTACTTATTAAACAGGTGCAGTTCCCTTCTGGAAGAATGCTCTTGTTTTGGTTGGAGTGGTTTACTTAGGGAGTTTTAGCTGAAGATACTCGGGAGCCATTTTAAACTAAACTTTGAATCTGGGCACGCTATTTTAGTTTAATAGCAATGTGAGTTGATCTAGTGGAATTTCTCATGAGGGCATGTCTTCTGTGGTGGTGGGCATCATTCATCTGAGGGCTCAGCGGAAGATGGTGATAGAACAGCACCTCGCTTGTCAGTTCTCTCTGAGTTGAATTTCTTCACTAAGGTGAAGACTTCCCTGCAGTAGGTTCCTTTGCTAGTGCTGCAGTAGGCAAGTCCTTGTTAGTTTTCTTGTTTGGGCTTCTTTTCCCTGCCCTAGGTATAGCTAAAGGTGGTCTAATAAACTTTTTACACCCTTTTTGAAAGAATTAAATGATTGCCAAGTCCTGACCTGCAAAGAGACCAAGTTGGAAAGAGTGCAGGTTTGTAGAAGAGCTTTTTCAGGCATGCGATGGTACTTTGGATTAAAGCAAGGAGCAACACTATCTGCGTGGAACTTGCCAAGTGCCAGAGCTGTCCCTCTCACCAGGTAGGTGTGAGAACAGCTACGTACAGCTATTGCCACTCTCTCCTGTCTGACACGTTGCTGCTGCTTCCCGGGGCACTTGCCCGCGTGTCTGTCTGCAGGATGCATGGAGGAGCCACGTGACGAGCACCTCTTGTGACCCTTGTTATCTCCTGTGACATTAGTTACATGTTTCTTGGGTTAGAAGGACAGTTTGTCCCTTTATCTCATTACAGTGAATGAGTTTAACCCAGTGAAATTTAAACGGTGTCTGCTTCAGAGTACCTAGTATAGGTGATACCTGCCGGTGCTCCTAGAGCTCGCCAACCAGAGTAAAGATTGAACAAATTACATGAGACTCCAGCAGAAATGCTCTGAGTGTGTTCCTGTGGGTTCCCGATTTCCAGCTCCATGTTCAGGTCATCTCTTTGGCTTCTCGTCCCATGAACAACTGTACTGGCGCACACACGCACACACAAAACAAAAAAAGCAAACCAACTTTGGCAAAATACCAAGACTCAAATGAGTTGGAGATGTTGAGCTAGAATTATTTGGCAGCTTTGATAGCAGAAAAGGACAGCTAGTTGGTTTACTTGCACACCAATAGAAAATTACTGGGAGTTAGTTATTCTGCATTAGAGGAGCAAAACAAATTTTTTGTTTCCAGGAGGGGAAATGTGAAGGTCACTGTGTGAATATTGTTTGGAATTATATAGCGACCACAGCTTAGCCACTTTTCCTGTGGAATAAATAAGAATTTGGCTGTGTTTCAGCACAGTTGACTTTGGCTTACCTCTGTACCCTAGCCTTGCCATTTTAGATGCCAGCTGCTAATATTCCCCAGTAAATGAGCTCATAGCCAAGCTGTCTCTGAAACAGGAATGATATCCTCCCCTGTGCCCCAGATCATGTTTTAAAAATAAATAAACGGACAGATCCACTGCTCATCTGCTTCATTTAACGGAGCCATCTCTCAAAAACACCACAAATTTTCTTTGATTAGGATTGAATGGTCAGTTGCCCATGATACAAGGCAAGATGCTGCTGCCGTTTAGAATAGCAGGGGTTCATCTGCCTGACTAAAAAGATCAAATCCAAGTTGATTGTAGGTACAGAAGGGTCACTGGACAATTTTCTACGTGGAGAGGCAACGAGATGAGAAGGGCTGTTGCGCAAGTCTGATTTCCTCATGTCTCCACTTGGAGCTGAGGTTTATTTCTTTTTGCTATTTTAATAGCTTGGAGCCGCTAGAGAATATGTAGGCTGAAGAAGTGGTGCAGCTGATTAATCTGGGATTCAGATATAACATGGAATTAACACTGCAATCCAGTAGCTTTGTGTCCTGTGTTGGGTGATTAGCGTGAGATTTTTGTCAGCGTGTAGTGAAAAATCTGCCCGAGTGCAACTGTTTCTGTGAGATCCCACTGCTTAGGGATGTTTCTGTTTTACAGGAACAATTTATCATAACATTTTTTACTCCTTCAGTGTGTAGACAATTGGCCGCTTATTAAGCGCTATGATTTCTCTCACTTCTGCGATATTTTCAAATCAAGGACCTAGTGCAGTTTGTCCAAATTAATTTCTCTGCAGTTTTTCTCGTAGGAAGAGACGTCCTCATTTGTTTCTCTACCCGGGATTGAGACGTTTGTGCTCAGATCTGAATGGCCAAGTACCTGCAGATGACGTGGTCTTCGTGCAGCTCTGCGATGAGCAGCAGCACATCTGCCTTGTTACAGTGCCCATACTGCAGCTCCCTTTTTTGAAAATCACCCAGGGATTTCCCAACAATTTTGTGATAAAGCTGGGAAGGGAACCCCGACATGGAGCTTCCCGACCCCACTGTGGTTTATGCTTCTGGGTACTTGCCTCGACTTCGGACATCGTTTTATGTTTTTAAAAGATTGACTCTTAAGTGCTAAGACCAAATTTCGTGTCTAGTTACAGCATTGATAGAATCACTGCAATAGTGCACTCAGTGGGTGAATGACTGCCAAGAGGGGAAACAACTTGGCACACGGGGTTTTTCCTTACCCTGTTCCTCTCACAGCCTGGGCTCTCTTGGCTGCTCCCGGTCCTCGACCGGAGTATTTTTAATCTCATGCTCCTACCGGTCCCCCTCACCAAAAGCCCAATGGAAGGGAATGTCCCTTGGGTTTCTTTTGTCAAGACCAGAGTGTGATTGGGCCTTTCCAGTCCCCTGATGCAATGTGAATACAGCCTGTCAGTGTCTTGTCACCTCTCTAATGTGCTTCTATTTACTGCCAGAATTGGCACCCCTGAAAGGCAAGGCTGAACCGCCGCTATTAAGTATAATTGTCATTGTGACAGGTCCATTGTGGGGGAGAAAATTTGTGCCTTTCAGAATTGTCTGTCTGATAAAGAGCAGCAGTAAAATTGGAAATTAATGCCCTGGCAGAAGAGTGACGGGGGGATCGGAGGGTGGGCACAGGTAGCAGCCGGGATCTGCGGAGCCACGGCCGCTCCCCGCAGCCCCTGGGCTGCAAGCAAGTTTCTTCCCTTATCCCCTGTTTGGTTCAAGAAAGGCAAAGCATTAACTGTTCTGTCGTTTGCTCCTCTCCGCAGATTTGTCCGCCTTGGATGTGTTGTGTTCCTGTTGGGGGACAGTCCCGTGGGCATGGACCCCCCCAGCTCCGCAGAGGGCAGGGACCACTTCTAGGCTGAGCCCGGGATTGCCGGGGAGGTGAGCTGGACCCGCAGAGAAGGTGAACTTGCCTAGCTCTGGTCACAGGTAAGTTAATTCTCTCTGGCCACCGAGTTCTTGGGGCGGGTCCCCAAGATCACATCTGGTGGATGTTCCTCACTGAAGAAGAGGAGGAACCAATCCTCCTCTTGGGACCTGGACTGAGGCTCTTCCCTCCCAGCACGGCTGTGCGATCTCAAACGATGGCAC
Source organism: Elanus axillaris (assembly GCA_026212715.1). Classification (NCBI taxonomy): domain Eukaryota; kingdom Metazoa; phylum Chordata; class Aves; order Accipitriformes; family Accipitridae; genus Elanus; species Elanus axillaris. Next base: position 39,641,686 of record JANZLQ010000095.1, read on the forward strand.
TTAAATTAAAGGCCAATTGCTGCAAGCTCTCGGTAGCCCTGGTGCTACCAGAGCACTGATTATAGTTCCCTTACAACCCTCATTTCAAGCTGTTTATTGCTACATGAGGAAGGTGTCTTGTGATCTCAGGCATCAGATGTATTTTGGAGACAAAGTTTGATGAAATTCAATTTCTCTGTTGGTTTTCCTCTCCCAGCTTCTGCCCGGATACAACTGAGCACAAAAAAACCCTCAGCCGAGAAGTTTTTATAGTTGTACCAAGATCTCTAAAACAGTTTCTCCTAAAATATTCAGGCTTAGTCACCAGTGTGAAGGAATAGCAAACTTTTGACAATTTGGGAGCTGCATGCCGACACAAATGCGCAAAACTCCTCCAGCATCGCACCTGGGACCCAAAGCCGCTGTCAACGCAGGGGTGAAAACGAGAACAAAATTAGCTCCTGGGAGGCCCAGCCGAGCTCCAGAGCAAGCCAGGCTGTCTGCCCCGAGAGCTGCCACGTCCCGATGTAGTTTCCTGACGCCGATGTTCGTCCTGCCGTTGCCTTCTGCCTTAGGTACAGCATCTCGCTCTTCTGTGCCTCAGTTCCTAAATCTGTGTGGTGATGGTTATAATCCTGCCAGCCTTTTCCTTCTTATTTTTACGGCAGTTCTCAGTAGGGGAAGTTTCTTCTTTTTGAACAGCCTTGCTTTCAATTTAGCAACTCTCTGCTTTCCTGTAGAAAATTGCAAATAGGTTATTCCAGCTGCTTTATTCCTACACCAGGTTAATTTCTTTCCTTGGGACTTGACTGCACCGTGTTGGGTGAGGAGGAGGAAAATGCCTGCCATGAGCAGGCTTTCGGTGGTGAGGAGCTCCTCTGAGCTCCTGGTATTTCCCTTAGGGCTTCCTCCAGTCCAGAGCAAGGAAAAAAAAATTAAAATCGAGGTGGTGGAACCCAACACAATTTTTTACACTTGTTTTTTCTTTCAGTGGTTTTGTGATTTATTAACTCTGAAGTAGATCAGGGAAATTTATCGTATTGCATTTTTGTATTGCAGTAGCATCCTGCATACACAGTTGGGATTAAGTCTATATGATACAGGAATAATAAAACATAGTTAAGACAGGCTTGTGCCCTGGAAATGGTTTGCAGACTTTGTCGGGGAGATACCACAGCTCTGTCTAGGACACAGTGAAAAAGGATGACGATGAAAATAATAGGAACATGCGGTTTGCTGTGCGTGTGACGGCGTGTGTAATTATGAGCCTTCTGGATGTTTTATTTTAGTGACACAGTAGACAAAGAAATAATAATGAAATGCATCAATGAAAACTTGAGGCAGTTGGCCACTGCTAATGTGGTAGTGGTTACTCTTACAGAAGGATTTGAAGTTTACAGTTTCAGGGTAAATTTGGGGCAAGAAGAAAGAGTATTACATGGTATTTCTGCCACCCTTTGCAGCTGCCTTCTCGTAGTGACACGCACCCAGCAGTAGGGTGGAATGAGATTATGAATGGATAAACTTATTTGCAATGCTTAATTTCTTTAAAGTGATTATTAGTTTCCGAATCATCTCTGCTGTGCTCTGAATGTACACTGCGCTTCCAGAGAGGTGGATAAGCTCAGAAGAAAACAAAATAAAACAGTGAGGGTTTTTGGCATCGTAAATGTTTCGCGAGTTGGATGCCGTCTCAGATGTTATGAGCTGAGGTGTAAAACCAGCTTTGGCGCAGATCCAGCATCCCCCCCTAGGAAAGGCATGAGAATTACCCACGAGAGAGACATCAAATGCACAGTCAAGGCTGTGGATCCTGCTGCCACCAGAATTCTCCAAGAGAGAAACTATTTTAGTTGGTTTTTTTTTTAAAAAAAAAAAGTAAAATCCCTGCAAATTATGTAAGGCTCCTTTGAAGCCTTGGAGGGAGCTGACATTCATTCTGCATCCCTCGTCGGAGAGGGGCTGGGGGTGAGAGCCAGCTCCTGCCGGTGGCAGCAAGAGGACAAGGACCCAGCCCGGAGCAGGGTCCTCAGCGATTCCTGCGTGGCAGGAGCCGTGTGTCCGGGAGCTTCACCCGTGGACCCCCAGCCGGGGCTTGGGGGAGTTGCTGCCCTCCCCCTGCGAACAAGGGAGCAGACAAACGCTGCCAAGATCTGATAATAAAATCTGTTTGGAACAGCTGTCTGCTGACAAGTATAATAAACTGTATTAATGGTGTCATTATTATTCCCTAATTAAAAGCTAATAACTAAGAGTTAATTGCCTTTAAAAGATGAAGCAGCACTATGGCAGGGATTTATCTCTGTTTTTCTTTGCTTGCCTGGCTATGCTGATATTTTCAGGCTAATTAATTGAATCAAATCTTACTGAAAACTAATAATCTCTCCATGTCGATTCAACCAATTGAATTAAAAGGTGTTTGCTGTGTGCTCGGTTTAAAAAAAATATATGTGTGCTCTTTGCAACCTGTTACCTCAGGTGATGATCATCAGCAGGGCTTGGCGTGGCACAGAGTACAGAGGTGCTTGGTGGCAAAATGTTTTGATGGGGCAAACTTTCCCCTGATGTTACGAGGAGGGAACTGGAACATCTTAGGAGCTGGAGGAATCCCACTGCCTCCAACTTGGTTGTTGCTGAATGACTGTTCTGATGCAGATGGACACAAAGCACCTGCAGCCTTAATAAATGGATTTTATCCAGAGACAGCAAAAAATTAAAATACAGCTATCCTGAGCTTTTCTCTTCGGATGTTGATGAAGATTTTTGTGGTCAGTGCAGGATGAAGGGTTGTGTTAGGATCTGATTTTTTTTCATCTGATGGGTGAGAAGCTATTCACAAGCCTTTGAGTCTTACAAGGGCTGGGACCATTTGCAGGCATGGGTGCTGGTTTCTGCTGTCCCCCGTTTCCCCTCCATCGCTGCTGTCCTGTGTGGGGCTGTGTTTTGGGGGTGTAGGTACAGCCGCAGACATGGAGCTGTGCATGAACCTCCCATCCCTGCCCCAAAAAGTAACACTTCAGCATCCCCCTTATAAGCTCCTGACAGTTGTGATGCTAATTGAAAGGAACCAAATGTTCTCTTCGGAAGTTCACTTTATCAGTGTTAATCTTCTATGTGGAGTAATTTAATAAAGTTCCCCAAAGAGCAAACTGTAAATTCATTAGTGCCCATTTTGGACCGCACCCTCCCTCATTTTGGGTAAAAAAGAGATTAGAAGTCATCTGGGCTCCGTGATAATTAAAAAGAAGATGCTCAAACATAATTCTTAATTAAACAGTAATGAGATAAGAACTTGTGTAGTCTGCTTTTAGTCTGTTGGAAAGATGCAGAGGTTCCCATTGTAATTATGTGATTTATGATCGTCCACACAAAGATGTAATTAGTCCCCCCCCCCTTTTAAAATTTAAACATTATTTAGATAAAAAATTGCACAGCAATTTGAATCTGCTTTTCCTGGTGGAATAGTAATTTGTTTGGATTTATCTTTAGGTTTCAACCTTAAAAATTCCTGCATAGCTAAGAGATGATACCCTAAAATACAAGAACCCCCTCGTGTGTCTGAGAGCCCTAAGGAGGGGGCGGCAGGTTGTTGGATGGGATGGGATGGTAGTGGGAGATGGAGAGTCAGACATCTGAGGCCAAGAAATTGTGAAAGCATGTCTTCTTGCTTAAAAAGGTGAAATTTGTGTTTCCAGATGACACCTGTGGAACCCTTCCCCCTCTGATGCCAATCTGCTGTACTAATTAGACCCACAGATGGTTTGTTTCTGCCTCTCGTCCTCTGCGAAGAGATGGAGTGAGACCTCAGTGAGCTTTTGCTGATCATCGCCAGGGAGTTTGAACCCATCTACCTCAGTGGAGTTACATAAATATTACAAACATGCATATAGCTGTACATTAAAGTGCATTCTGCTCTGCAGGAAAGCACACCAAAGGTGAGTTATTTACGATTTTTTGTTTAAACACCTGTTTGAGTCTGCTTTTGAAGCTCTGTTCTCTCGGACATGCATTGCCCTGTAGCTCATCTTTTTGTCCCAAAGTCACCTAACCCCTTTTCATCGCAGGATAGGCCATGCATACCAACCAAGGTGGAAAATCCACCTCACTGGCACAGGAAAAAAGGGCACCGGTGGTTTAAGATCAGATTGGTGCCTGAAGGGAGAGTCTGTGTGGAAAACAGTGAGAAGAGCTTGGGGTCTCCTCACCTGTGGAATAAATGTCCAGGTTAGAGGAATATGATTCCTAGACCTTGCTGCTTCACCAGAGTAATGCTAAATTGACCTCAGTAAAAATAAAATGACTAAGACCAGCTCTCCAGACACTGTGCTTTGCAGGGCTTTTGCAGAGCTCTAGCTTGAAAGGACAAGGATCGGGGCAGAGGTGTTTGTCACAGAAACAAAGAGTGGGATTTGGTCAAAGGCCTGTTGCTGGTATAAGGCTATTTTAAAGAAGGAATTTCTCATAGATTGCATCATCTGATGAGTCCTGAGGTCCCAAACCCCGCTCCCTGTGGCAGTGGCACAGATGGTTTATTTTGTGCCCTTCCCAGCTTAACCTGGCTGACCAGACTGTGCTGACCCAAAGATCCCCCCCCTCCCTCCTCCTGGCACCTTATTCACTCTTCAGGGGAAACAGGGACAGAACAGATGTCCCTCCTTTCCTCATCAAAAGCAGCACATCTCCACCTGCCAGCCCAACAGTTTTCTAATAGTTTTTAAAATATCTGGGAGTCTGAGCAGCATCTTCTGAATGTAACAGCCTCCAAAGCTGAGAACGTGAGGGTCAACAACCAGTTTTCTTTTAATTTTGCAAGTGCGGTTTTCTGGGAATTGTATTCCTACACATTTTTAATATCCTTTCTTTTGTGTGACAGCTGTAGCAGATTTTCTCTTTGCTTCTCTTTCAGATAAAGAAGCAGAGAAGAACGTGAATTCTTTTGTTGGTGGCCAGGAAGGGGCCGTTAGTGCCACCCAGCTGCTTTGCTGCCCAAATCACACACCTGATGCCACTTTGCAGGACTTGGGGAGGCTGAATCATTTCTAGTCCTGCTTCGCTCCAGCTCGCTGCTTTGTTCTGCACTTGCTTGTCCCAGGGCAGCCGGGCAGGTCCATGGGCTCGACATCACCGAGAGGCTTCGCTTCCCCCGTGGATGGAGGTTAGCTGGTGTGGGTGAAGGTTAGTCGGGTTTGTGTTGCAAGAGACGGTGGATCTGCAGCTACTGGTACTATCGCTTTCTTAGTAATTGTCCTCCCAACTTGTTCTGCTTTGATGTTATTCCCTTGTCCCACATCCATCTTCTCCCAAGACATTTTTGTCTTCCCACTGCTTGTCTCACTGGTGCGGGAGGGCTGGCGATCAAAATGTCTGTGTCTTGACCTCCAAATCGATGTTGTTTGCTGGTACGAAGTGCCTGGGCACCAGCTGCTTCAGCAGGCTGTATGGGGGTTTATGGTGCTGGTGTGGAAAAGCTCCTGTAGATCCAGCTGTGTCCCAGAGGTGCTGGTGACCACATGGCAGCTGGGGAGACCCCCCCCCCAGCACCCCCCAGGGCAAACTCAAGTCAAAGGGAGCTGCCAGGAGATGGAGGAGCACGGCCCCGCTCGCTCTGCCTGCTTCTGGCTGCTCAGTGAAAGCTGGCATCGCTTCTCTGGAGATAACTCTTCAGCATCCTAAAAATATCCCGTGGGTGGTATATGCAGGGCCCACGGCAGGTTTTTTTAATAATTTGCATTTTTTGTCATTTGCATTGTATTTATGGCTGTGTGATTCAGCGAGGTGCTATATGCCTTGACTGTCATCTCCAGGCCGGTCTGTAGGAAGGATTTGCACCTCACCCCCAAGGCAAATGGTCCGTGAGCTTCATTTCATTGTAGTGTTTTGGAGGAAGTGAAGATGGATGCATATTATACTGAAATTTCACCATCTCTTCCTCCCCCACATTTTAGGAGAATATGTATGAATCTCTGCTGTGTCCTTTTCTGTCTTAAATGTAGCAGCGTGGAAAATGTTATTTCAGTTTTATCTATTTAAAAATGATTGTATGGATTAACCAACCAAGCAGAAGGTCTCTGCTGCTGTTCAACTTGGTGTCAGTGTGTCTTTTTGGAAGACTGGTGGCTGCAGGTCACTGGCGAGCACCCAAGCGCTTTGCTTATATTTCTGCTTCCCCAGATGTTGGCAGTAACGCTGGAGGTGCCAGTCCTGTCCTGTTTGGAATAACACCTTGGTGGGGTTTGGAACATGGTAGAGATGCCTTCAAAAAATCTGGCCTTGTTGAAGAGTCTTGATAAGATTGTGCTGTGATGAGTTGTGTTAGAAAGCCGTGGTCAAGTTTTATTAAGAGAAGTCCCTTTGCTGTCTGGCAGAAATGAATTAGGTTGCTGTAAAGGACTGAATTAAAAATAGGAACCACAAATGCACGTTTCCACTGGATTGCTTTGTCTGTCCCTTGTTGTTGCCTGGGTTTGGCCAAGGAAAGTGAAGGAAGTCGCTCTGGTCTAGTCCTGGTGTGTTGCCATGAGGGTGAGGAACAAAACCAGGAGCTCATCAGCAAGTCGCTCTGGTCTAGTCCTGGTGTGTTGCCATGAGGGTGAGGAACAAAACCAGGAGCTCATCAGCAAAACCAGACCCAAAGCATTTGAGAGGGGTTAAATAAACTGCACGGTAAAGGTCTCACAACTCCCCTTTACCCACCCCTGCCTTTAAAAGCTGGACACCTACTTATTTTTAATGGTGAATGCTAGAAATGCAGGACCTCAAGTGGAGCCTGGGGGCTCTGTGGTCCCCAGGCCGTGGAGCTGGGAGCCCTCAGCGTTGATCCCCCCCGCGGCTGCCTCCTCCGGGCACCTCCACCGACCCGGGGAAGGCACCAGAACCCCCCACCTTCCTTCTCCTGAGGCTCAGCACGCAGGTAGACACCTCCCGAGCCGTACACAGGGCATTTATTGCCCTAAAAAGAAATATATATATATAAATATCTATCCATATATACCTGTAGAATGAGTCTGGGTTGTTCTTTGATCACAGAAATACCAGTGTGCCGTTCCCATCCATGCTGTGGGGCCGTTGGTTATTCTGCTGGAAATTGTTTGGCTCTCCCAGTCAGAAAGAGATGGGAGGACGATCCAGTGGAAGTAGAACCTGAATTAGTCATGTTTAGCAATTTCCTGAACAACACCTTACATGCAGCTCAGGCAGAACGTTATGTATTTAAAGAAAAGAGGGTTTTTTGATTTTTTTTTTTTAATCATTTGGACACAATATTTTTTTTAGAGGGGTTTATTATCCTCAGTAAGCCTGGGATAAAACCCTTGTGTAACCTATTAATCTAGGATTGCCATCTGCATGTATGTGTGTGCTTGTATGTATGCATCGCCGTATACATACACAGATGGATGGAGCCCCACACTCTCTTAATCAGGAATCTTTCTCTTTAATGACTGGAAGGGAATTGTGCGTGTCGGTCTTTCGAGAGATAAAGGCATGATGAGATAGCAACATCAGGGTTGATCTCTGTACAAATTGCAAAGGGATCTAGAGTTATCGCTCTAGCGTATAGACGGATGGATAGATAAGTAGACAATAGAAAAATAGGCAGATTAAAGATGGACTGGGATGAATATGTTAAATGGCTGGAGAGAGCGCACTGTTAATAAACAGAAATGTAGCGCCGCTGTTCAGGCTTCAGCCATCTTCCTCAGTTTGAAACAATCGAGGAATTTGATTTTATTGTAAATAGCTAATGCAAGCACAAGAAGCAGATGCAGCTGTATGCATGGTGAGGTTTAAAGCAATCACCTTCTTGTTTGTGGCTGCATGGTTATGCCCTGCTTAGTCACCAGGACAGTGTTTTCTTCAACTTCTTCATAATTCTGTATTCTTTATCTGCTGTATCCTAAATGTGGCTTTAAAATACACAACCCCCTTCCACCCTAGAGATGTTTCAAGGAACAGTAAAAGCAGAGGGGCTGTGCCTTACCCCTCCTCCCTGGCCTTCCTCACGCGCTGATCGGGAGGTGAAGCTGTCTCCTTTCCGAGGCTGTTTAATATCTCCTGTATCATCTCGAATGAGAAATCACAGGTCAAGCAAAAAGCAACACTTGGGATTCAAACTTAGATTTGTCTTTCGGATTTCAACTGCTGGCAGAGCTGAGTCCCAGTCCTGCTGTTAGCTGAGAGGTCAGTGTGTGCAGACTGAGCCAAATGTTAGCGTCTCTGCTTCCCTGGGATAGATGGATTTGGTGATGGGGACGTGGGGACATGCAGTGGATCCATCCCTATGGAATTCAGCCAGCATAGCACCATCGATGCCTGTCAGCCCAAGAGGGGAACGCCCAGGGCATCTCACTTCTGCACCCTTGGGGTGGCAAGCCAGGGTCCGAGCACCATCCGTGGGGTCAAAGGTGTCGGGGTCGTGCGTTCAGCATGCTGATGTAAGTAGGGTTTCACCAGCGAACAAGGCTCCTCTCCAGGCTGGTGGGGTGTTTGGCTTTATAGGAAGAGCAACAGCTGCCATGTGGATCTGGGATGGCTCCGGTTGTGGCGAGAGTTGGTGTTGGACAAGCAGAGGCTGGTGCCAGGAGTGGGAGGGATGTGAGCAGTTGGTGGCAAGAAGGCGGTAGCCAGGGGTGGGCTTTTCCTTCAGCCCCTGCAGAAGTGACCGAAGCTTGGATGTGAGGAGAGAAAGCTGTGATGGTTCTTGGGCTGCAGCTTCTGTTGTGCTCCAACGTGGGATTTGCTCCTGAAAGGGGAGAGAGGGTTTCTGTGCAGCCGTGGGGCAGAGCGGGAGCGCTGGCATGTCTGTTCGGGTGCCTGTTGGGACACTGCAATAAAAGTGTTTGAACTTGTTGTGGTTTCCTTCCTGGGAAATTTGGGAACAGTCTCCCTGTATCCCTTTCCCAGGGGATGAACCTGTTGAGATAGTAAGACAATTTTCTCAGCGCCTGTGAGGGTATTTACTTTTTCCATTTCAGTTCTACATCTGTTCAGTAACTGACTTGGAATTTGCAACCATCTTATTTAGGAGAAAGAATTGATTTCTCATTCTCTTACTGCTTCTCTTGGTATAATTAAAGCATATTGCAACATGAAGAATTCCTCCTGGCCTGGGAACTGGTTTGCCACTTGGGTAATTCTGTAAACCAAGAAAGGCTTTTCCTTTTCCTCTGGAATGTAAATTACAGTTACATCTACTTTAAAGTCTTTGTTCTGCTGCAGGGGACTGAAGGGGCTCTTGGTTTAGGTTTGTGCAGAGGCGTAGGGGCTTTTGCAAATCAATCCCTTAGTGATTTGGCATCCAGGCCATTGCAAATTAAGACTGACGCGCGAACTGGTTTTGCCCAGCATGGTGTAGATGACAACTGGGACAGGCCTGCTCCCTCCAAGCCCCCGAGAAGGGCTCTCTCCTGCCGAGCGCCGTCTCTGCCGCTCCGAGCTGACCCGCCGGCCTGTCGCTGCGGGGAGCTCCGGCTTCGTGCGGCAGCACCAGGTTGGCTGTGGGGGTCCGGGTGCCCCTCATGGCCCCGGCAGGACGTCCCACGGCAGAAGGACGGACGGATGCACGCAGACGTGCCGGGTCTTTGCTGCCCGGGGCTGGCGATGAGGTGGTCGGGCTGGACCGAGTGGGTTGGGGTTGCCACGTGCCAGGCCCATGGTCTGGGGTCTGCAGGTGGCCTTGGCAAGGGGGGCTCAGGGCTTGGTGGAGGGAAAGAGTAATTTGGGATTGACCTTTGGATCTAGCATAAATAGTTATGGTAAAGGGGAGGGGGGAGAAGGAGGGCTTAAGGAGATGTTCCTTAAACTGTGAAAAGAAGCTGTTCGGGGTTCGCATGTAAAAGATGTCAGAAAAGCCTCGAGATCCACCTGCTGCTGGAGAGGGCTGTGCAGGGGTGGGTGCTGGCTGCAGGGTTACAGCGAGGGGCTGGGGGGGGAGCACGGTCTAAGGCAAAGCAGGTGCTCGCCCTGGGGGTCCCCGGTGACGGGACCCACGTTGGCCAGGGCTGGGGTCGGCTCTGAATCCTGCCGGGGCTGCTCCTGGCTGAATCTCCTGCTGTGGGATACTGTTCCTCGGACAAAACTCTGAACTATGCCCTGGACACTCTCTCCATAAGGAAAATCTGCGTGTAGCCTGTTCTGGAGGGGTGGATTAGGCTCTGTTCTTGATGTCTATCTCACCTTTAATAAGAGTGGGCTCTGCAGCTGACATTCCCTTGTAAAACCGCCATCTGTGCTTTAACCCTGATCCTCTGTAAGGAATTGTATTGGTGTAGATCCAGAGCCCTGCTGACAGTCCTTTTCTGTAAAAATACTACCTGCTATGATTTACTCCCTCCACCATGTGCTAGCATCGCTAATAAACTGGCTGTCAAAGCTGTCTGTCGCAACTCATGTTAAAGAAAGAGTGTGACAGATTAAAAGACGACCCTTGGATCAATAAGAAGCAAGAGCCTTCCTTATTTCCTTGCTGAAAATGGGCATTAATGGATCATCACTTAGTGTGTAATTAAAATAAAAGGAAAGTCAGCCCTGTGCCAGGTTTCAGGCTGGTGCCGTCTGGCAGAGCAAGCCCTGAAAGACTGAGCTTGTAGCAAGAACTCTGATTTCATTTGCTCTTTGCAGCGAGGACCGGCGCCGCGGCACAGGCGAGGTGTACCACGCACATCCTGGAGCCCAGAATCATTTATGCTTAATCACAGCACTAGCAAATCGGTCTATTGCATTCAGAAACCGCAAGTTAGAATGTAATTTCAGCAGCTTATGAGCATCAGTGAAAGGCTGTGTCAATGGGACTATTGCGTGCAGGTTTTTTCAATGTCTTCGTGGTGCCTCTGCTGAGGCTGAGGGTGTCCTGGTCTAAAGCAGAGATGGAGAGCATAAAAACCTGCTGGTTATCTTCTGTGATAAAGCGAATCTGTGAAAAGCTTTGTGGTATGAATTATACCGAGCCAAATCAAAGTAGCAAGTGTTCCAGCTAGGAGTTTTTTGTGGAGCCAAGATCAGGTCTCTGCAGGTTCTCTGTTATCCCTCTTTGCCCTTAGGAGCTTGTACGTGGTATCTGCTCTTTGCTTGTGGTCCTTTATGGCTGTTCTGCTGTGATCTTTAGGTATTTAAAAGCGCAGTTTGGCTCTGATGGTCTGAGTCAGCCCTTGCCTGGCCCTGAGCGATGTGATGTTTTCCTCCCAGACCATCGAGCATCTTGTTTTAGTTACCTGTGGTACCTCCAAACCAGATGTCCCCAACCTGTTCTGGCTGCAGGGAACCACAGAGGTATTTATTGGCCGTGGACATCTCGGCTCCCTTCCTTGTCAGCGAGGGTTTCTCTGGATGGCCAAATCAGGATGCCTCTGATGGGTTTTTCTGTGCCAGAATCATTGTCCGGAGCATCCCGCTGTGTACATCAGCTAAGGAGGGAGGGCTCTGCTGCCTCTTCCCTCCCAACGTGCTCTTCCTGATCTTGTGGTGTGAGAGGCAGGAAAGAGCCGAGTTTCTTACCGCGGCTACAGACTTGGCTTCAATGTCTTCTAGTTTTTGCGTGGAGTGACGCAATGGAAATCAGAAGGCAAAGACGGTAATTGGTTTTTCCAAAACCAGCAATGCTGCTTGTGTTTCTTGACCTTCCAAGAGAAGCTGTTGTAGGACCGTCACGACTGGTATAGTGTCAAGGCGGACGCAGTGTTGTTGCAAGTCTTTGCAGCTTTTGTAAGCCTTACTCTTGTGCCACAAAGACTTCCTGTTTGCTTCTCTAACTGGCTTCCTACTGTATTGGTTGTTTTTTTTTTTTTTTTTAAAGATTTACTTGGTTCCCACCTGTTGTTCCAATGCTCTTTGTCACTCACCTTCCTGTACTCCATGTGGAATTTATTTCTGTTCTGTAAGGCTTTTTGCATCTCAACATGGGGGATGGTCACACCAGCTCAAAAAAGAACACAACAAAAATAAGAGACTGGAGAGCGGTGATGAGAGTGATTAGCGTCACAGAGACAAGAATAGCATTGCTGAGAATGCAGGAGACCAGGTAGGCACAGGGTGGAGGTAGGGAGGAGGCTGATGAACAGAGCTTAGAGGAAAAATCAGTTTTTCCTTTCTAATCTTCAATGACAAAATAAAGGGATCATCAAAATCAACACATTGATTAATGCAAGGTTGATGAAAGGTGTCTGTCCTGTGTTGTACTGCTGATCTGTAGAGTTCAGTCCTACAAATTATGAATCCAGGAGATTATGAAGAGTCAAAAGTCATTACTATTCATGTAACTGCCTGGAGGTACTCACATACATAATTATAAACCAGGAGATTTTTTTTTCTTTCTCCTTTTTTCCTGTGCCATCAGGGTTGCTGCTGCTTGATGTTTGTTTGGCTCCCTACCTGCTCCATCTATCATGTGGAGCAGCAACGTTTTGAAGGTGATGTAATTCCCTGGGTTCGCAGCTCACCTGATGTTTGATCACGGTTCTATGCTAACTTGCTGATTTTTTATTCTCCCCCCCTTTAAGCTTAAGCCAAAGTGCTGGTGGTGGTGGCACAGCCCATCTGTAAGTGAGAGGGGAAAAAATACCTGCTACAGAATATTCCCACCATCCTCCTGCTGCCACTTCCAAAAACCTGTGTCCTCGCCAGCCTTTCCCTGCTCGGCTCCTTTCTGTCTTAACGTGGATGAAGTGGGAACCTCAGTCTGGACTGAGCCTACATGTGAGTAAGAGCCACTGTTAGCACAGACCTGCCGAAGACTACGCTTTGGCTTATTAGGCTCTGCCTCAGCTGGACAAAGATTTTAAGCAGCTCATGTTGGCATTGAGACAGCAGCCAAGTTTTCTGCTTTCAGCATTGCCACCCCATTGCACTGTAGGTTATGGCAATGCGAGGGACGGGCTTTTGCCGGCAGCGGAGGAGCTGAGCTGCCTGGACCATTCCCCTCAGCGCAGATGTGGGAACCTCCGGCAGCGTAACAAGGCAGACCTCCATCTGCCGTGGCCATGAACTTCCACCGGGACCTCTGGCTTTCGCTGCCTTCAGTCTGTTTCTTCACTGAGTTTGCTGTTCTGGTTTTGGTTGTTGATTATTTTTTTTTTTTTTTTTACTGCTTGCCTGCAGGCTTGGAGCTGTCATCCAGAGCCAGGAGAGCACCTGGACAGCATGTGTTGGCAACTTCTTCCCACCTGGACTCCAGACCGAGCAGGGACGGGGATGAGATCTGCTCCTTTCAAAGCTACTGCCCCACATAAGGGAAACACAGACAAGTCAGCAGAAATGGAGGTCACCAAAGGTTTTAAACCTCAAGGTAGGCATAACCCACGCACCCGCGGCTTCTTGGTTGAGCCACAGTCCTGGCTACACTCGTGCCAAAGTCCACGCTGCTCTAGCTAGACTAGCAGCAGCAAGTTTATGCCTGTGTCACTGCAGCTATTTGGCCAAGAGCTCTCCAAATGAGCTTGTTTCTTTCAACCACGTTTGGCTTGTAAAGGTGGCCTATTTTTAGAAGGAGCATAAGCACAGCAGAGGGAGGGCAACCTGCTACCTGGCCTTGGGCACCACTGAAAAGGTTTTTGCAGTCGCTGAGTTACACAGAGCGACTGCTTCATTCGTTGCCCGCTCCTACCAACAAACAGGTTTGCAGTCAGGCCTTTCAGACAATCTTCCTTTAATACAAAGTCAATATATCTACATACACAGTGGTATGAAAACCACTTACTGTTTCAGTTTGAAATAACAGTGTGAAAGCAACAGCACTTTGCTCTCATACAAAGAAAAAAAACCTCCCCCCTCCCCCCAACTTGTCCAGTAAGATTTTGCTGCAACATACTTAGAAATTTGGGCAACTTTCACACAAATAAGAAGTAAAATCTCGAAGAAGCCTTTTGTTTCTTTGTTGTTTTTTTTTTTTTTTTCAGTTAAAGACAGGAAATAGATTGTTGTGGGGTCTTCTGGGTAGCACTTGATGGCCGTGATTACCCCTTCTAGAAAAATAAAAAAAAGGAAAAGTCACAGGCAAGCAGTGTTCAGGGCAGTGCGTCTTTTCCAAGACATGCTGTCCTCTGTGCACTTCTGCAAGAAAACTCCTTGTCACGTACACTTGCAAGAGCATTATATCTACAACCCAGCACACGGACAGACTTGGGCCGTTACCTACAATACACCTTTGATGTTAGAAAACCTGTGTGCGCGCTGATCTGTGCCATGGCTCCAAACTCCGCTGCCTTTCTGTCTTCAGTCATCGTAAGACACTGGTATCGTTTAACCTCCCCGTTCACCCCTGGCCCTGTTAAGACTGGGCAACATGGCCACAGCTGAAGGGGAGTGGGTTGGCACTGCCACCACGTCCAGGCCTGCCTGCTAATCTCACACCCTTCCAGAGACATGTGATATGTCTGCGATTTAAAACAAAAGAACCCAAAAAAAAAAAGAAAATCCAGAAAGGACATTTTGTTCTTACATGAGCAAGTTAAACCTTTTAAATGGTAGAAAAGCAATATGTAGAAGTAGCAATTTGCACTGCATTTTTATATATCACAGCCATTACACGTAACATTTCTACAGTGAAAAAATAGACTGTCTTTGAACATAATATGAACAAATAAGCAAATTTTTCTTTTAAATTCATTGACTGATATTCTTTGTCTTTTTTTTAAAAAAAAGGAAAAAATACACTATTTAAAAAAAAGGTAATGTCACTTGTTACAGTTACATCGATACTTTAAAGAAAGCCACTCACAGTATATGCCATTGAATGCATCTTACTTGATCTTTCCCCGTTATTTATACAGCTAGGGCATGTTCGTAGCTGTGCCAATGAGCGTGGTGGGACGTGGTACCGGGACAGTCCTGAGAGTATCTCTGCATCGCTCCCGGAGAGCCGCCGTGTTCATAGGTGAGGGGTTGGCAGCAAGAAGCAGTTGGCTATTGGAAATAAATTTCTTAAGGGTGCTTCTCAGGCTCCTTTCAGAGAGATGCTCCTGGCCTTCTGCAGCAGGAACTGGCGGGGGTGGCACAGCTGCTTGCAGCAGAAGTGGGGTTGCGTGAATGTGCAAAGAGAACAGGAAAGGGGCTGCTTTTTTTTTTTTTTTAACAGGATGTCCCACCACTGCTCAAATTAATGCCTTTGTGTTAGCTGGATGTGCTGAAAAGGGGGAACATAACCAGCAGTCAGCAAACCCAGCCCAGGGGAGCTGCCACCTCTGCCTGTCCTGCTGGTGTGCGAGGGGAGGGGGCCACACCGCACAGCCAGGTCCGGGTTTTGTATCTCCCTCTCTCTCTCTAATTTTAAATATCCTAAAAAATAAAATTTTGGAATTAGAAGAAATGAGGAATGTTCCAAGTATTCAAAATGTGAGCTATAAAACCTCTCGCGTGGCAGGGGCATTCAGTGAATGCTGTTTGCAAGGTGCCTGTAAGCCCAGAATCATCCCAATGTTGATACTGAGGTTATTAAGACTCCAGCTAGAAGAACTCCTGACCCTAAGTTTGCCTAAGTGTTGAGATTTAGTTCCTTTTCTTATCTTTTACAGAACACCTTCAATTCTGCAAGTGACTTCCTTTAAAGACTGCCAACTATATTAGTAAATAAACTGAACTCTAATGATGTAACCAAAGTCGGTTTCCTTCCCTTCTCCAGCAGTAACATTTCGCAAGGTGTGTTTTAGCTTTTGGATCTGTTTCATGATGTCCATACGTCCTCCACAGCGAACACCACTTGAGGTAACAAGAGCAGTTCACCACTTAAAGCAGTCCTTCAGCAATCTCCTGAGCTGCCTCTTCACGGTCCAGGTTACAACACGGAGTTCCTGAAGGGGTGTTCCTTTCAATCCTTCCCCCTGCTCCCCAATGCATTGTCCAGATGAAAAGGTACTTCTGATTCAGTTTTGTAAGTTCAAGCACTCCTCCTGGGTCAAAAGAGGCCTTCCAGGACTTAAGTGGTTGGTAGAGTCTGCACAACGGATGGCTTTTTATGTTGCATAGTGATCAAAACTTCCCAGATACTCCAGAGCTGCCTGGTAACAGAACTGGTATTCATCCTGCAAACAGTAAAGAGAACCGGCTTCACAGGTTTGAAATAGCTCTTCAGGATCCCTGCCCTGCTTTCCAGCTAGCACATAACTTGGGCAGGAACCATGCACAGATTCTTTTATTCTCAAAGAGCTGCAAATTACCGAGAAAGGAAATCCCTTCCCTTTACTGTTTGTGCATCATGATGCCAATCATCCCACCACTAACTTCTGGCTCTGCAGCCAGCGTGGGCTGCGTTTAGAGGCAGGTGAGTCCCCCTTACCTCAGACAGCGATGAGATAAGAATCAAGGCTAGCAGCCTAGGATGAAATCCTTAAGAGACCTTATAACAATGTTTTTTTGTTTTGTTGGGTTTTTTAAATGACTTGGGTAAAATCAACAGTGAATCCTGGGCTTGCCAAGTAATCTTCAGGTAAGGTTTTGCTAGTGGTTTGAAAGGCAAAAAGCATGTTCCACTCAGCCAGGGCGGCCAAGGGATTGGCTGTAGCCCTGGTGCTTTGCTATTCAGTCCTTTAATCTAAACTATGACAGAGGATGGGTTCCCCACTCCACCTTACCTCTGTTTGCACCATAGCAGGTCGTTGTGTTCGCAGCATCTTTACTGTCTGGAAAATATCTACAACACCCTCATAACGCATTCTTTCCAGGACGATACTCAATGTGATAAACACTCCAGTCCTGCCCACACCAGCACTGCAGGAATGGGAGAAAAAATGGAAACCGTATGTTACAACGTTCAAGTGCTTCTCTAAATGCTTGAGGTTAAGGAAGGTATGGTTGAGCTGTGGGCTATGAACATGGTAGAACTGGAAAGCCTCTGTCAGTCCTCCAGGAGGTAGGAAACAGTAAAACTGCCTGAGTGTGTGACCCAAACAAATCTCTGAGAAAGTGAAATAAAAAAACCCAAAAAGCTTTGGGTAGTGGTAAACAGTATTCAGTGTGAAAATGATTACTAATATGTAACATTAGGTGCTTTTAAAATTAAATCATTTTAAGAATGCATTATCCTCTCCTGCTCGGGGTAGGGAGGTACAATTCTACCAGCAAACACAACCCAGCAGCGTTTGAGGTGCAGAACTGGGCTAAGACTGGTAAAAAATACTTCTAATTCTGCAGGTCAAATATTAACACCGTGGTTCCCATCTCCTTCGGAGTAGCAGCATATCATACCTGTCCCCTAAATACAAAGGGTCAAAGGCCTTGCGGGCAGTGCCCAGGGCTGAAGGGAGGTAAGCGTGGTTGGCAGAAGCAAGCGTTTGGCACCCCTCCTCCAGCTACCCCCAAGAAATCTGCCTGCAAAGAAGGGTGCGAAAGGAGGGAGATAGCTGTAGGATTTTAATTCCTTCTGCTCTTTTGCATCCTCAGCTGAATTAGGTGTTTCCACTTGTACGTGCCTACCTGCAGTGGACAGAGATGGGGCCGTCCTGGCCAAACTGTTCCTTGGTCTTATGTACCTGTCCAATGAAATCGATAAACCCTTCTCCCGATTTTGGCACACCTTGTTCTGGCCAGTCAGTGAACTGGAACTGACGAACAGTTCGTGACTGACCATCCTGGGGGAGAAAACAGTAATATTGAAAACATCCTGTATTTGTGGTACTGAATACAAAAGGCAACCCTGCCACCCCTTATTTTATTGCTAGTTCATTAAGGAGCACAAAAAGTTGAATGAACTTTATGTTATAATCAAGTGAAAATAGGTATAATTTATATATATATAATGATGAAGCTGCTCATGTTCTAGGTGACATTTCTGGAGTCAGCTTGTCAGTACACATCTATGCTCCTGGCAGGTGTGCTGAAAGCCCTGACCACTGCAAAGACTGCACAGATGGAGTCTTCAGCAAAGGAACATTGAAGGTGAGGTTATGGCCTCTCTATCAATCTTGAGAAAGAGTTGCTGTAGTGTCAGAATTACAGCTGACAGGAAGATAAATCTTATTCTACCAGGACTGATGAGGCAATCCTCCTTCTCAACCTTGCGAATAGAATTATCAGGTTCCGTAATACTGGCAACCTCAAAAGCAGGAGAGACTACTTTGAGTGAGGGTTACATTTGCTAAACAAATTTCAGACGGTACTGAAATGTTCCTTCAGATGAGAAATCTGACACTGAATCTAGGATTATTTGAGTGAATGTGACCCTTTGACGACGAGTAACAGTGGCTCCTCTTAAAGCCAGAGGAGAAGTGTACATTTCCTGTAGGGTGCAGAGTATCCTTTGCGAGTCTGTGTTTTTAGTAGCTGTAGGGAGATACCATTTTCTCCTTTCATCATCACAAATAAGCTGCAAGTAAAACAAAGAGCTGGGTACATCTCTAACAAAGGTCCTCACTACTCTGTGATTAGTGAGCAGAGGTTAGAAAACTACTTTCAAATTGTAAGAAGATGTATTCAAGTACAGTCTGTTTTTGTGTGTTCTGTTCCTCATCACAAGTAAGCTCTCCTCCACTGATGCTAATCCCAGACTTTCACAGAGAAAGTGTTTACACCTCAGTCTTTCTTAGGGAGCCAAAACACACCAAATTCCCTTGTTTTTGGTAAGCGTGGGTTTGATCCACTCCAGCCCAGCCCCAGCTCTAACCCTCACAAGCACAGGCTGCACACTGTGCAGCATGCACTTACCCTGGCATCAGTGACCTTGAATTCTCGCAGGATGTACTGGGGCATGTTGTATTCAGCCATGGGATCTACTACGAAGTACTGGTACCGGGCAGAGCGCTCCGCTGGCCAGTACTGATGGCACTTTTCCTGCCAAGGGGAAAGAAAGGTCTCTGTTAGCCCTTATGCTGCAGGCTTCCCCTCATGCTTCTCCTTAGCACAGACTTACCCGACCCATCTCGCGAAGCTTAGTCAACATCACGACGATGGTGGAGTTGTTCTCCCATAGCATCCGCCAGAAATCTTCAGTGGTCTCTGCTAGTGGCCCTTGAGTAGCAATGTACGCTTTCTGTTGTCTGAAAGAGAGGCCAAACACAAGGGGTGGGTCAAGCGGGTGTAGAGAATTCCTTGGGCAGAAGCTTTGGGAAATGCATACAAAGGCTAGAGCACAGGAGAACAAATGGAAATGCTGGGGAAGAACTAGAACAGTGCAAGGTCTAAAGGGGCAGGAGGTGACTTTGGGTGCTAATGGCCCCCCCAAAACCAATCCAGTGATGAAGCTTTCTCTAAATACTGTTTCCAAGGGATAAATCTAGATTACTCTAGCATGATAACCTATATGGAAAGAAGGTGTAACAGGCTGCATGCCAGCTTCCTGGAACTAGAATCCATGTTTTCTAGGCCCGAGTAGCACCAAGAATTCAACTGCCAGGCATGGAGATGCCCTAACCCTGGTGCCAGGGCCAGGACTGCTGCATGCACCTGGAGGTGAGGAAATGTGCACACAGGGTTGCTTTGTTCCCTCAGTTAGGGCTGAGCTTTAGCTGGCTGGGCTCAGAGCACACCAGTGGAGGGCTGCAGCTCCTAGGGCTGGAGCACATGACATATATTGCCTGTGGGAAGCTGTCAGAATTGCCACATCCCCAAATCACAAAAGTAATAAAAGGCTAATCTGTTTTTAGAAACCTCCCAACAGCAAAATCCACCCCTCACTGACACCCTATGTTTAGGACCTGCAGCTGGCGAAGGATTTGGTTTGCTTTAGGGGATAAGTAATTTTAAGACCACAGAGAATAAAGCTTATCAAAAGGGCCATATTTGAGTCTATGTCAGTAGTTGGCCACCAGCAAGAAGGAATTTACCTCTTGCACTGCACCGCTGTGTGTGGGTGTACCTAGGTGTTGGGACAGAACAACAGACTACTCATGTTAAGAAGTCCAGCCCTTACTAATTCTGCATCCTTAGGCTCATACGCAGAAAACTCCCTGACCGCAGCAGGCCAGCAAGGTGCCGTTTACCTGTAGCCATCAATAAAGCTGGCATTGATGTAGTCTGACCCTTCCACTCCTCTGATGGGCTGAAGGCAGACCCGTGTGGTCTCGTATGGCATGATGTTGACAAGGCGATTCTTGAATTTGTTGCATGGGAGGTTTGCGCTGATGAACCTGGAGGTGTGGGCTTTGGAGTTGGCGAGTCGCTGAAGGCAAAAGCAGAGTCACAACCGTTTTTTGAGTTTTTTTGTTTGAGCCCTATGTCAGCCCACTTAACTTGCCCTCCATGTTCCACCATATTGTTCTGCCTGGTGAGCCCTCTTTTTTTTGGGGGGACGTGGGGACAGAATCTGAGACCCTTCCCTAAGCAAAACTTTTGGGGCGGGGAGGGGG
>JANZLQ010000095.1:39662028-39693359 GCA_026212715.1 Elanus axillaris
GGGGGGAGGGGGCAGGGGGAAGTGTTTAAAAACCCAATCTCTATTTGAAATGACCAGACAAGCCTCCTGCAGCAAAGGTAGGTCTCCCCTGGGAACGGCAGCAGCATAAGTCAGAAAAGTAATTACTTCTCTGACATGGAACCAAAAAGTTCCCATCAGGCTTATAAAGGCTCCCTGTCTGCTATGCATAAGTGCCAGCAGAACAAAGCTCCTGTGGGAAATACAGAGCCCTCTGTCCCCATTCAAGCATCTAGCATTACCTTGAACTCCAGCTCCATGCCTGTCACATGCTCTCCGACTTCAATCTGTGCCAGTTTCTGGATGTAGGTGTAGAGATTCCTAGCTGGGACCTCTGTGTTGCCACAAGCAACAGCCTCAAGCAAGGCATCGTGTATAAAGCTGTACTGGTCTTCTGTCTGTACCATGTAGTTGCGCTGCGACCTCATGAGGGTGACGTGCCCATAAATGTCCACTGTCTTCTCATGTTTTATCCTCTCTAGCATGGCATCGATAACGATGAAGCAGCCGGTCCGTCCAACGCCCGCACTGGAAAGAAAACGGGGAATAAAATGAAGCAACAGACTATTCTGCCACTGAAGAAAGATATTCCAGAAGGCCACCCATGAGTGAGGATCCTTCCACTGCCACAAAAGCAGTGAACACAAGGTAGAAATAGACGCACAAGGCAGAGAGTGAACAACAAATGCACTCAGTGACTGGGAGGGAACCATGGCCTTGCGCACACAGCTTCTGACGGACTGAGGCAAAGGAAATCCTGACAAACCAGCCAAATGTGTGGGTCCAGCCATTCCATGAATTTTGTTGTATTAAAGGAACTTGCCTAATGGAACTGGTGCTGGTGATTGCTACTGCCAACTCACCTCAGTGTGTTACTCGACTGTGTTGGAGGGTTTGGACAGTTGTACAGCATGCAGTGGAGGACAGTGGTGACACCAAAGTCACGGCTGCTCTGAGTCACTCTAGTGCACGAGCGCAGTGCTGCACAAGGGCCAGTAAAGCCTACAATGGAACCTAAAAAGCTGAAGCCCACCTGGGCCAGTGCTGCCACAACAGCAGAGAGAGGCTGCTGGATCAGAGCCAGCAGAGGGAAAGGTCCCCTCATCTTCTGTGTGTATCTGTACAGGGAAGTACTCAGGCTTAGCCCCAAAGTTTGCAATGTGCAGAGGTTTGCTTTGTTCAGCTCAGTTTAACGAAAACTTCCCAAACCCAGGTTTGGTCTTATGTCACCTGAGGACAGGATGGAAGATAAAAACTTGGCTCTGGTGACATGCCTATTGCCCCTCCATACAGATCTGCCCCATTTCTCCTACCTCTTCATCTGCGACAGCCCCAGGACGGAAGCTCTCCTGGCAGACACACAATTATGACAACTGTAGGTAGGGGGGTCTAGGCTTGAACAAAAGGCTGGCACAATCCGAGGGCTTAAAAAGCATGTTTAATCGCTCAGATCTTTCAGCAGCTGAGAAACTCTGATGCTGTAATGAGTAACATGCGTCACCTCTTTTCCTGAATGTTTTTGTGCGTCGAGGTAACATCAAACTTGAGTGTAATGGCATTTGTGAATCAGCAGGGCTCTGTGGGTCTATGCATTTGCCACTGCTAATAAAGGTTTCCTTTTATTATTCCAGTGCAGCCCCTTTTTTCATAAAGCCCCCTTGATCTCTGTTAATTAGACTGCCTAACACCTGAACCAAGCAGGTGACTGGAGCTTTGGCAAGAACGGAGCAGCTGATCTGGGAGCTGGTTCCTGCACATTGAGAGCTGACAGCTCTCTTTATTCATTTTCTGAGAGGTGCACGACAATTGCCATCTGCAAGGTTAGTGATAAGTTGCCTGCTTACAAAGACTGTTTAAATGGCATCCTCTACGAGAGGCAGGACTAGCTTCCCCCAGCAGCCTGTACAATTCAGATGTCTTCCCTCAGTGCCGAGTAACCTGCAGGCTCCTCCACTCCCTCCTGAGGAACACAGGGATTTATCTAAGTTGAGGCTGCAAGCGTTCCTCCTTGGGTTGTAAATTGAATAAGGGAACACTACCTGCCCATAGGGGCCTTCAGTTTGTCATTATCAGAATGGCTGCAGCACTCAAAAAAACTCCCCTTTCAATCACTGTCAGCTCTCCCTTTGACAGCTGAGGCAGCTCTGCCTCCCAATGCAGCAACACTAAGCAGCTTCCTAGGTCACACTTGCTCTTCCTCCTTTTCCACTGTGACAAGAAACAACCCCTCCGTGCAGAACCAGACACAAGTACAGCACGGGGCACTTCCCGTTGCTAACAAGATCTGAGTGATCTGGTGCAAACTAAACGACTCATCATCTCGGGAAATTCTGCACTTAATGAAAATCCCTAGTATCCTCCTCAGATGCTGTCTGGGAATCCACTTTACAAGACAGCTTTCCCCTGCCAGGTACTCTCTAGGAGACTGTACATGTCTCCTAGGTGCAAATCAACATCCTTCTGAACTTCTGCCTCCCTTGCAGATACCCCCACGCAAAAATTAGGTGAAGCAAATCGGTACCTGCAGTGCACCACAATGGGACCAGCATCAGGGGGGTTGCAGGTTTTCACTCGTCTCAGAAAAGCCAAGAATGGGGTGGGGTACTCGGGTACACCGTGATCAGGCCATGCTGTGAACTGGAACTGGCGGACCTCTCGCTTCTCACTGGAGCCATTCTGCAAAGACAAAAGAGCACCAACAGTAATGTAAGGTACCAGCACAGCGCCATACCCTGCCAGTGCTGTGTACGGAGTCTGTGCCATAGCCCATCTCCAGGGGAAAAACAGGAGTGGGAGAAAACCCACCTTATGAAGGGAGAACGTTCGAACGCAGAATGTGGCCAATTCAATCGTATCGAGTAACGTCACTTGAATCATTCCGTAGGTGTCTGTACCTCGGCCCGGCCAGTACTGGTCACACTTTATCTGGAAGACAGGAAGAATTGCTCAGTGCTGGAACAAACCCCACACTGCAGGGGAACTGTGGTGATGTTACAGGTGAAGCTGGCCAGGTCGCAAAGGGGAGGGCAGGTGCAAGAAACATCCTTCCAGAGCACCACAACAGGGACAGACGCTGTGTGAAAAGCTCCTACTGACTAAGCACAGGCTTTGATGCACCGCATCAATCATGTAGACAATAGACTGGAATGATCCTGAAGATTAGAGTGAATGTACTGGGGCTTGTTAAACAAGAGAACTGAATGTGAAACTTGCCACATGATTAACTGTGAGACAGACCTACAAAGCATGGAATGGGATTGAATGTCCTCTTCTCTTGGAGTTGCAAAGGAGGCTCCAGCTTGCCAGGGTGAATGGTTTGTTTTTTTAAAAGCAATGAATCACTGAACTTTCAGGGTGCTGGCAAAGCAGGCAGAAATCCCCCACTGACATAAATGTGGGCTGCAGATCAAAGGGATTTGCTGTTCCCCATCCCTACCCTCCAATCCCCCAGGATTATGACTAACTAGTCATCCCTCTCATGCATCTTACCCGTGATTTCTCCTCCAGCTTAGTCATCATAACAATAGTAGCTGAACGCTGCTCCCACACCATCCTCCAAAAGTCTCCAAAGGTCTCTGGCAGAGGCCCCTGCGTGGCAATGTAGGCATTCTGCTTCCGATAGCCATCAATGTAGTTGGCGTTAATGTAATCACTGCCCACAATTCCTGTATTAAATCAGCAAAAGCAAGTTAGTGAATTGCGCAGGACTTTATATAGTTGGAAGCATGAGGAGATCTTTGCAGGAATGTTGTTAGAGATAATTCCCCTGAAACACACCAGAGCCTTCATGGCTTGGTGGGTTAGAATCAGAGCTAGGAGTAACAGGCTCTTTGCAAGTTTTTCCCAGCTGAAGTTTCTGCCTCGAAGGTCTGCATTGCAGGCAGACAAATAACTTCTTGCAAAAGCTACTAGAGATTGAGTATCAGGCTTTGAAACCATGGTCTTCCTATTAGTGTTGGTACCAGGAGCAAAAGTCCTGGCTTAGGGCTCTTGCTTCGCTGGTCTCAAATAGGACAAAACCAAGTCCTTGTCCCAGAACACCCAGAGTCTGGACAGCAAATGCACCTGGTCGATGCACTGCACAGTCCATAGCCTAATCCCAGGCAGTAAGCTACAGCTGGACAAAGTAAGGAATAAACCCAGGCTTGATTCAGCCAGTAAAGGCTTTGAAATTACAGGCTTTGACTTGCTTTAAATTGTCCGCTGTAATTTTTAGGAGTGGGGTTTTTTTTTCCTATTCGCATGAGTTACAGGCTATTGAGTTACAGCTGCTCGCCTCTATCTTTGCTTGAGGGGTTTCGTATGAGTGGCAGGACGTACTGCCAGAGTGAAGAGGGCGATTGGGACATGGCAGGAGAAAACTGCTCTGAAGTTAAAATGGACATTGGCAAGCACTGATGTTCAGGTTCAGCTTTAGAAAGCCTCAGATGGGCACAGAGGATCCGCACTGTTTGGCGATTTGGCCCATTCCTAATTACAGCAGAGCGGCTGGCAAGGTTGGCAGGTTTCTGCTAACCTATGATTAACTCTATACAGAACCCTTAACTCCTGTCTCGAGGGGGAGCCAAGGGTGGGGAGAAGTACCAATATGAAATTGGGTTGCTAGTCCTCATCCTGCTGTAGCAATAGACATTGCTTCTTCTGTTGGCGAGGTGCAATCCATGCTGAATTGCCTGCCAGTCCTCAAGGGTACTTGGTAATTTCAGCTGCTGGTAGAAATGGCTTTTGATTAAATTTCTGGAGGGTTCCCTGCCCCCATTCCTTCCCAATCTGAAATTTCAGGAGGGAGGGCGGCTGTGCAGCAGCAGCAGGAACATGATCAAGGCTGAGCTTCCGGAATTAATCTCCTCTCCAGCCCCCTCGGGTCCACTCTGTAATTTAAAATGGTGGCCATGAGCTCCTGCAATGTTTCGCTGTGTGACAGGCCCAGTTACAGAGAAGTCACGGAATTAAAGCCACTACTTCTTCTTGACCAAGTAGACGATGACAATTTGCAGCCTTGACAAATCCAGATTTAAAACAAAGAGAAAGCAACAACTAATTCCTCCAACTCCTTTCATCTTCCAGCCCTCAGCATAAAATACAGGCTGGTAAGAAGGAACACACCAGCCGAGACATGTCAGAACCTCTCAGGTGCTTGAAAGTTAAACCTCAGCCTGTCATACTTGCACCATCAGTCCCTCACGATGCCACCCGGGCAGTTAGGACTGCTGCCAGCATCCAGCCCTGTGCTTTTTTTTTTCCTGAAAGCCAAGACCAACTCAAAGTGTCCTTCATTTCTACACTTGTGCTCTGCTCTTTTCCCTTGAATGACAAAGCAACTTTTTAAATACTTTGCTTTCCTTGGCTCATACAATATTAATCCCAGAAGAAAAACAAGCCAGAACACAGTCATCTTCACAATGAGAAATGTTTAAAATCCTCTAATGGCAGACAAGACCAATCCAGATTTGTGCAGCTTTTTGGCAAGTCACCACAATCTGTTGTTACCTCAGGAACAGCTCTTCCACTTCCCCATGTCCCTCAGAGTTACCTCAGCAGAGGGAGATTATTCTAGCAATTGCCTTGTCACAAGGGCTTCTGAATTAACCTTTACATTCACCTGGGGGTTACTAGGACATCCCGTATCCTCTCTGCTCAGATAAGCAGATCTTGGCAATGCAAGAACTGGCCTTAAATGCTTTATCCATACAGCACAGCCACACACAACCTGAGACAACAAAACTTGAGTATTATCTTGGCAGCAGCAACTAAAGCAGGTGCCCTGCTAAACTCCATCTCCTCTCCACTAAAAGCTTCTCTTATCCTAGTGTGCACCAGAGCAACTCTGTCAAGAGCCTCGAGTTGTGAAATTTAATGTAAATTTTCTGACTGCACCATCAGTCACGTAAGAAGCTCAGGGAACAATTTATGACCTACCAGGCTAACACTAACCCCTTCTTATTCTTAGCCTTTTACGGGCCAGGACTGCAGCAGCAGCTGCATATCAAGTGATCTTTACGTCTGTACAACTCAGCAGCCACATCTTTGCTATGTTGCCGACACTCACATTTGTACAATTAGCCCCGCACTTACTTCTCATTCATCCGCTGTACAAATACACTCCACATCCATTGCCACCCACTGCCCTGTTCCTGCTCTCTCTAAAGCACTATGTGGTCTGAATTCTTCCTGTTAGTCAGAAACGTATCAAGCAGGGATCTCCAAGTAAAGGGAAGACAGTTTCTCGATAAACGAGCCCTTGAAATGAGAGACTGCAGCTCCAGGGAATATGTCAGTCACCAGAATTTAACAAATGCCTGGTTTACAGAGGTATCTCCTGCTTGCTAACCTCCCAGGGAGATGCTAAGAGAAGAATGTAGACAGAGGGTGACAGGGAAGGGAGAAGAGCTTGTGCAACATTTCCCTGCAGCATCTTCAGCCTAGCACTAACGTGTAGGTGTAGGGATGCTACAGTACCTTCAATAGGCAGCAGGATGACGCGCGAGTGGTCATAGGCAATCACGTTTGCGTAACGGTTTTTGGGCTTGTTCACTTCAAGGTTGGAGTGCTCCCAGGTGAACTGCTGACCAGGGTCAATGGACTGGAGGAATTGGGAAAGAAAATGGAAGAGTCAGAGAGGAGAAAAACAGCAAATCAAGCTCTGAATACCTTGTTCTGTGTGGGACAGATCACGGCTCTGAAGATCTAGCTGAGGAACGCAGCATTCACTGTTTGCTTCCCTTAAGAACCGATCTTTGCTGTGGAAAAGCCCCAGCCAGGTAGCACAGCGTGCTCACGTCCCACCTCCCATGGCCCAAAGCGTACCCAGAGCGATACCTGAGGTAATTCCCCCTCTGGCATGATGCAGTGCAACCCGGTGGCAAAAGCATCAGTGCAATTTCAGGCTGCAATACAGAGGCCTTGGATCGTACTTCTGCCGAGGCTGCACTGGATTAGTTACAGCCTTGCGTTACCGACACTGATAAACGGCCGGCAATTGGGAGAGAACAACAGGAACAATCACATCAGGATGTGTTTATGAAATGATGAAGAGGCTAAATCTGTGCATGCTTAAACTAAACAACAAATAAGAGGGCATAAATATACCAGTGTCTTGGTGAGTACTAATACCTGGGGAAGAAGATATTTAAGCTAGGACAAGGTTTATAACCACGTGTGCAAGCAGGATACGAAACATAAAGGAAAAACTTGCTGTCGTGGGCAGCAGAAAGGGACCTGGCTGCTCTGTATAGAGCAGAGACAGCATTACTTGGGACCACAAAGGCTGAGTGCCGAAGGTCTCCCAGGTGCGGAAGGGGGAGAAAGCACCACGGGAGTCTGGCAGGGGCAGGTACCTGCCTGCTCAGCAAGGCAGAAGGAGTGCATCTCCCCGGACAGAGAGGGGGTAAGGACTCTGGCCCTAAGAACCTGAATCAACATGGCTTTTTCATAGGAGGGATGAAGGAGTAAACAATTAAATGCAGTGGAGAGAAAAATTCTCTCTGCCTGTCCTGGTAATTTATGCCAGGTTTGGTGGTAGTTGTTTTTTTTTTTTTTTTTTCCTAAAGTCCAGCTGTCCCAGATATGGAAATTAGGTTAATTACGTTTACCTCTAAATCCTCAGCCAGAGAATTAAATAAAACAAGGGCTTAATTCCTTCATCATTTTGCAGAGCCCTAGGGGTTTGCCTCAATTGGAGGCTTGGCAGGAGCGTGCTGACTTGTGTTTCCTGCTGTTTTCTCTCCCTCTCCTTGCCTGCCATTCCTGGCTGGTGGGGACAGGGTCCCGCACACTCCTGCCTGGATTCGTCCCTTTGAGCTTACAGAGGTTGGCCCTTGCCAGGCAGCTGCTCCCACTGTCCTCCCCACCTGTGCCGACCCCAGAGCCCCCCAGGCACAGCTCGGCTCTGGTGGTTGTGGCAACGCTGGTGCAAAACCACCCAACACAAACATCCTCTTGCACTCTTACTGTGGAGCATTTCTAACTAATGGGTATTTATACTGTTGTAATGTGTCTGTTTGCTCTCTATCCCTCTAATCTCGCCTCGCATTCATTTCATTAGCGATGTTTGTTTAGCTCTGGCTCTCCCACTAGAGGAGGTTGTGCTGGAACAAAGCCAGGGCACTTGGGATATTGCATTATGCAAATCAGTCTTTGAAATCTGGATAGAGCATATTAACAGGCTGCTGCTCCCCCTGCACCCAAATGTGGGGTGAAAGACCCCAGCAGAGCAAACGTGCCTTCTCCAATGCACAACCCCCTCCGCGGGTGTGGAGCTGTGAGTACAGAGCTGCTTCACGCATGCCGATGTTTGCAAGCCAGACCAGGGAGAAAGCATCCCAGAACCAGTCCTTTGTTCAGAAAATATCCCTTCGCTCTCTGCCTGCAAACAGAACTAGTCAGTCTAGACTAGTTATTAGTCTAAAAATATCAGGGCATTTTATGTCTTTGAACAACATCAAAAATTCAGTCATACATTCAATGTGCAATGAAAGCAACCCACATACCAACGGCCCCGGCAGCACTGGGCATTTGCACTGGGATTTAACCAGTGCTGATGCAGCCATGATACCGCAAGCAGACAGGAGCAGGTTTGTGCAAGCACACAGCCCTTCCCCGTCTGGCGACAAGGAAGCCACGCTATGTAGTGGCAGTGGTAACGTGGGGGCTACGATGCTCTTTGCCCCCTCAGTCCGCCTTGGGACTGGCCCAACCCATCAGCCCCAGCAAGGTGGGAATTTTACAGTCCAGGACAGTCATTTGAAATGCAAGTCCAGCAGCAACTGCTCTGCCCAGCTGATGGCTGCAGGAGCCCATCTGAGTAACCAAACATTAGCAGGAAGGAGAAGACAGCACAAAACCCCCAGACAAGACAAGAAAGGCACAAATCACCCTGTTTTCTTAGCTTTAGCTCTGTGCCTGCTGATCATGCCAGCTGCAGAGGACTTACTGTTCATTTCATCTAACTCCAGCTATCTAAAATTGGCTACCGCATTCCTTGGCTTAGTCCTCTCCATGTTCAGCAGCAAGACACAGGTACCCCCAAGGACAACTCCCCATCCCATCTGTCTAGCAGTCATCTTCCAGAAACGCATTCCCCTTCATGAAGGGAGCTTAGACCCTGCCCAAGATGCCCACTCTTTGGACAGAAATGGCTCATGAACCAAGCCTCTATTTTATGATCTGGAACTGAACCTAGCAGAGCACTGAGCAAGTACTTAATTTTCAATACATAAATAGCTTTTTTATTTCAACTAACTAGATCCTTAAAATGAAGCTATGTTTATTTGGATGAGGGCCTGTTTGAATTTCCTAATTCCCTGGCTCTGCAAACCCATGCACAGCACTCACTCTTGCTCATACCTCATACTCTTGGGACAATTTCAGGTTATCATTAGCTTTGAGATGCTCTGTGTGTTCAGCCAGCTCGGAAACAGGGATTGGTGGGTGGCTGAGCATACCTAAAAGACAAGACAGCAGGAAAAGAATCTCATTTAATAATAACTAAAATTCACAACCGTTGCAACATTTTATAAGAAAGAAGAAACAAGGAAAGAAAAAAAATTACAATGTAAGATCTGCAATGAAAGTAGGGAGGTTAGAAGAGAAGAATTCAGGGCTCGAAATTGTGTCCTTGGAAGTAAAAAAATAAAAATCAAGGAAATAATAAAAAAAAAAAACAGTAAAATGAGAGTGTTTCCATGATGGCCCCATTTTCAATGTATAAATCAGAGCAAAACAAAAAGGAAAATCCAAAGAGCAGATGCATGTTAGCGATTCCAATAGTGGACTTAAAATGAGCAAACGCTGCCAGAGGAACCTACGCAGCAAATGTTACAGCACCCGCAATGATCATAAACAAACTCCAACACAAAAGAAGGGAAGGGGCAGGGATCCAGCCAACCATGGTGATGTGGGGCAGGGGGAGGGAATGCAGATGGGGGGAAGCAGGGGAGGCTTTTCAGGAATTGTCCTTTGCACAACACTGGCTCTGTAAGCTTCTTGGTGAGCTCATGGACGCAGAGGTCTAGCCTTCACCGCTCCAAGAGTGCAACCAGGTATGGAAACATCAAGTACTGGCTCCTTTTCCTGCTCACGGCCAGTGGATGATGTTCCCTCTACAGCACAGCCCGCAGACGGCCAGCGCTGCTCTGTCCTCGCCCTCCCTTTCCCACCTATGGGGCAGGCTGTACTGACCTTGTTGCAGTCTCTGCTGGGGAGGTCATTACCTTTTGTGATGGAGAGGCAAAAGCTCCTCTTGACCCCTCTCAGTCTGGGGGATGGGAAACAATTTGCTGAGGAGACCGATGATTCATGACCCTAGTTTACCTGCTACCCTTGCAATTCTCACCAACACTTAGCTGTGCTCACATTGAGGCAGACAGAACTGCCAGGGAACAGACTTGATCTTCTCTGAGATGTACTGGTAGTGGGAAAGCCACACTGCATCAGACTGGTCAGACTGAAGGCACATCTCAGCCACGAATGGGGCTGAGCAGCAAAGGTAGACTCGGTTTTCAGTCTGTAGCGTGATTTGCACATCCTGCTCCGAAATGGGCTGCTGGAGCTCTGGAAAAAGCAGGGATCCTTCCTGTCCTATCATCTCAAATAGCTACGCTACAAATCAAGGTGGAAAAGCGCTCCGTGCTTTGCTCATCTGCATTGGATCGTGTTTTTTCAAAGGCTTCTTCATGCTGTCTGCCAGCCGATCCCGCTACGAGTGACAGCGGACAGGCAACGACAGCAGCATGTCGAGAAGCCCTGGGCAGTGCCCCCAATGAGAAGGTCAGGAGTGGAGAAGAGATGGAAGCCAGGGAGAATTTCGAGCCCCGTGGGTGTTGGTGTGTGACAAAGCAGCGGCGGTGGCAGCAGCATGGTCAGATACTCTGAAAACTCAGCACAGAGATGGCAAAGCAAGCATGACATCCTCAGTTTTACAGTGACTTCTGGAGAGATGCTGCCTCCCCCAGGCCTGGGGACAGGACAAGTCTGCCACAGAGTGGGGACTTGAGCCACCACTCAAACAGGTTTCTCCTAAGCTAACTAGACATCTATTTTCAGCACAATGAAGTCTGGCTGAAAATAGAAGTGGGGGTGAGAATACAACAGAATAACTCACAAAAATAACCCCCAAGTATTCTGGAGGCTGCGCTGGCTCCATTCTATCTGTGAAGTATCAGGGCAGAAAGTCTCTCCCAGCTCATAGAGGAGAAGCTCCTAGTTAATCTTTTGCTGTCCTGTAGCCATTGGACCTGGAGAAAGATTTTTCCCTTGCTTCCCACCCTGGACTGGACCACAGCAACAGGTGCAGACTGGGGGCGTTTGGAGGAACTGGTCCCCTCTCTCAGCCTGTGTGGGATGGGAAGGCCACACTGGATGAGATGCCAGAGATCAGAGACCAAACCCAGTTAATGCTATAAATACTATACTTGGTGTCTGTCCTTCTGCCTCTGAAAGAAAGGGCTGAAGAGGTCAGCAAACATACCTTGAGCTGTAGCATTAGAGCGAAGGCAAACCCTACTCAGAACAACTTCTGGCAACTCAGTAAACCATGTCCAGATCTCTGTAGGTCACCTCCTCACTGATTTCTTCCCCCCCGCCCCGGGCTGGGAGGCAGCCGGGCAGCTTTCAGCCCAGCCACCACCTGACTCTGCTGCAAAAAGCTAGAGATTATTTACTGAAGCGTGCTTAGAAACACAGTGCCGTAAATGAAATCCCAAATGATGAACGCACAGGTTAAAAGGAAAAAAAAAGGCCACAATCAGAAACCCTGGTAATAATGAGCAAGCAAGAAAAAAAGAAAACAGATTCTCTTTGGCTTAGAAGTCACAGAGCAGTACATGTCACTCCCTCTGAGCAAGTGGGCTGCATGGGAAAGGCCCACTGTGCCAATGTGGAATGAGAGGTCACATTCCCCTTGAAGGCATTTCACAAGTTTCCTTCATAAAAGCTCCAAAAAAATCCTCAGTGTGACTGCCTCCTGAAAACCAGCTCTGTCTCTTTGCTGGGGAACATCCTGCCCCCACCTCCAGCCCACTGTAAACAGACACTGGCTGAGAGCACATGGGAACTTGCCTTGTTTTGCTGCTGTTAAAGACAGAAATCTCCTTGTCGGATCGATTTCTAGGGCTCTTTATAAGAAAAGAAGACCGGAAACCTCTGCAGCGATAAACACTTTCCTGGTCAAAATGCCAAGTGCATCAGGGTTCCCATTAAGATCCAGGAGGAGTTTGATATTAAACGAGCCAGGAGCGGTACTTCCTGATGGTACCAGCCAGCACTGCTGCGTCAGCTGCAGCAGCTTCTCTTTTGTCTGCTTTAATTCAATAACTTATTTAGACATGAAGGGAAAAGGCTCGCAGGTTCCTCTGCTCAGTGGCCTCCGGGCTACCTGTGGGGCTGCCACCCAGGGAGACCTCCCGCAGCAATAAGGGTGGCAGAGGGAGCGCTGCTGTGAGCTAAGGTTCAGCCAGGGATCAGTGTGGCTTGAAAAAACACACAAACCCCCTCTGTTACAATAAGGGGGGTGAGGGAAGGTGGCAGGTGGACTGGGACAGTATTGACAGGAGTATTCAATACCAAAGAGACCAATATTTGGATTAAACTATTCAGAAAAAACATCCCAACCCTCACATCTCTGAGCACAAGCAGCATCTGTGATTTTTCACGTCAGCTGAAACCTCATGTCTACTTCCCCGCCCAGCATTAAAAAAAAAAAAGGAAAGAAAAAAAATCAAACCCACCCAGCAAAGCTGGGATCTTGGCTTCTAATGGGGATGAAGTCTTTTAGAGCCAGTCTCATCTAACATTTCAATCACTTGAATCTCTCTAATCTTATCACAAAAGACTTGATTCTCTGTGCACCAGCCAACTCGCCAGAAACGTCACCCTAACATCTGTTACATGGGCCAGAGCCCACTTATCCTTGCAACATCACCACGGCTGGATGGCACTCTGCATGAAACCCGGGGGGTGTGGAGGACCGTGGAGAGGCCTCTGGTCTTTGTGCTCCTGGAACAAGTTGATGCCAAGGAACAGACACCTGCCACAGATGGGAAACGGCCCTTTTCCTCATCTGACATGAAAAGGTGCCTGTGCGGCTCTTTCCAAAGAGAGGGGATTGTCAGCTGCAGCTCCAGTTTTCTCTTTCCCCACGTTACGAAGCAATGAACACAAAAACACAGGCACGCACACATACAATGCTCACACACCGGTGCACAAAAGATTGCTTTCTGCCCATGAATAAGTACGAGGGACATTTAGCCAAGCTTCAGAAATGAAACATCTTCGACAATGGGGAGAAAAGGAAGCCTTGAAACCCAGGTCTTTCTCCTGGGACAGCAAAAGAGACACAGAAGGACAGACAGTGTCCCACGCTGCTACCAGGGGCTCTATTCTTCTGCTGCTGCTACTACCCTTGTCTTGCAAAAGGCCTGTTATTTGATACTGTAAAACTGGAAGCGCAGTTCAGACAAACAGATGGCACAGAAAAGGGATGAGATGGGCAAACACCGCAGGAATACAGAGAATTCGGCAAAAAAAGAAATAATAATAACAGGAACGAAACAGAATTGGAAAGGAAAGCGACAGAAGAGAAAAAAATTATAATGGGGGAAAAATGAAACCAACAGGAACAAAAACACACAGGAACTAACTTTCAAAGTCAAACTCAGGGTCACTGAGAGGGCTGCTCAGACCAGAATCTGCAGAAAACAGTAAAAAATAAATAAATAAAATATACACTTTTTTAAAAATTTCATGCTAATAAAAAAACCAAAAACCAACAAAAATCTAAAGAGGAAAAGAAAGTTATTTTTTGTGCTGATTAGGCTAGGACAGGGTATCTAAGATGTGCTATGCTTTCCCCTCTCCGAGCTGCACAGATGCTCACGTACACTCCCATTCCCACATCCTCCCTCTGTTTTGCTGCTGGGGACAGGATAGAGACTCTCTGCTTGCTGGACCCCAGGTCATCTGGCTGGAGAAGAGCCTACAGGCCCTCTTCTAAACCACAATATATATAAATTCAAATGGCTTTCATTCAGACAACACCTATGGAGTTTTCCCCTGCAAATTGCACCACAATCTCTCCATCATCACCAATGCACTCCAAGCTCTGATTTTCCATCCATTTCCATTTTCACCCAACTGTCTGCAAAATTCTGTGGGAGGCAGGTGACCAACTCTCCCAAATCTTTTAAAACCTTTTACTGCTATACAAACTACACAGCAGAATAAAGTAGCTACATAAACACTTTGGCTAGATAAACTTAGAAAGAAAAGGTGACAGCATTTTTCTAAAGCTAGATTGGACAAAGCCAGGCAGTCTTTTGAGATCTGCAGACCTTTGCCTAACAGAGCCTTAATAGCAGGCTTGCATGTCTTAGCTACCTTTTACAAGCTTCTTAGACCAAGAATACAGCATGACCAGACCAGCAACATTAACAGACGACAGACTCACTCATCTATCGATCACGTTAACTGAAGCTCGGAAATGCCCTTAGCTGACTCTGCTGTCCTGTGGGGACAGGGAAAAATACCCAGTAAAGGAAACGCATAAAACAGCACTTCCAGCTGCTTCTTAGTACCCAGGCTAAGCTGAATGGCCAGAACCTTTTATCTTGATTTTTATCTCAGTACAGGTTTCACATGGGGGAGTGCAGCTCTTTCTCTTGGGTCTCAAACCACCACCTGGAGCACCCAGAAGCCAACCTGAACACTCCCAAAGAGAGCTCCTGTTCACACTCAGTATAGAACACGGAGCCCAGACAAATGCAAACTGCTGCTGAGCTGCAGCTGGGGACACTCAGAAGATCTCAAACACCTTCAGACTCTCCTGCAAGAGCACCACTGAGTAAGAGCTGATTTAGGGACCTAACTGCTGCTGAACTGCTCTGCATTCAGTCCCTGCATGCTGGATTGAACCCACTTCCATTCCTCAGCTGCGATTCAAATGTTCCTAAGCATGGGCTGATACCAACAGGTTGTTCCTCACTCTTTTTGATATGAACCCCTCAGCTGAGTGCTGCTTTTGTGCTACCCCCTGCCCTCTGGGTACCTACTGACTTGCCAACCTCACCCTAAGAAAACTCAGACAACGCTAAGGACAGGACTGGGATGGGAAGGGGAAACAGGAGCTGCAGAAACATTACTAACAAGCACAAAACAGCAAAAAAATACAAACAAACTGAAAACAACAGCCAGCCCCCCAAAAGCACAATAAATTCTCTTCCAAATCCTCAAGCACCAGGAACTCGGAGGCAGAGGTGCGTACCAGTGCACAGGCACCGTTCAGCATCGCCAAGAGTCTGTCTGCATGAGGACATGCCCGAGCTGGGCCGTGTCAGTGGTGGCTTGCAGAGGGGCCATGCAGGCAGCTTAGACATGCATGTGCATGGGGACACACATGTACAGAAAGGAGGGTGCATCGAGCCTCTCTGCCCAGCAGTTGAGTGCAGTTACACACTATCTCAGCGGCTGTTTGCAGTGATGGCATCTGCACTAAGCAAGGAGATGTGGCCTCGTCTGCACAAAGCAACCAGCTGCCTTTCTCTCTCTGCACAATCCACAGGGCAGGCCTGGCTCCTAACCGGAGTGTTTTGGCATGTATGCAGAAAGCACCGGTTACAGATGTGGCAGGAGCACTGTGTGCTGGAAAGCCTGCCACGCTTCATCTCCACCGCCCCTGGGGACCTCCCAGTGTGAGGCACGGTGCTGCACAGCAGCACTGGTGGTCTGGCAAGCTCGGCACGGCCACGGCACTTGCAGCTGTGTACTTAGCCCAGAATGCACCAAAATTTAGCTGGGTATCCAGGAAAGCCATTCTTCCTGCCTTGCTAGCGCAGGGTAGAGCCTGTGTAAGGTCCTTGAGGTTTCCCAGCAAAGGTTTCTTTCAGCAGTCTTGCTTAGCATAGACAAGGCTTGAGGTTCCTTGCTGCATCCTAGGTTAGCACTGGGCCTCAAAGGCAGCACTGCAGCAGCCTTCACGCAGGCAGGAAGGGGCTAAGGGAAGGGCAGTTGCTCAACTCCTGCGTTCCCAGTGAGAAAGGCTGGTTAGCAGCCGGTTACCTGGAGTCTGGAAGTTGATGCGCCTCATTTCCACAGGGTCCTTAGGGTGGTGAGGGGTGATTTCAGCATTGTTCAGGAGGCATTTTGTCCGTGGCTCTGAATCTTTCCGTTTGCTTTAAAAAAAAAAAAAAAAAAAAAAAGAAAGAAAGAAACGAAAAAACAAAAAGACAATGCAAGCTTAGCTCATGGGCCTTTCAGTCTTTTCAGCTACTCAGGCTACGTTCAGACCTGAGCATAGCTCACACCAAAATCAGGGTCAGATGCAGCCAAGAATGTAAGTTACATAAAATGCACTGGAAAAGGGATGAGGTTTGCAAGGTTTTGTCAGTGCTATATTTGATAGGCTTGTAACAGCCCAGCAGCCCCTCAGCAGCTTTCCAACAAGTCTGGAAGTTCCCCCTTCTCACAGCAGAAGTACAGGCAGGCAGCAAGGAGCAGCTGAGGTGCTGTGAACTTACACCTCAGCCTCCCTCCACAGACAAGCTTCCCCTGAACTTTGCAGAGCTCTGCAAGCAGAAACATTCCAATTCTGGCCAAGCCATTTTCAGCCTGAAAGAACCAGAGCCAACATAATCATTTGGAAAAGTACAGAATCTCTTGGCCGTGACCTTGGATGTAAAGTACTGATATTGCTCTCTTGGCTTGTTTAGGAGCTCTCAGTGCCTTGCTGCAGACAGGGAAGTCAGAGCAGCGGTTTTCAACCTTTTTTGAACCCTAAAAATCTGGGTTCAAAAAACAGCGTAGACATATTCTCTTCCATCACAGCTGTGCCTGCTGAGATCTGTCTCACCTTCTTGCCAGAAGCTGAAGACCACTCCAACCTGCCAGCTGACCTGTGCATGTAAGTGCTTCCTAATATACTTTGCTCAAAATGGGTTAGGATAGCTGAGGCAGTTGAAAAGTCTTTGCTGACCTGGCTCATTCTCATTCAAAAGAATCTGGAAGCAAAACCCAGTGCTGATCTGAAGATGTGATAACCTCTAGCGAGGGAACAGTGACAAGCTGGTGGGAGCAGAACTTCTCCAGCAGGCAGAGAACGTGTACCCACGCCCTGAGGCTTGCAAATATTGCCCTAGCCCTTCTAGCAAGATGGCAGTAGAACTCCTCACCTCTCCTGCCTGGGTTGCACGGAAGCCTCCATTAATATGCTTGCAGCAATAATGGCAATTACTTAGGTAGAGAGGAGGTTATTCAGTACATTTTTAGCTGTCTCTTAATGTCATTAATAGCTAGAAGAAGTGGCATGAGCCCTGCCAGCACTGCATGTGGCAGCATTTTGAAATTACACCACTTTGCAATTTGGGAGTTGTTTATTTTTGCTGCAGTTCTGAAACTGCTGTTAATAGTTCATTGGCTAAACCCATCAGTTACTTCCAGTGAAAGCTCTCCCAGCCTTGGAAACGGTTTGAAATAAGTCTCATTTTTGCAGTCATAAACAAACTCTGTTAGAAGTCCCTGGCTGATGGGGCAAGAACAGCTTTTGCAGTGGGGCGAGGACAGCTCAGCTGGTGAGATTCTGCTTCCAGTATGCCAGTGGCTCAGGGACAGCCTGTATGGAGCAGTCAGACATGGAGAAAAACCCGCTTTTACCTCTGACGGCAACACAAATGGGTGTTTCTCTGCTCCATTAACCCAACATTTTATGAGCCATTTACTGTCACTGCTGCTCAGCTTGAGAAAGGGCCATTATATTTAGGAATGGACAAGCAAGAGAAAGCTGGGCTTTCTTTGCTTTTTCTACACCAGTTCAAACATGGTTTCTGTTAGGACAGATCTAATGGTAGGAACTGTACCAACAAAGCCCCATCACCACAGACAGTAAACACTGCCTAACACACAGCAAGGAAGAACCTAAGTAAATGGCAAATCTGGTGCTCTTACCTGTCTGGCTTGCTGTCCAGGAAAGCAGTAAGTGGAAAGAAGACAAGACAAATGTTCAGGTTAGAAAGGACTTGCAGAGGAAAGGGGAAGCATTTGCTCAGCTCTCACCCTGCTAACACAGGTGGAAGGTAGGAGCAGCAAAGATTACCCATTTAGATCAATGCTAATGAACACCAACAAGGACCACCTGAGTCCCTGACCCCAGAGCACTTATGCGTCCAGCAGCCTCACACATGCTGGGATGCAAAAGACATGCCCATGTGCATAAGCAAACACACCTGTGCAGATGAAAGCTGGAGCGGGGTTAAGAGAGCTCCCTCCATCCTGGGTACGAGAAGTCCCAGCTAAGGAGAGCCCTGTGTTGGCCATAGCTGCCATCCTGCCTCTTCTTGATCTCTTTTGCTCAGCATCTGCTTCCTCTCCTGTCCTCTTTCACTGTGCAGTGTGGCCTGTGTGTGCTCAAAGGGCCCCCATTCCCGTGAGGTGCCATGAGCTCCTCAGAAAGCCAAGGAAAAGGGAGAGATTTCCAGGGGTTGTTCCCTCATCTCTCCTGCAGACTCACATTACGCCCTTTCTGCTGCTGCTCTTGTGCCCCAGCTCCAGCTGAAAACTAGTTTGGGAACAACAGAGGTCTCTGCTGATCCACAGCACAAAGGTGCTTTCTCTGCACCACCCCACTGTGCATGGACACACACACAGAATACAGGAAGGTGAGCCCGAGGCTGTGGCTATGAGCAGCTCTTCTGGGGGACACAGGCAAGAGACCTGACAAACCTGCGCACACATGCCACAACAGACTCTACAGACAAGCACAGCTTTACTGAGAGTGTTATGGGGTAGACTCTGAAGGAGCAAGTCCCTGCAACCCACTGCTAATCTCTCGAGTGCCAGTCAGACCCTTCCACTACAGCATTTGTGCCTCAGGGCTCCTCTCTGTGGTGCTGGTGGAAGGGTCTGCCCTTAGCTGACAACTATAGGACCAGGGAGGAAATTCCCTTTAGGGGCTAGAGCTGGGGACATTCAGAACAGTCACAGATCTGGGCAAGAAGCATCTCTTACTTTTTGTAGAGTAGAATGGCAATGACAATGCAGATGATGAACACCACGGCCAGGACAGGACCGATGACCCAAATGAGCCCTTCCTCTCCATCAATGATAGGCTGTGGATCAGGGTTGTCCAGCTGGATGGGGTCGGAGAACGGGCTAGCAGCAAAAGTCTGGAAGACATGAAAGAGTGTGGAACACAGTTCAGAGATGGAACGGGGACTGAAAACAGTGAGCAAGCACACAGTATTCCATGAGAGAATTTGCTAGAGAGGATGTGAGCTCTCCGCAGGACAAATCAAATAAAAACAGAGAAAATGCCCTCTTCAACCTATAGAAAAAACTCTTTGTCTGTGAGCATCCATGTGACAGGTATCTTCCTCCTCCCATGCTCCTGGCAAGACAGACCATTGAAAGATCACATTCACATGAAATTGTAGACTGCCTTGTGCCTATGGCTTACCTAATCTTGTAGCTGGGAAGGTGCTTTTAGAAAATCAGTTGACTATGCCTCTGTTCCACCACATCCCTGAGCCCTCTCCACTGCCACAAACACACAAACACTTTTTCCAAGCTCTCATGTAAGCATCTGGATTTTGACAGTCAGATGGGATTATAGAGAAAGAGGGAAGGGATTAAAACAAGAATTAATGCTTAGAAATAGGCTGGTCTGGTGACTGGAAAAACCCAACCCTCACAATTAAATATAAATTAATAAAATGCAGTATGACTCCTCTGCTCCCTCTGCAGCAAGCTGGGCTCTTGAGAATCAGAAGCACATTCAAGCCCATCAGAGTCCTAACTAATGGGCATTGCCTGCTTGTTCTCATGAGTGCTGCAATCCACCTAGCCCAGGAAGGATGCATTCCCATCTTACACAGAAACAACAGAAACTAAAATACACACAGAACTGGCATGGCATGGTTTAAGTGAAAAGTCTAGGACAGAACAAGAACAGGAGTTCTGGACTCTGGGTCCTTGAACTCTACCAGCTCTCAGCAAGACTGAAATACTGCTACATACTTGGGAGCTGCTGTGAATCCAGGCCGTTGTGAGCGAGTATGCAGTACCTTGTTCTAAAACAGAAATTACCACAAGCTGCAGTAATCCGATTGAGAAACCCATTCAGAAGCGTGTCAGCCTAATCCTTTAATATCAAATACACAACTAAATATTTATTTGGGAAAAAAAACTCTGAAAACCCTTAATTTCAAATAGCTCCCTGCTACAACTCCATAAGGGGATTTTAAAACAACAAAGTATTAGACTGCTTCCTATTGTGCATGAGGGGGGCGGCAGGTAAATATTAAAACAGTTGTTTTCATAAAGCCAAACACAGCACTACTGAAATCAGCAGAGGTGCTGAAGCAGTAGAGAGCACATGTAGTTTTCCAGAAAAAAATGCTCCTCTCTCTTCTTGGTGGGGAACTCAGTAATGACCAGGGTGTGTGACATGCTGCTCTCACAGCAGGATGTCTAGGGTCATTGTTCTAAGGAATAAAAGGACAGCCTTTACAAGAAATTACTCTTTGTAAAGGGGTTTGACCTAAGGAGCTCTCAGCTCGAGTGTAGTCTTGCGCGGATAGTTCAGTACTCCCCATTCTAGACTCAAATCCGGAGTCACAAGTGTAGCAAGTCCTGCCTATGAAGACTGGCAAAATGCAGAAGCAGTGCACAAACGCTTGCGTCATTAGCTTGTCTGCTTGGAAAAGCACATTGGCTGCATGCAGACACAAGCACAAACAGCTCTAATAGCCACATGCAAAAGTTCCACAGCTGGACTGGAAGGTCTTTACAAAGAAGAAACCTCAAGCTCTGGAATCTGGTGGGAGAGAGTTACGGAGAATGCCAGGAGGGCACCAGGACTGCTGGCAGTTCACGAGGGAGCAGTTGCTGTCTGGTCAGTAATGGGGACAGAGGGACACAAGCATCTGAAGACGGCAAGAGAAAGCAGGCAGCACTTACAGCCTCGGGTTCCTGGAGCACTGCCAGGATGAAGATGACGTATTTCTGCCCTGGCTCTAGGGCTCTGTTCTCAAAGTTGTCGTAGTGCTTCATGTCCCCCAAGATGAAGTGGGAGGGGAGGGAGCGAAAACGGGCAGCAATGTAGGGCTTGGGGAAGTCCAGTTGTCGGGAGTGACGCAGACTTCGGCGTCGGAGCCTGGCAATGTCCTGAATGAGCTGGAGGAAGCAAAGGAACACTCTGAGCCCTGATGCCTTCAGCACCATCAAGGAAGCAGGAAGGAAGGAGAGCCAAACCATCCCACTCAGACCAGCCACACCTTAGCTACTCAGAACGTGGAGCAGAGATATCCCAAAACCACCCTACCCAGGCTCTCACATCACCATCCCATCCATTACAGCTGTTTGCTCTCTCCTACAGCTGTCTTCAGTTTCACTCACACTCACCTCCTCCAGGTCCATCTCCTCAGGACTGCCCAAGGGATTGAGGAACTGTCCTCCTCGGGACTTCCTTAGAGGCACCACCACAATGTAGTAAGCCCTAAGAGTTGGGAATAATCAGAATCAGTAGAAGGAATTAATTTCCTTCTACAAGCCACAGAAGAAGACAGTGCACAAGCTGATGCGGAAGGCTAGGTTTGCCCAAACAGCCCCACTGGCCCAACCCAGCAAACCCCTTATTTTTAATTTAGCACAGTTGTTACTGCTGCTCCTGGAACAAGCTTGGATTCAGTGGCAACCCTGTATGACGTGTTTCTTTATTTACACCTTTGTATTTTGGCATCCCCTGCTAGCTCTGGGAAGTGGCTCCAAAAGACAATAGTCAGGCAAGGCTGAAAATGCAGGGAACACCCCCCTGCCACTGCCTTTGCAGGTTTGTACTGTGGACTCCAGCCATTAGGGCTGACCCCTGCAACATAAACTGAGCACCCCACATCTGCAGTTTAACAGAAACCTACTGGACAGGCACAGAGCTCTTCACATCTGGGAGAATCACCACCACGTTGCCATCAGCATCAGGCTTGTGGGTCACCTCTGGCTTCTTTGATAACATGTCAGCAGCGGTCCAGGCAGCGACGTTCTGCTGCAAGCCACCCATGCTATTGCCCCGGTTCATGAGAACGAAATTGTAGAATGTGCGGGGCTTCAGGTTGGTGATGAGTTTCTTGGTGGTGCGACCGTCCACATCAACATTCAGCCCGTTGTACTGGATCTGCGGGAGGCGAAGAGTCAGCAAAGTTGGAGATAACATGGACCACTCTGCCAGAGCTGAAGCAAACGCAGGAATAGGAGTCATTTGAGTGGGAAGCTGTCTGTATCTTGTGCCCACCGCACAAGAGGGTCCCCAAGCATAAGACAAATGCAGGACAATGCCTTGAGACTTCTCTGAGAAGAAATTTTTATCTGGAAATGGGAAAACTGTACTAGGGAGCCAGTGATTTGGTAACAGAGGTGCAAATGCAACCAAACAGCCCTGATTTTCAGCCCACCTCCTTGATCACTAGATCACAAGTGATTGATCATTAGCTGCCCATATCTGAGGAAGGAATCCAGAATTCCTGCCTCTTACAACCTCCTATTCAAACCAACAGACAAGACTCCCAGGAAACCAGGAAGAAACACAGTTCTGACTCCTCCATTCCACTTGCCTTGTACGGAGTGGGAGAGTTGTAATTCTCAGGAAACTCCCAGCTCAAAAGGACAGATGTCTTTGTCACCATCTTCACCTTGAAGTTTTTGGGTAAAACTGCTGAGAGAAAAGTGAGGAGGAAGGGGAGAAGAAAAGGCAGCAGAGGGAAGGAAGAGCAAGAAAGAGAAGGAAGAGAATATCAGGCACTGGCAAAAGGGCCTGCCAGTCTGGGTCTGGCTGCCGCTGCAGGAATGGAAGGGCTTGTTCACTCCTCCACACTTTGCTTGAGATTTGCCAAGGTCCATCTCCCAGTGCTCCCTGTCCCTAAGCCTAACCCCAGGGAGGGCTGAGGGAGTGTGCACGGCTTTGCCCACACACTTATGGGTCTGGGTGGCTGCTGCAGGAACGAGGTGCTGGCTTTCTGAGCATGCTCAGGTGAGGAAACCCATCCCAGGTCACGTTTTGAGTTTTTTTCATTTTTCTGTTTTCTTTTGGCTGTTTGCAAAAGCTGAAGAAAATGCTCTTCCCACCTGTATAGCGACTGGCCCCCCACTTCAGGTGCCAGTGAAAGAAGGGTGTCCGGACTTAACTTAGAAGAAAGTGGTAAAAGGAACTTACCTGACACAAGGCAGGGAGGAGCTGAGGGACTGAGTGTGAAACCAGAGTGCTTTGCATTTACTCACGAGCCTGGCTGAGCCTGGCTTGACCTCTCCAGCTCTCTGCCTCCCGGCACCAGCCCCGGTTACAAGGAGAGATAGGGAGGAGAAACTGGTAAGTCCTACCTTGATCCAGCTGGAACGTCCGATATTGGACGGTTGGGCTGTATGGCCCGGGGCCTTTACTGGTGTGAGCACGGATTTTAACATCATAGGCGGTGTTGGGTTTGAGGCCGTTGAGGGTGTACGAGTTCTCTGGGGAGGGGGGCAGGTCTTTTTCCAGTGGGTTGCCGGGAGAACCGGCTTCCCGGTAGGCCACGGTGTATTTGACGATGGCTCCATTCCTCTCAGCCAGGACGGGGGGGAGCCAGCCAAACTGGACCGACATGGAAGTGATGTTGCTCGCCTCGAGGATTTGGGGGTAACCTTTGGGGATGTCTTCAGGGGTGGTGAGTTCCTGCACAGCTTCCTCCCCAAAGCCAGCCCGGCTTTTCACGGCCAGCTTGAAAACATATGTGGCGCCCTTGTGGATGCTGGGAGCGGTGTACTTATCCTCCAGGGCTGTGAACTCCAAGGTAGCCAGAGGGTCGACATCCTTGCGGCCAAACTGGAGCCGGTAGCCCATCACCTGGCCTTCCGCATCCAACGGAGGCTCCCATTTCACCAGAAGAGTGTTCTCCTCTGTCTGGTGCACAGACAGGATGGGCTTCCCTGGGACTGGGAGAGAAGAGAGACACCTTCAGTCAAATGTGGAACAGGGTGGCCAGTGAAGAGATGCAGAGACTCTAAAGCTGCAGCAACAGGTTCCTCAAAGCAGTGGCAAGGTTTCAGCTCGGCTCTGCGTACTTTAGTGTATGCCCTTGTAAACCAAGTAGCTGCTACCCACCTGTGGTGCGAGTAGATGACCTCTATCAAGTTTAGGAAATGAGGTGCACTGCCAACGTGCCAGCTGCGAGGTACTGACACATTTCTGGATTTATTTTCTTCCCTTTCCTCAGGATGGAAAGATGTGCACAGCTCCTCCCTTATCACTAGACCATATACCCTCCCACAGCTGGGAAGAACAAACTCAGGAGTCCTGACTCCCAGCCTCCTGTCCTAACCACCTGAGCAGATTGCTTCCCAGGGCAGGGAAGAAAAATGCTGGAGTCCCCCAAACTCCTATCCCCTCTCTGTCTC
The DNA here is from genome assembly GCA_026212715.1 of Elanus axillaris. Taxonomy (NCBI): domain Eukaryota; kingdom Metazoa; phylum Chordata; class Aves; order Accipitriformes; family Accipitridae; genus Elanus; species Elanus axillaris. The sequence continues at coordinate 39,686,449 of JANZLQ010000095.1, forward strand.
TCCATTACACAGCACAACTCATGCAGAAAGAGACTGGAACAGATTGGTTCAGGCTGGGAAGTCCAGAGCAGCTGAGGATGAAGTAATGAAGGATGGGAAAGGAAGTCTGGGCAGCCCGAGGTCCTGAGCAGCAGGCACAAGGCCAGCTAAGCGAGTCTGGCAGGCATCTGATCACCCAGTTGGGTACAGAAAGAAGGAAGCACACAGAGCGTGGAAACAGTGCCCAAAATCTGTGTGAGGCAGAGGGGAGGGAGAGTTGCTGCTTACTCTGTGTAGTTTCTCTCCTCTGGAGGAAGGGAAAAGACAGCTGAATGTCAGTGTGTTTTCAGTTAGCTCCCTCCTTAACACGTCAGTTAGTTCCTCCACATTTGGGGGAATATTGCAGGAGCTCAGCAATGCTGTGCCTCTGTCTAATGAGCCCTGGCACTGCCCGACTGCTAAGCAAGCCCACAGCCACAGTTAAATGACACGTGTAGGCCCAGAGGTTCCTGAAGCTGGAGAAACCAGAGCATTAATTCCAGCAGCTCACGCGTCATTTACACTCAACTCCACTATTAGAGATCTAATTTCCTTCTCTCCGCCTTGGTATTTCTTCTGGTTGAACAGGAGGAGGAGAGAGAATGGAGTTAGGAGAGATCTTGGCCCACTCTCGCAGCACGAGTCTGACCGAGGGTCAGCAGGTCGGAAAGTTGTAGTGCGGCTAACGAAGCGAGCAGGAGGGAGCCTGCAGGGAAGGATGCTGCCTGTGTCAGGGATCCCGGCAGAGTGAAACTGGGGAAACTGCTCTGCCTGCTGCATCGACTGACATCTGAACATAGGGATGAGGGGTTGTCTCTGAAACAAATGCTTTATTCATTTCAAGCTGCCAAAGAATGGCTAGGGAACAGTGCTGGGAAAGCCTCCCTTGGAAATGCCTAAGAAACACATTAAAGAGAAAAACAATGCCATTACCTTTATGTTTCGTTTTTTGTCACAAATGTTACTATAATCAGCTGAGCTTGAAAATATTACATTTGCACAACAAGTATTGTTTAGAAGAAAGGTGAGAAGAAAGTGTGGGGCGGGAGGAAGTGTTTTATTTTGCAATTGGTTTAGACATTAAAGGAGAAAATTGGATGTATTACCGTATTTAAATTCAGCCCCTAGCCCTGAATGATAAAGAAAGAAATCTCTCCTCTCAGAAGGTATATTGACTCAACACTGCAAGGAAGATAAGAATGTTACAGAGCCATTTGAAAGATTTTTTTTCTAAAAAAATAGCTATTTCAAGTTGGGGGAAATTGAGTTTTGGGTAATAGCTGCTGTGCTGGAGAAAACATCCCTCTGTGACTGATCACCTGCACTGCAAATCCTAATGGGGAGAGATGAGGGAGGGTGACAAGAAAGAGTGACAAGGGAGGGAGGCAGAGAGAAAGGCTCCAGGAGAGAGAAATGGAAATGGTAGAGAGCCTCGGGAAGAAGGAAATGAGAGGAGAGAACCACTGAGCTAGTGAGAAGAAACATGGGCAAAGCCAGAGAGGGAAGGAGAAGAGAGCGAGTGAAGGAAAAGGCTTCTGACAGTGCACTGACACTACAAGGTGTGAGGACAGCAGCCTGGATGCTGACATCCAAACGTACCCTGCTGTAACATCTGCAAGAGTTGATTTCCTGGAAAGCAACCTTGTTCTCTTGCGTACTGTTCCCTTAACTAGGCAGGAGAAGCAAGAGAGGAGAGAAAGGCTGAAATCCCATTCACTTGTCTGAACACAAGAACATAAAATGAGATGAAGATGTGAGTTAGGGCAGGGAAAAGGCAAGGGCATGGAGGTCAGCTGCAGCTCCAGCCCTATGTGTTCCAGGCCAGGGCTCCTGAGCCCTCTCTGTCCTGTACACTCAGCTGAGTGTCTGTGCTGCCTCCAGAGCACGAGCAGAGGTTTCCAGGTTAATTATGCAGTGCTGACCAAAGGCCTTCGATCTCTGCAGAAGCAAAGAGTAATGTCCTTCCAGAAACAAGGGATGATGTCAGTTTATGCAGCTGCTACAAGCAGAGTGAAGATGACTGCCTCAGAACTAAGAAGAAAATATACAGCCAGGGTTGGGAGGTTAGTAGACAAAGAAAAGAAATGAAAAGGGGAGAAAGCCATCATCTGACAGCAGGAACAAAAGAGAGAGCATGAGCAAAATGAGGTGAGAGAAGGTAACCACAGTCCAACAAGAGATGAGCTGGACGAGGAACAACTCCGGGTCTAGGCACCATAGTCTCCCCCTACTGCACAAACCCCTTCCCATACTGCAGAGCAGCAGTTTAGCCGTGAGAGAAGAAACCACAGGAATGCAGATGCTAAGAGGACAGGTGGACTGTGTACATCTCCTTTCTGCCTGCAGCACAACTGTTTGGAAGAGCAAAGGATACCCTGTTGCCCTTTGTCATCCCTCTGTTTAGGCCCTGCCATCCTAGCTTGGCACCACATCCTCTGTTCTGAGGCTGACAGATACTTTGCCATAAAGAATAGGTCAAAGGGAGGAATGAATCTGGGTGGTATGCGCAGACAGAGCCCAGGTCCCAGCAATGCTAGTGAGGAAAGGTCAACACTGTCAGTACCTTTCCCTCTGCTACTCCTAAGCAAAGAGGGGTCGTATTTTCAGAGACGATACTAGAAGAAGAGAAGACTAGGCAGCATAAGCCACCACTGTCTTCCTGCTGCTTTTCATATCTTTGCTAGTCAACACCATGACAGCAGACCTCTGGCTCTCCCGTTCCCCAGGGTACCTGTGTGCACCAACCATCAAAGCTACACAGTGTCTCCAGAGTGTCAGACCAGGCAGAGATTCTCTGTAATTCTGGTGCATTGGAATTTATAGCACAAGAGATTACAAGCAATGCATTCATCCTCTGTTGCATTTCTGGGTGTGTCTGGGCTTTCTGCAGCACTGGACAGAAAAATATGTCATTTAGTGAGAGGTACACGTGAGGAATGAAGGGGTTTCTGCCTCACTAGAAATAATTTTGTCTTCAGGGCAGCATGGTATTTGTTGCGAGTCTGTCCTTCATGAAGGGAGTGGGATGAAAGAAGCTGCGTCTGGAGAAAATGCTTCTTGGCTTTAGGAAACTCGTGAATCCCAACAGTTCAGGAAAAGACTCTTACCTGCACCCTTTGTGGTGACCACTTTTGGTTTGCTTCGAGCACCATCTCCCTTCATGGTGTAGGCGGCTACGGTAATGGAATATGCAGTCTCAGGCTGGAGCCCAGCAATGATCATTTCCTGTTTGCGAGATTCCAAAGGGAAATCATGTAAATATTCAAGTACATACACACCGGTAGATCTCTCCTCCTTGCAGGAGTCTCAGCCCTTTTCTAGCATGCAGGAACATTCACTGAATCTGAAATCACAAGACACTCTGGGGCAACTGGGTAGATGTGGCAATTGGCAGGAGGATGAGAGCCACGTTCCCTTAGCAAGACGCACGCACACTCTGGCTACAAACAGTCCCTCTGTAAACACACCATGTCTCTGCAGGGCCCTGGTTCAATGTGTTCTCTTCCAGATCTACCTCTCACACATTCCCTATCTCAACACAAACTGCTTCAGCCATCAAAACGCTGTTGCGCTCTTCAAAGCATTCCTCTTCACTATGCAGTCTCAGAGGAGGTCTCAGCGGTTTCAGGGAGATTACATTTTTTTCACCACTACCCCCCTTCCTTCTCTCCTCAGAGATATTTTTTAATGCCTTCATAATATTAAAGGGATTGCTTTAACGCAAAGTGCAAGACGACATTTTCTGCTTGCACGGTAAAGCTCTCTGCTAAATCCCCAACACCTTCCTTCCTCCATCCTCTATCAGCCTCACCACACCTGGCTCCCAAGAGTTTTTGTTAGAAGACTGGCCTCAAGGACAGCCCTTCCCCATGAAGTATTCAGCCCTTCAAAGGGCTGTGTTGTAAAAGGAACACCCGTGCTAAATCAAACAGGATGAGAGCATACGCAGCAGGGTTTTCTCCAAGGCCCTGAAAAGGAGGGAGATGTGAATGTTGTGCATATTTTATGGCCTTTCTTTCCCCTCACCCCCTACTGCCCTTTTGTGCTTTCATATTAAATCTCAGGGCACCACTTGGGAAGAATTTGCTGGTCCCAAAAACATCTGTATTGCCCCCAAAGCTGAGCAGGGGGTGGAACAGCCTAACTTCAAAACAGTGGGATTTTGCTCAACAGGTTTGGAAAGCACTAGCTACAGAGACAGGTCTGTAGTCAAGAAACCTGTTCTGCTTTCACACTTGCCACTGAGTTTTATTAAGATTTTAGGCAAGAGACTTTACCTTTCATGTGACTCAGTTTCTCCATCTGTAAAAGAGAGGCCGCTCACTTTTGTAGGGCACTTGACAATCTCTAGGAGACATGAATACATTCAATTTGGTAGTGCATTATCTTGGGACCCTGCCATTCCAAGAAGGAAATGTTTTCTCCTACTGCTTTGTAGCTGTAAGATCATGGAAAACATTTAGCATTTTAGCAGAAGTAGCAAATGCGAAACAGCCAAGCTGATTTTAAAGTCTACTTAAACGGTAAAAGCACCAATAGTGATTCAGTGCTTTGTATTAATGAGTACCTAAGGATCTTGGCCCTTTAAGGGCACAAAGCGTTTTCATGTCCTGATAGCTTAGGAGTTATGGGGCTTTGATTACCCAATGCTTTTCAGCCTAACTATGTTTTTCAGACGCAAGCCAAAGGTGCTTGCAGACCAGCCCATTGTTAAGCACATGTTCAAGGTAGTCCCAAATTCAACGTCCCATCTGCTTCCCCATGGAGGAGCAGCAGACTCATCCTTCCTTCAAAGCCAAGAGAAAACCCTGCAGCATTGCTGCGTGCTGACAAGCTACACAATCACACAGGGTTGGAGAGCAAAGCGAACAGGGTGGGGACAGTGCATGGGAACACCAAAACCAGGCTTTAAAACAGGCACACTGGCACTGCAAAAAAAATAAAGGAAAAGGAAAATATCACACCACGATAGGAAATGGGAGAAGGGAAGGGACAGAACCAGGATGGGAGGATTTTTACTTTTTTACTTACGTATTCAGCAGTGTCATCTGTTTCCCACTGGGCAGAGAACAAGAGAGGTTTTGCACATGAGAATACAAGAGGGGAAAGAAGGGAAAGACAGAGACACAGCATGAGGAAGGAGTCCCTGAGCAAGCAGCCACACAAGGTCAGAAGTTACCAGGCCAGCATGAAGGAAGAAGTAGAGTGGGAGAAATTAGTAGATTCCACTGTGGCCTTTGCCTGTCTTAAAAGACTTCCCAGACACAGGGAGGATGGATGGTATTTAGTTCAGTGCTGGGACAGCAGTTCATACTCTTCCACAATAGCTACTGTCTGGGAGTGCAAATGAACTGCAGAAAGACAACATATACCTTGTCACAGAGATACTCATCTACTTTCTCCAGCATTATGTTGCTTGGGATGAGACAAGGAGGCTGGAGCACCCACCACCCAAACCTTCCAGGAGAGGAGATGGGAGCAGGAGGCGAGTCCTTACCTGGGCGTCAGCCAGCATGATATCCTTGATCTGGGGCAGCCCCCTGGCCTCTCCGTTCTCCATGCGTACATAGTGGACCTGGTAGCCGCGAATCTGGCCATGCTGGCGGTTCTGGACTGGAGAGCGCCAGAACACTTGGATTGCAGTGGAGTTCAGGACCTCCACCTCCACTTTCCGAGGCGGAGCACTGGGCACTGCGGGGAAGGGAAGAAATGCGTTAAGAGTCACTTGGAGATTTCTATCTGGAGCCTGTCACTTTGCCTATGGGACATACTCACTTCGCCTGTGGGACATACGCATACTCAATCTACAGCCCTGAAAGGTGGCAGAGACTTTAACAGTCAAACTAGATATCCCATCATCTGCCATGGCTCTTACTCAGTGAAACAGAGAAGCAGTTCTGGGGCATCTAATCTGCATGGCTCAGAGATATGCATGGAAACAGGTCCATCTCATATAGTCCAGCCAATCTTCCACAGGCTCCTTTGTCCCCAGTTAGCTCAGACGGAAGAAACCATATAGTTCCCCATCACATTCTGAGGGCAATGCCAATTTCTAATGAGCCAGAAAAGCTCTGGTCCTGCCTGTGGGATGTTAGGCTGAAGGGGATGCGGAGGGGGACTTTCCCTTGGAGTTCCCTTGTCTCTCAGGCAGGACAGGTGGGTTGGTGGTTACCACCGCTGCATAATCTCAGGGCAGGAAACAAGAGATGTCTCGGATGCAATTTGGGCTGAATTTTTGGAAATAATAATAATAATAATGTGCATGACAGCTTCATCTGCAAGAAACCCATACTTTCTCTGAGCAAGGTATTCCATCCATCTGGATGTGGGCAGATGCTCAGGGAAACAGAACCCACACTGGGGACAAACCTGTTGCTTTTTTTAAAATGCTTGTTATTTGGGATGGAGGAAGAAAGTCTGAGAAGTTTGGAATTTACATGTTATTTACTTGACTTGTATTATTTGCGGGTCTTACCTCACCCTCACAGTGAGGGTGTTCTCCCTTCATGCACACATGCACATTTTTTCCTGCTTTTATTTTACTGTAGAGATACCAGGAATGTTCAGGTCTTGTTATCCGTGTTTGTGCTAAAAGTCTCTGAGCTGGACCACTGAACTGGAGTCTAAACTGCTCACCACTGAAGGTTTTTTCTTCCTTTCTACCACTAATCAAAACTTTGACTTAGAAAGGAGCTAGTAACAAGGCATGTGTGGGAAGAACTCTCAATATTTTAAAACAGTTTCTGGCAGCAATCATCTCCTCTTCTCTGATTTCATTTCCTCGCTGCCTCAGCTCCTTCCTTGCTCAGTAAGAGCATCTTTTCAGGAACAGCAGTGCAGTCAAGGCTCAGAGAGCTGATATTAAAAAACCCCCATAAATCAACATCCCCCCC
>JANZLQ010000095.1:39699821-39771711 GCA_026212715.1 Elanus axillaris
CCCAAAAGCATGCACCAACCCCACTCTTCGTTCACATCTCAGCTATCTGCGGCAGCAAAGGGAGAAGGCAGCAGGTCCCAGAGGTGCCCCCCACCACTGCCCACCTCCTTGCAGAGGAACCCCAGATATGTGATAAGCCGCAGCACCGCGAACGTCCGCCCCACAGCTCCATACCCCTGTGCCCACCATCTCTGGCTCCCTGACTGTCTTCCCCTCAGAGAAGGGTGGGAAAAGGAGAGACACCTACTAGACTGCAAGGTGCGCTCTCTGACCTCCGGGGTGAAGGCCCCCAGGCCCAGAGCCGAGCGGGCAGCCAGCCGGAAGACATACTCAGTGTTGGGCTTCAGGCCTTCCACAGTGAAGGAGGTCGTCGGCTCGAAGTTCTTCGGCACCTGAGATGGGCGAGGGGGAAGAAAAAAATAAAAACAAACAAAAAGGAGCAGAGGCGAGCCCTGCCTGGAGACACCTGCCCTACTCCCTTCTCTCAGCCACCTCAGGGACTGGAGGGCTGGGATGCTCCTTGGGGACCCAACCCTTTGTGCTGCTCCTCTCTGGACTCACCTCCCTGCCGTGGTCTCCTTCCTTATAGAGGAGCTCATACTTCACTATGATCTCCTGGCGGGGAGGGCTCCATGACAACATGATGCTCGTCTCCGTCTTGGCTTCTGCTCGGAAGTTCATTGGCTGCCCAGGAACTGACACAGACGAGGAGCCGCCCGGGCAGAGAAGGCAAGATGAGAGACAGGAGAAACCACATTAAGTTGGCTAATTCGAAGGCTCCTACCCTGTTTTCTTCAAAGCCTGTGTGTGAAGAGCATGTCAGCAGCAAAATCCCATGCTGTAGAGTGGGCAGGCCCTTCTTTTAGAGCAGGGGAGGGTTAAATCCCACTGCAGACTCAGGCATGTCCAGAGCTGCCAGAGACAGAAGAGTCCTACTGGATCACATATCTCTTTCTTAGCAGTGCAAGATACAGCCCCTCCCACTAGTCCCCAGTATTAAAAGATTCTGGAAGTGGGAAGCCCATGAACAGCCCATTGAGGATGCAGGGTTTCCTCACCAGCACCCCACGCCATAAGCAGAGCACCCAAAAGCACGCTGGGTGACAACCTGTGACAAAACATCTTTTGTTCTCAGCTCAACACATCTGCTGTGAGAATTAAGGCTTTGGTTTGCTCCCCTTTTAGAAAAAGGCAAAATAATGCTCATTCCCCACACATCTCTGAGAATGTAGTTTCTTGGTACTTTAAGAAGAGTTAAGCTTTACCACTGCCTGGGCAGTGAGTGTTTTTAGGTCTATTAAAGACACATAGAAACTGGAAGCAATAAGATACCTCACTTTGAAAGAGGGAGAGCAGAAATGGGTTCTCTTTGCATAATTGCTTGACACACCCATTTAAGCAACCACCTTTCCAAGAAAAAACAGATCAGAAATCATGCACCAGGCCCTCTGGCTCCAGTCACTGGACCGAGCTTCCTCGCAGAAGATTTCTATTTTAACCAAACTGAACCAATAAAGAAATAAATGCTCTGGTGACATGGCAGCCACAGCTGGTTAATTCTATAAACCAACACCTCTCCTTCTTGCAGCCTAGTGCATCCAAGGTCAGTAACACAGGTACTCACCTCCTTGCTGTGTCTTAACCTGGATGGGGTCGGAAAGAGGCCCGTCTCCCACGGAGGTGAAGGCCAGGACCCGGACTGTGTAGGTTTCGTCCTCAAGAAGGCTGCCCACCGTGGTCAGGAGGCTGTCGTCCACGTTGTGCTTCTGCCAGTTGCTGACAGGTTGATCAGGCTCCATGGTGTAATATACACGATAACCACGGATCTGCCCGTTGGGCTCCACCGGTTCCTCCCACTGGATGATCATGGTGGTGCTGCTCAGCATTCGTCCCTGCACGTTACGGGGGGCACTGGCAGGAGCTTGTTCCCCAGTGCGAGTGACCACAGATTCACTGGGAGGCCCCTGCCCGATACTGTTGACTGCAGAGACCCAGATCTCGTACTCAGAGTTGGGGCTGAGCCCCCCAATACTGTAGCGTGTGGTGGTGATGTCCTCTTTGATCTGATACGGTCCATCCTGGCTTTTAGACTTGTATTCAATGACATAGTAGGACACAGGGTCTGGATTTCCAGAGTCCCAGGTGATGGTGATACTTGTCGCTGTCGTCTCTGTCACCACTGGCGTCCCAGGAGCCTTGGGGAGTGCTAAGAATCAGGAAGAACAGACATTAAAAAAAAAACATATGCTGAAATGGTGCCTAATTGGGCTAGTTAGGGCTATAGGAGCCAGAGGCACAGTACCAATCACAGTGCAGCAGTTCAGTAAAGTGCTGCTGAAATATTATGAACCTAGTTACGCACTCTATTATCCTCCTTAAACTGCTCCATCAAAAAGAAAGTGTTCAGCTAAACATCTGGAATCATTAGCACAGACTTCAGCTGCACATCCGCCGGCTCACATGGCAGTAAGGAAAAGCAGTTTCGCAGGAGCTCCTTCCGAGCATGTAATTGATCTTCCGAAACAGCGCTGGCAGCCCGGCTCTGGCACTGCTGAATTTCTCCATGTTTAGTGTGCAGGTAACAGTATAGTGTGGGCTGCACTTTCCAGAACTAGAAAACTACAAAAACCTGGAGTGCATCCTCTCAAGCCACAAACATGTGTTAATACTCATCTCCCTGTCCCTCATCCAGAAGACTACCTTTGGCGCTTGCTAGACACTGCACGCTAAATGTCGGACACCTTTAACAGCAAGCTTTACATGTTTTCCTCACTACACGCTTTAGACTCTTTCCAACCTCATCTTCTCTAGACTTGAGCACCTCAAAGCTTTAACTTCTCCTTTCATCTTCTGACTGGGAAAGTTTGCAGATGCTTACACGCAGGAACATAAGGGGGAACAGAATACGAGTAAAATGACAAAAGGCAGAAGGTACCAGCAGGGCAAGATTCCCCATCTGAGGAGACAGGATAGATGGAAGCAGAAGCAATGTTATCTTACACAGCAGCTTTTCAAATTGATAGTGTAAGACAGGGAAAGAGGGGAAGGAAGAAAATACTCCGGAAAATAAAGAGCACCTCAGTCCAGCCTCAGGCATCCTTCTGCTAGCACATGAGCTCACTCCCTGTGCAAAAGCTCAGGATGAGTGTCACGTCAAGATTCACTAGTCCCTACTCATTTCTATAATCAGACCTTCCTTAGTCGGATGCACCGATACAACAGGACTTCTTTAGCCCTCCACTTCTCCAAAGTATTTCTCCTCCTCTCCCCCACCCGCCCGCATCCTTTCCCTCCCCTTCTCTTCCCCAGACCCCTTGTGGGCAATGCCATCACTCAGAGCCGACACCAGCTCATACAAAGAGCTCTACACTCACCCAACCACAGGGGCATCCCGCTTGGGTTTTAATACACCCCTGCCGAGGACAGAATAGACTGAAGATTGCACCCGTGCTCCTCTTGGGAATTGCTAGCTGGAAGCTGGGGTTATTCCCCCTCTTGCTGAGGCAACAAAGTCACTAAGATGCTGGAACTAGGCTCTACTGCAAGGGCATACATGCCAGAGATCCTCAGGGCCTTGGCTGAATCTCTAACCTTGGAACAGGATGGCATGCAGGCTTCAAGCCATCCAAGGCTCCTTGCAAACCGCCAGCCAGCCTCATACCCCAGGACAGAAACAAGCATGCAGGGGTCTGAATCACAGTTTTCTTCATAACAAACAGCTCAGTTGTCCTAAAGCAAGGAAAGATCTCAAGCCACCAGCTTCCCCTTTGCTGTGGATTTCTTTGTGTGCGGGATCCCCAAAGATGCATGCACAGATCCCAGCACATGGCACTCCTGGTGCACAAGTCTGTCTTCCTGCTCATGCTCACATACCTACGCATGTACCTACAGGCATGTAACAACATGGACCTACACACATGCAGTCAGGCACCCACATGCCCATACAGCCACATTGCTCCTTCTCCCATGTACACACACACACTCATGCATGACTACATTTTTACATGCATAATTGTGTCCCCACACTCCTCATGCGCAGATCAGACAGTAACAGGCTCATCCCATGCAGACAAAGACACAAGCAGAAACAGGTACCCACACAGTCACACAGTGACGTTCCCACTCATGCACCAGTGAAGGCTGACAGGCACGACCACATATCTACTAATGCTCACATGCATGAACGTGACACGTGCCCACATTTGCTTTGCACACATGCTCAGACACTCTGTTATGACCGTGCACCCAACACGTGCCTTGCACATATATACACCCATGCAGCAGCTCCCACGCTTGTGCATGCACGCTCCTACAAACATGCAGTCGGGGAACCCACGCACTCGCTCACGCAGGCGTGCTCACACTCTCTTACATTTCACCGTGATCTGAGCAACGGCTTCTATGACTCCCAGACTGGACATGGCCACACACGTGTAGTTGGCTGAGTCCTTGACATCCGTGAGCTCCAAGACATTACGGCCCACAGGCATGTCATCTTCAGGCGTCAGGTCCTCTGCTCCCTGCATCCACTTGACGTATGGCATGGGCGAACCCACGGCCACGCAGGTGATGTTGACGTTGCCACCAGGCATGATTTCATGGCTGACGGGTAAGATGGAGAAGCGAGGGGCCACACGGCGAACTGTGGATGAGACGCACAGAGGTAACAAAAAACAAAACAAAACAAAACAAAACAAACAAAAAAAGAAAGAAAGAAAGGAAGAAAGAAAGAAAGAAAAGAAAAAGAAGAAAAGGGAGAAAAAGAAAAAAGAGCAAAAGATAATTTAAATACAGATGGGGTTTGTCATCATTTATTTTCTTCCTTCATTAAAAACAAAACAAAAAACAAATAAATTAAAAAATCAAAAACCAAAAACCAAAAAAATTAAACTTCAAATAAATTTTTACTTCACAAACAATATATAGAATATAGACATAAAAGCGATATTTCATAGCAACAGGGTTCCATTGATCAAGATTAGACCCATCACAGCACAGATAAATACACAAAAATTTATTAGTAATTTCTCATCTTTACTGGCAAGAGCTGGCATGGCGAGCGTCGAAAAATCTCCTCCACAGCCGCTGGGGCCCCCAGCTCCCCGCTCCGCACCCCGGGAAACCTGCTCCTCCCCTTTTCCAGTGGAGCCTGACTCCCTTATCACCTTCTCCCACATCAAAACAAAACAGCCCCTCCACCACCACGGCCTGAAATGGTCCAGGTGCCTCCTCCATCTCCGGAGAGGGGCCCTCTCCCACCGGCCGCTCCGTGCCCGAAGGATGCTGCAGAGGTGGGGTGGTGGTGAGAAGAAGGCTGGGATGGAGATGGAAACTTCTCAAGATTTTGCCTTGTTGGACCCAGAGAATTCAACAAAGAGAGAAGTATCACATCCCCAAATGCCAGAGAGACACCACTTGAAAAGTAAAGAGACAAAAAATATAAAAAATGGGAGGAGAGGGAGTCCCCGGAGCAGGACAGAATTTAGTTAGTGTCTGCGTGTGAGAACCGTCCAGGGGGAGGCAGTCCCCCTGGAGCGAGAAAGAGTGTGGAAAAGATGAGAAACTCTAATGAAATTTTTGTGGTTTTCGGGTATAGAAACCCTAACGAAGCCTCTTTAAGATCTGACACGGTTCCATCGATAGATGCAGCTCTCAGAGTCACAAACATCATGCAAAATAGGTAAAAAAGAGAGAGAGAGAAAAAAGATAGAAAAAGAGAGAGGAAATGCAGAGAAATATAATTTATGGGCGGCTAGCAAATGCCCACATGGATACTGAATAGAAAGTGAGCGACAGAGAAAGAAAGGAAGACAAGGAGAAGGAGAACAAGGAGGGGAAGGGAGAAAGAAGAGAGAGAAAGAGAGGGAGGGGAGGGGGAAACCCACTTTAATGCTGCATACTTTTTCTAGCTGATGTGACCCAATGTGGTGGCTCACATTGTCACATCTCAGCCCTGGCGGAATAATAAATAGAATAGAATTAATAAGAAAAACAAGGTAATGAAACTTTTAACGTTGAGAAAACAGTGACATGTTCTGTGCATCTCCTTAGCAGAGAGGTGGATGCAGCTTCCAGACCTTACACAATAAGAACATGGACGCAAAGGGGAGGGTGCGGTTTCCTTGGCTCCATTTTCTGAACTAACTGGGCTGGCTGGGTGGCCGAGGTGGGTGCTTATCCTTAGGGGTGAAAGCGGGAGAACAGACAAAGGAGAAATGTTAAGTGGATCAGAGGGGCCTTAGGGAGAGAGCGGAGGGCAAGGTCCCATCCCGCAAGCAAAGACAAAATGACACGGACCCCAAGAAGATGCAGGCACAGCAGCAGACTAAGGAGAAAAGGAGCGCGGGATTCCTCCAGCTTCAGGGACAGCCATGCAGTCAACTCCCCTCAGGAAGGGTGAGCAAGGGGGCAGGAGAGTTAGGAGTGCTGGGGGCCTGAAAAATATCTGTCCCTGCTGTCCCTATTCCCAGGTAACCCCTCTGAACAACCTCTCTAAAAAATCAGTGCCAATTGCATCCATGCAAAAGCAATGCAAAGGACATCAGAGCTTAGCCTGCCATTGCTCTTCCCAAGTCCTAGTGCCTTCAGATGTCCCCTGGAACTGATGTCTTGGGTTCTTCTATCTTCCAGCCCACTTCCATGCTGCTGCTCAACTTTATGGATCTTTTCAGATGGGAAAGGCACTGCCAGGAGAGGTAGTAGCTGTTTTCCATTTAGTGGGGCTTTGTTAAAAAAAAGCCAAGTATAGCCCCTGCCTCTTCCTGCAAGCTGGCAAGGAAGTGTCTTCATAGAAAGGTGTGCTCTTCCCATCGTGCTATCAGATCCTTTTCTGCACGGTTACCAGAGCCCAGGAACCAGTACTGAGAGGCAAGGAAGAGAAGACTTCCAGATGTGCGGCATTAGGAGCTCAGAGATGTCGAAGGAGAATTCCTGCATGCATGGATTTGCAAAGAGAATGGATAGCATGCCCTCACCTCCAATGTAGCTCGGGAAGGGACTGGATTGCGGAGGGAGAGACTGCAAACTCACCTGGACACTAAGACTAGAAGATGACCTTCTGCTTAGAGAAAGGTGTAAGGAGAATACCACAGTATTTGCACAACCTCAGGCACCAGCACCGGCTCAAGAGACCAGGCAACATGCTCCTTTCTCCCTTCTGTCACACCGCTATGGAAGAATTTTAGCCCTAGACATGAGGGTACATCCCTGTTGCCTACTCCATCCTTCTGTCCACTGTCTGCTTCAGGAGGTACCGCATTTCAGAAAATGGAGCCATGTGAAGACCACACCAGTCACAATCTGAGACAACATGGAGAGAACTTGAAAAGAAACAAGTGGGGTCAACATGCAGACAGATCTGGGGTGGGGATGACTCTTTTGAGGGGCTGATATGTAACCTTCTGGAGAGGGGGGGGCAAGGTGGGAAGAGGTGAGGAGAAATGGGGAGACATATGCCGGACAAGATCCGGTCAGCAAACAGCATCAACAGCAACAAACAACGGCAGGTGGGATGCAAACACTGAGTTGTCATGGAAACAGAACAAGACAATTAATTCAACTGAAGCTAATCACAAAGAAATAAAACCGAACTAAAAAAGAAAGGAAAAAAAAAAAAGGAAAAAAAAAAAAAAAAGAAAAAGGAAGAACAAACCAGAATTTAATAACTGAAAAGCATCATTTGATGTATGTGGAGTGCTGAGAATCGGAGTCTGAAGGGAACAGACTGCTGCTGTCTGCGCGGTTTTGGGCAGGGAAGGGAAGAGATCCACTCACAAAACACAAGCTGAGGGCCAGGGAGCCAGAGCCGCGCAGAGCACGCTCACCAACAACTGCGAAACAATTCTCCCCACGCTCCGCGCAGTACCCTGGGGTTTAGGTCAGCTGCGTGGGGTCTCAGGGCAGCATTACTATTTGGCTGTTTTAATGGCATTTGTCACACTGAACTAATAGGAAGCAACCAGCACATCTGGATGCCAGCCCAAAACAATGCACGTTCTGCGAAAAGGGAGAATTTGGATTAGGGTTAGCAGCAGGCCAATGCAAGACCAAAACAGGCAGTAGCACTTCTGTTGCGCATCCTGGTTTAAAAAAAGCTACGCGCTCCTATGTGTGCACAAATATACAAACATCCGCACACCAGTCTAGGATGTGAAAATAACTCCAATGTTAAATGTCGGAGACCTCAGAGAGTCCCTAGATACATCCCTGCTATGGCTCAGGGCTGTGACAACCTCATTTACTGTAACAGGAAATACTTATAGGGCTCGTCTCTGGATACCAAGAACCATCATGCTGCTGTTTATTTTAATTGCTGTACCACTCTGATTTGGCTCTTGACATGAAATTTGTCAAGCTGAGAATCTCTGGGTCAGCGTTTAGGTGAGGGCCTAGGAAGAGGAAAGCGGTGGCAGGAAGAAAGCTTGAAGCGCTGCTACAGATTGAATCAAGAACAATTTCATCTCTGGGTCCAGCTGGGTTTCACACACAGCAGCTGTAAGAGTGAAATTTTACATGTAAAAAATGCGGTGAAGAGATTCTTTCCATTTTGCTATCCAACACATTCAAAGGACCAGAAAGAAAAGAACAACCCTCTTTGGAAAGGAAAAGTTGGGGTGGGACAGTCAGGGCTCTACTTTACAGACACTTATCTAATACTTTTACCAATTTCTGGTTTCAAGAAGCACCTTCCCTGAGTTTCAGGGATGTTTGGTTTTCATGACAGCTTTGTCAGACCTGTTTTACGAAGCCAACCTTGCATGCATACACATATGTGCATGCTTCATGTGCATGTGCAACATCTCCCAATATACACACACAAGCAGGCACACACAGACACACATTTTCAATGGCCAAAAAACTCTCAGGAGCTTTTTTTCAAACAAGGATACAGCTTGTTACTGATAGAACCAGATTTTAGAACGGGAGCTGGACATTTGTGATGCAAGTCAAACTATTTCAATGCAGAGAAGCCATTTCTGAGACACAAAGATTTCTTAAATGCATTTAGTTATGAGTCTGTTTAATATTGTCTGTTGGATAAGTATTTCACACAGGCAAACCTGCACCCCAAATTCTGCATAACATAACCTTCATTAGAAACAGAACAGATCCGTAACTTTTCACACCCTTGTAAAGCCAATTGGTTTTGTTGCTGCTCATGGATGCAGAGAGTTTAACCCAGTTTGTGTTCTGTGAGTGGCATTTTCGGTGCATTATTCTTTCCAACAAGAAGGTACCAATCAACATTGCTAAGGTTCCCCACCACCACCACCACTCAGTTAAAAAGAGAGATGGGGTCCACAAGGTGAGAGATGTTTTTGAAAGGGACAGATTTACAGACCTGATCGGAAGAGACACTGGGAGATCCAGGGTTGACTTTTGCAACACCAGAATCCATCCTTAAAATGTGTTCCCAGGACGCTGCTAGTGAGAGAAATCTGAGGACCAACCAACCAGTTTGTGCTGAGGAAACCCACCGGTTCCACTTTTTAAGCCCCTTCCAGATTAGCTCAGGGAGAAAAATGTTGGAGGAGGAGCGAGGTGGGGAAAGGAGAAATGTACTGGACAAGAACCCGTCACTTCAAACCCCGATTCACATTAAACCAACTAAAAGATAAACAGGTTTTATATCTTAAAGAAGAAATTAATTGAAAAAGGAAACGAAAGAAAGTGAAGTGACTGGTTGAAAGCACCAAACAAAACCAAATGGTATTAAACATTTTGACACTCAGCAAGCTGCTGCTCCAAATGAGGTGAGAAGGCGGACATTATTGGCCATTTTGGTGAGACAGGAGTCATTCCGTCTTGCTCCAAAATGAGGAGGGGGTAGGGGAAAGGGTGCCAAAATAATGTGCAGCCTCTACATTATTAGTGAAGCTTAGATTACACCTGTCCTCCCCTCCCAAAAGGTGGTCCGTCCCTGCCCCTGTGCTGTCCGTGCAGCCGCCTCTGCCTTCTCCCTCTCCCATTCCAATTGCAAGTTCATTCCGCTGGGGCGAGACGCTGTTTGGGTTTGGATTTCCGACCTCCGTCCCTCCAGAGGACGAGATACTTCCCTCCTCATGCCCATCTCCTTCCTAATTTCCTTCACGGTAAATAAAAATAAATAAGTAAATAGGTAGATAAATAAAGAATGAGACCAAGGCTTGGGTTTGGTCTAGAGGAAATCCATTACCTTCCCAATCATCGTTACTTTTCCACTTAAAAAAACACATTAGTTGAGTGACAGGCTGGCTGAACATCTCTGGTCTTTTGTAATTCTTTTTTTCCCCGTTGCTTTTTACAGGATTGAGTATAAAATAATCTGAACCCAATTGTTTTTCGAGCAGCTCTAGCATTAAACACAGACTTTGCTATTTTATTTTTGTTATTTTAATTTGACAAGGTGTAATCTAATTTTTTCCCCTAAAACAAAGAGAACAGCGATGCAAAAGGTGTAAGAGACACAGGCAGGCAGAGATTTCGAGATCAGTACAGCACAGTGTTCCTGCAAAGTGCCCTCTATAGAGAGATATCCATATATATCCATATATATACAGTTTTGATTTTTTCGGTTTTGTTTTTTTGGGGGGGTGGCTTTTTGTATCCATTTCCATTTCCTGATACCCTTGAGAAATCCTTCTGCAGAAACACAGCAAAGTTGTTTGTTTGCTTTGTTTGCTTTTGAACTAGAATTTCAGAGCTGAGGACACCCCAAATACGGACAGGGCGCTCCCCCACCCAGGGAAGTGCTAAAATAATGCTTAAAAATTGTCACAGAACTCTCCCTCCCTAAACTCCAGTGCCTGGAAAATGGCACTACAGGGGCAGCTGTACAAACTAGCAGTAGTTCTGCCTCCCTCCTTTTCCATTAAAGAATTTATCAATGCTCATCTAAAAAGTTATTAAAATTCCTATATTTTAAAATATCATTGTTTTGACCTTGTGGCTATTTGTTAAATCTATAGTGCAAGTGAAATTATTTCCTTCTAACCTCTAAATGGCATTGAAAGCGAAAACCGTTCCACTTGTCTATTGAGGGACAGGCTGAGCAACCAGCAGCTCTGGTTTGATGGCCAAATTGCATATGAGCCAAACTTAATCCAGGAGCAGGCTACAGGCTATATTATTTGTTAAATTAGTCACATTTGAATATATTTTGAAGCTTTATTTCCTGAGGTCCTATGCATACTATTTCTGTATTTTCTAAGGTTTTTATTTTAATGGATTTCAACTAGTTTCGCTATCATATGTTTAGCCCTGGCCTGTTTTCATCTGCGGTCTCTCAATGAGTTGAGGTTTTCCAGAGAGCCTTGAAAAATATTTGAAATGTTGTCAGCAGGACCTGGGCTGCAGAACCTGATTCTGGGTGACTAAGCACTGTACTTGACTCCCGCAGCAGAAGAGGCAAGGCCTAAGCAGGCACAGCGAGTGCACTGTGCTGTTTTAAATGCCTGCTGAACCATTTAAAACTCCCTGGGCTTGAAAAGAGCAGAGCAACAAGAAGCTCAAGCGAAGGGGAAAAAGGATTATCCCTGCAGCACCACAACTGCTGCCTTTTGTAACTCCTGACAGGGCACCACTGTGTGAAAGAGGGGAAAATTTTTAATTCTGGTAAATTCAACCATGACAATTTGTCCTGTACCAACAGCAGCAGCTCTGCATACTCAGAGGTTGCTAAAGCACAGCCCACACAGCTCTACGGTGCATTGTTCATTCTTCCTTCCCCTTTGTAATATGGAAGAGCACGCAGAGTCGCTCCGTCCTTACATACAGGGCTCTATCTTGAGCCAGGCAGCTGGCTATTTGGATCAAAAGAGAGCAATCGAGGTGGAAGTCTGAAGCTTTCAAAATTAAGAGGAGGGCTACAAACTGCTCTGTTTCAAGGGGGCAAACCAGCTGTGGCCGTAGATCCTGGACAAGCAGACATACGACCTCTCTGGGGCAAAGCCTGGACCCTGCATGTGTTGACTCACTGATGCTTGGAGAAAAATACCGTCATAACGTCAGGTATGAGCGATTCAACCTGGTTTTATCCACTGAAGTGGAGTAAGCATCTCAGCCCTTTTGGGCAAGATTCAAAGCCTCTTAAAAAGGCCGAAAATGCTTCCCTTCCATCCCAGCTGAAAGAAGGCCATGCAGCTCTCTGCATGAAAGCTATAAACAGACATTTGCCTTCTGATTAGCTATGAGACCTGCCAGGCTCTCAAACTGGCCTCCCCTGTGCTAAGCAAGTCCCTGTTGCTGTGCGAGGAGAGGCATGAAGCTCTCAAACACCAGCAGTGAGACAGACATCTCTCGATACACAGGACTTTGAATCTGTCCTTTCCTGCAATCACTATGGGCCAGAAGTTTGATAGCATTTGTGGCCCTAGGGATACAGAGAAGCATCCAATGAGACTTTTGAAAGCCAGGTGAGTTGTATAGCTCCCATAAACATCAGCAACCCCATCTTAAGGTGTGCTGACTTGCCCACTAGAACCATGTCTTTCTGTTCACTGACTACAGGTGAAATCTGGACATCTGGCTCAGACTAGAAACTTTTGTACACCCTAGGCTGGTGGCAGAATTCATCTCACCTACTTCTGATTTACTTTTATGGGTCTCCGTAAAGATGCTTCTGCATTTGACCTTGGAAATTTCCTGTTAGCAGACTCTTTGTTATTTTGGACCACGGCATGATCTGATCTGTAGTAACACATAAGGCAAATCCTTAACCAATAATTTCAAGACCATGCCCATAACTTCTAGCAAACCATATGAGCTCTTTCAGCCAGGTATCAAGTCTCTATTTCCTTGCCCAGTGTCATTCCAGCCTATCATGACTATATCCGATTTAGCTTTAGTTTATTGTTGTTGATATTATTATTATTTTTATTGGCTCTTAAGGAAGAGTTTAATCTTAAAACCTTCTCAGATCACAAGAGATTCTAGCAGCAGCAGTGAAATTTGGACGTGTTAGAAATACTTTATAAAAGATAAAAGAAACAAATAAAAAACAATGGTGTATAAATCCCTTTTTAATTGCACCTAAATCCTGAAACTCAAACTCCTATTCATGAAGGAAATCCTGTAATTAGTAGTGATTATCACCTTTTAGTCCTAGGCAGGAGGGAGGTGGGATGGGAACACCTCATTTCAAATACTATTCCTTCTCTCTTGCTCTTTTTAAATAGAACAAGCCTTTTTTTCTTCCTTTTTTTTTTCCCCTCTTTTTCTTTAAATAGAGCATTGGGGCTGGGGGATATCTTTTGGCTATTGTTGGCATCAAAGTTAGAAGAGCCACAGCTGGCCACTTCAGAAAGACATTATCGACAGCGCAGCATTTCGGAGTGGTACCCTTGTATCTAAGGGGAGAGGGGGAGAGACTTGAAAGGGGGAGGGGAGAATACCAGCACTGAGGGTCCGAGCACTGAAATCTCAGCATTTTAAGAAAAAGAGAAGGACAGACAGAGAGAAAGAGAAAGATAGAGAAAGAGAAGAGACAGATACTGTGTCAATACTGCACTGGATTTCTCAAAAATCACACAGCTTTAATACCTGTACACTAGGAAAGCCACTCCTTTGGTAGATTATTGAGTAGTGAGGACTGATGGGCAGAGGGAAATGCATAAACAGGGAAAGGAAGGGCATTCAATTCTGCAAAGGGCAAAAGCACCAAGCATCAATGGTACAACTAACACACTGCAAAAAACCCACCTGTTTACTATCCCATGTGGCTCACCCACTCAGGATGCACACATGGGAAGCAACAGAAGCTTTAATGGGGATAAACAGGGAGATGAGAAGAGGGAAAAGAGGCATTTTCAGCTAGAATGTAACTTGTCAGATTTCTTGTTGCTGTTTACAACGGAGATGCAGCTGCCAGATGTGTCCCAGCAGCCTCTCTGTATCTACCACTGCTGCATTTCTCTTCCCACGCTCCTTTAGAAAGGAGGGCTCTACCTTCTCTGGACCTGGCTGGTTTTCAAGGTGCCTGTAGCCAGGCAACAATGGTTCAATGACAGGGAAGAAAGAAGGTAAATGGGGAGAGGCAGAGCCACGAGATCCAGCTACCCTTCCACAGAAGGCGGCTGGCCGGCTGCCCTTCATTTCCGACACTGCAAGGACAAGGCATCACCCTTCTACAAGGGAATCTGCCAAGCTCCGCTGATGAGACAAGGCGCTGCCTGATGACGGGGCTCTCCACGCACACATGGGTGCTAAAGGAAGGACAACTGCGTGTGATTCAGTAACACAGCAGGAAGCTTTCTGTCTCTACCCATCCTGGGCTGACAGCAAATTAGCTCCCGTAGGCAGCGTCTTTCCCTCTGCTGGAGGGAAATGGCCAGTTACCAGTGAGCGAGTTCTGCGTCGCTGGGGTAGCCCTTCAGAGCAGGGATCAGGGTTTTTCTTTGTGTGCAGGATGTGGAACAAGAGCCACACCTCCAAGAAATATATAAGTAATAACGTGACCCAGGGTCTGCTCTAACTCTTGGAACGACACCCTGGCTTCTTACCATCTTTTCCACTTCCCAGATCCCTCCCTCCCCCCAAAACAAAGGCTTGTCCCAAACAGCAGGGCTTCCACGGACAGGCGTTAGAGCTGTGTGACTCCTTTCCTCCTGGAGGGATTGAGGAGTTCAGTTACCACCGGGTGGGCAGGAACACTGGCTTCTCACAATGCGTTTGGAATAAACTACAGCACAGCATAACCAATCAAAACTGAAATAGGAAATCAAGAGAAAGCAAAAAACCCAACAGAACAAAAAATTTAGAAAGTAAGAGTAAATCCACTTCAAATAAACCAGAATTGTAAAAGAAAAACTATACATATTTATATAGAAAAAATAATTCATAATTAATTTAAAAAGTGGCATGCAAAGAAGATTGTTACATTCTCCTATCATGCATCAGGCCCAATGTCCAAACGGCAAGGTAACCATGACGACAAAAAAGTGCAAGAACTCAGCAACATTACCAAAGGATGCATAGAGAGGCCCACAATGCAACTCAACTCATCTCTGCGAGACCCGGGAACGGGCGGGTCTCGCTCATCTTAAAGATTTCTTGCTTTTTCTCTTTTTTTTTTTATTTTATTTTTTTTATTTTTTCTCTTAAGAATGTAAAAATGTGGGTAAAGAAAGTAAAAAAGAAAAAAACCACACCAACCTTCTCGTAGCTCTGAGGGATGTTAAGGGGGTTTGATGCGGAACACAATGACATGAGGAGAAGAGAAAAATAGGGGAAACACAGAGAGAGTAAAAAAAGGCCTTCTCAAGGCTGTCAGCTGCAAATTGATTGTTTTTTTTTCTCTTAATCAAAATAAAAAGAAAGGAAAAAAATGAAGATAGTAACGACCCTCTTTCCTGCCTTCCTAACTTTCCCCCTCCCATCCAGCTAGGCACCTTCTGTTTTAAGAACAACCAAGCTCTGTACAGAGATCAGACTGTGAGCAACCCTAATTCAGAATCAGCACCCGACAGAGGTGCCAGCCCCAGAAAGGAGTTCTCAGTTCTTTAAGTCCATCTGCTCTTTAGCGAAGGGGGAGCGGAACCTGTACCAGGCACAGAAGACCTGACACGAAGGAGATCCCAAGCTGGAAATCCGCTCCCCTGGCCCGTGCTCCCACCAGCCCCCACACCCGGCCCTGCTTCCACTAACTCCACAATGGGACTGAATAAGGAAAAAGAAATAATTAGAAGAAGAAAAGAAAAGCAAAACAAAACCAAAACATTTCCTTGCAATGTTAAAACTTACAACTCCTATCCCAGGTGTTCTATAGAGACAAGCATGTTATGGGAGAAACAAGTCAATTGGAAACACAAGAGTGTTCAAGACTCTTTTAAAACAAAAAACGGGAAGAAAAATGTGCATGAACTTTCCCTCCCACCAAAGCAAATCCATTTCAGAAATTTGTTACCTTTCCACGATATTAACACACAAGAAACAAGGAATTAAACAGCATGAAAAACACCCAAACCACAGGCCGAGCTTGCTTACACGGTGTTTTCTGCACTCTCTCGGCCGGCTAATGCTGGCTTTGTTTTTCAGGCAGGCCTCAGGTACACACAGGCTAACTTGGATAGAAAGAGGGCTATCCACCTGGAGCAGACTCTTGGATCCAGGTGTGGAGACAAGCAACTCCATGGTTACAACCTTTGTCTCCTGGGTAGTTTCCGAGTGGCCAGAAAGGTAGTGGATATTTGTAAATAAAAAAATAATGAAAAATCCCCACATTTTTTCCTGTTGTTTTGTTTGTTTCTTTTTTAAAAAAAGAACCCAAAACATTCCAGCTAAGCTGTCTGCAAAGGCTTTAGCCCTGAATTAGTGTCAGATCCAGATTTACATTCCTGAAAGAAGAATTTCAGGGCCCAGGCGACAGGGCAAATTTCAAACGCAATTTTCCAGCTGGCCACAAAAGGCTATTTAAAAATTTAGCTTGGAAACATTAAATTATTAAAAGCCTTCTCTCCATGTGCATGTGATTTAGTGAGCGTGAGACACGAGAGAGAGAGAAAGAGAGAGAGAAAGGAGTGCACACAGGAGCATGGCTCTGCATTTGACTGCAGAGTTAACGTGAGTGTAGGTGGGAGGCGCTTCCTCTGTCGATGGGATGGAAATGGGAACAGTTTGCTGGGATGTAACTTTTCTTTTTCCTCCCAATGGTATTTTTTTTTTTTAAAAAGTGAGAAGGACCAGCCCTGCTCTCTCATTACCAAAAGGGGTTTGCTGTGGAAAGATATTAAACCAAAGCTACACACAAAATATTACAGGTCAGAGATTATAATAAAATAACAAAGAAAGGCAGAAAGGCTATTGCCCCGCTGGGTGTGAGAACATCGAGGGGGCATCAAGCAGAAGCCAATCCCCCTGTCATCTGTTCCCCATGCTACATGGGTGAAGGAATCTGTCACTGCAGCAGAGATGTCTGCTGGCTGTCTCCAGCTTTCTGTGAGTCTGCCCATGGCCAGCGTTCGTGCCCAAGGAACCAGTGACAAATTACTGCTAGTGAAGGGAAAACCAGCTGGGACTTAGGTAAGAAGTGAGAATGCACCCTTTTGTTGCAATCTGGTGAGATCCGGGGGACAGAGAGCTCAGTGGAGGGGGCTGAGAGGGTCCTCCCCTCCTCTCATACCCACACCAGTAGAACTGAAACCTTCCCACTTCCAGAGAGCAGGGATCCTTTGGGAGAAAAGGGGATTATGGCCTCTTTGCAGCCAAAGCTGTTCATTCCCCTCTGGGCTCTGCAGGCTGATGCTGGCAGATTCTTGGGCACGCTATTTTGAGTCACACTTGACTTCGCTGTGGCTGACACAGCCTTGTATTGCTGCTCTGCAACTCTGGCGTGGTAGCTGGAGCCACCAGCAATGGTGAGGAAGTCGGGGCGCACCAGGATCCCCCTGCAAGCTGAGCAGTGCACTGTAAGGATCCAACCGATTAACACCAGTGCTTCCCCCGTGCTCAGGGACAGGATCGAATCAAACAGCTGGGGACAAAAGAAGGCCACGGGGAGGGAGATATTTGCCAGTGTTGTGAGCCGATGCGCTCCCTACCTCTCACGTAAAGGTTAGCAGGGGAGGAGTAGCGCACTCCAGCGCTGTTGCTGGCGACGCATTCATACTTCCCCTGGTCTGTCTCCTCACTGCTTTCAATCTGCAGGCCACCTGGGAGGAGAGAAGAAGACCGCAGCAAAGACACGATCATCACCGTTTTGTTTTTAAGAGAGAGCAATAGTGTCAATGTTTTTCTTTTTTCTCCCTTTGGGCTAATACATACTGGGACACTGCCTGGGGGGTCTTGGGCTAAGAGCTCGAGAAGCACCAAGCCCTCTGCCGACATCAGCTAACGTCTGTGCTCAGTGTTACGGCTGGACACATAAGCAACACATACCCAAGAGAAAATTTAAACCCCCCCCTCTATACTAAGTGTTACTCTCTGTACTGAAATGATCAGCAAAAGTACCAACTTTTGTGGCTTCTGCAATGCAGGCATTCTGCACCAGAACTCATGAAATCAACTTCAATAATCCATATTACTGTCATCCCCAGAAATCTATCAGAAGGCAGTTGACTTTCCCTTGCTTGATTTGAAGCAGTGACCATAAAAGCGAAAGGCTTTGTCACCCACTGCCTAGGATCCCTTGAGGATTTTTATCACCGCTGCCTTTGTTTTGTACCTAAATGCCCGATTCACAGGAAGCCTACAGGAGATAAGAGTCAGTGTGAAAAGCACCTTACTGATAGTGAATATTCCCAAGGGAAAACCCTGTAAATACTGCATTGGAACTTCAAAATTGCCTGTGTGGTTTACACCAACTGGGTCAAAAGGACTAAGTTTTTTTTTTTCAACCCTGTACATTATTGCAGCCTACAAGAATGTACCCAGAGCCCATACTCAACACTCTTGTAAGCAAACATGCAGAGATATGCAGCATGTAACTACATGGAAGAAAACTGCCTCATTTACCTCAAAAGGCTTCATCCCTGCAAAACTCCAGTTAAAATACATACTACATAAATAATTCAACAGGCTATCAAATGTTTTATGTATTAGGAGTACATGATTATACTACAGATATGGACAGAGCTCACGTGATAAAACTCTTAACTCCCATTTCTGGAAAAAACCCTAAATATGAAACCCAAACAATTCCAGCTGAGCATAATATTATTGATAAAATCTTAAGTAAGAAAAGTGCAAATGATATCATTGTTGGTTGCAGATACAGCCTCTTCAGGAAGGAAAAACCAGTGTGTTCAAATGAGAAGGACACGGAGCTCATGTTCCTCTGTGTGTGCATGGGTGGAAAAGGATGCTGCGTGGGAAGACGTGAGGCTGTGAGTATTTATGATAGGGATGGGGTGTGATAGTGTGACTCCCGCCAGCATCCACTGTGCCTGGTAGCTCCCGAAGGCAGAACAGATAGGATTAAAAGAACAAAAAACCCCACCCAAACCACTAAACCAAAATAAATTCATTTCAAAAGAATCTGTGGGTATTTCAGCATAACAGGACTTAGAAACCAAACAGACTGAAGCTTCACACTGAGACACCAGCTGAGCATATTTCATACTGAATTACAGCTTAAGCATGCTCTGTTATCGGAAGGCTCCACTTTGGTGGAGAGCTGGTCAGTGGGTTTTCCTTGAAATTTCTGTTAATTTGGACAAATCTGTGGGTTGTTTCCACTGGTTCCAGACAAATTTTTTGTGTGGCTCATAAACATTGCTTGTCTGAGCGTACACAAGGGGAGATGAAGCCACATGGCAGAGCAGGAACAGAACCATGAACTGCAGGCAGGCAGCTTCGCCAGGGGAATAAGGACTCACCCCTTTCATCTTGACCACTGCAGCTTTGCTGGTGAATGCAGTGGTGGAAATTGTGCCGAGAGAGGTCAGTCACTTTTCAGCACTTGTCAGGAGCCAATAGAGATGATGTGTGAAAAAGTAAATCTCACCTACAGCACCTCCTGTTGCTTTTACCAGCAGAGAATTATGGACTTTTAAATTTGCCAGCGTAGATAAAACCAAAGCAGGGTCTTCCAGGGGGTGCACACCCAATTCCTGCTGACTTTCCATGACAGCTTGAGGTCTAGTATCTTTTTGGCTCCATTAAAGAGACAGTGCAGAAGCTACTTACCACTGGTATCTTTCCCAGAGAAACCTAAAGGTAAGAGAGTGGGGAGGAAGGGGAAAGAAGGCTCTGAAGCCAAACAAATGAGTACGCTGAGATGGTACGTGCTGAAGTTCTGACTGAGCAAGGATTGGAAAACTTTCACCACCATCAGTGGCTCAGGAGCACTTTGCACCAATCAAGAGAAGGTCCTAAGTATTTACCAAGCTTTGATAGCATTTAATGCTCAAGATAAACTTCAGTCCTTCACAGTCCTGGAGAGATTAGCTCTTAAAACGTCACCATAAATCTGAAGGCAGCGCAGCCTGAGACGTTATTAGAGTAACAGTATCAGTATTACTAAGTGCACCCAGCAAACAAAAAAGGACATTATAACCATACATAAAATAAAGACAGGTATAAAAAAGAAATATTCAGAGGTAAAGCAGGACAAGAAAACATAACAACAACAACAATCTGTATTGAGCACAGGTCAATGAAACAGGAACTGAGTGAAGTGTTTGGAGAGTGGGTGAGTGAGTGAGTTGGGGGTGTCTTACCTCGGATCGGTGTACCTTCTGCAAAGAAAACAAAGAAAATAAGTGAAAAGACTGTAAAACCCCAAACACCTGGACTGCCCGTGGGAAAAGGACCTGAGTCAAGGAAGACAGTTCCCAGAAGGAAACTTCCTGTTCTACCTCATCTTAAATTGTAGGGACAGACTGAAGATGGCTCGGGGTACTTAAAGTGGGGATGCCCTTTTTAAAGCAGTCCAATTCAGCTGGCTGTTTACAGAGCCTCTGTGGCACTTGGCTTGAAAAATCTTAAGACTGGCTCCATTTTGTTGCTAAGAATGCAAAGAAAATCTGCAAGCTCTCAGCTAACATTACTGTTTGCTACTTGCAGAACAGATGATGAACCTGCATTTACCTTATCACTCCTGGGGAAAAGGGTTGGTTGGCATTATGGCCACGTTAGCCAGGGACATCCTGGTACCCTGCGTCACATTAAGAGTTGCAGGTTTGATCCCACCTTTGCTAGCAAATTCCTAGGTCCAAACTTTAGTTATTGGCACAGATGTGCGAGGAATTCAATGCATGTCCTTATCAGGACCTTCAGTTATCCTTCAGTGGCTCTCCACAGAGACTGAAGCCAGATGCTCTGCACTAAAGAAGGCCATGTTATTGTACAAGTGAAAGGGCTACCTCATGCAACTGCTCTGAAGCCTCCCTAACGCCAGTGCAAGAGGGAGTTGTATGGAGAGAGAAGAGTCCTGCTACTCTTGCCTGTTGACTGAATCTCCCTTGAGTTATTTTGACTCAACCCCCCTCCAGTTGCCCCTAAGTGCCTAATGTAAGTCTTCTGCCTAGGCAGGTCTCACAGATGAGAGGAAGTGACTTTGTGGCTGGTGAACCATGCCACAGGCAATGGTAAAATCACTGTCCCCCCGTCTGACCTCCTGAGGTTGCAACCATCTTCCTTTGAAAACACGGCAGGTCCTTTTGCTCACAGCGGCATTCAAACTTGTCACACAGCTTATCAAAGAAGGGGTTTTAGTTGGTTGGTTTTTACCCCAATCCTGAGAACAGGGCAGATTCCGCAGTTACAAGTATTGCCTCTTACTAGGGAGAAGTGCAAGAGCTTCTCTGCAATGGTAGCAACGCTGTCGTTCTGCAGCACCTCCCAGCCAGGGCTCGTATAGCACACTGCATGGTATGTATCAGCCTTACGCTCTCTCCTCTCCCCCCGGCAAGGTACAGCAGCATTATTACCCCCGCTTTACAGATGGGGAAACCGAGGTAGAGGTGAAGCAACTTGCCCAAGGTCACAGAGGGAAGTCTGTGGCAGAGGCAAGAACAGGAGTCAAAGCCTCCTGTGTGCCAATCTTCTGCCTTAACCGCCAGAAAACCCCTTCCCTCCTTATCCTTCAGCCCTGCTCGTTCTTGTGCTGCGGTTCAATCCTCCATTTTCAGGATAGAAGGTAAAAATATATAGATACTGATTACAGTTCACCTTTATTTTTCAAAGGAGATGAGGGAAGAGAGGTATTATAGTGTTAGGTTATTAGATTCTAGTTATACTCAGCTTCTAGTTAAGAGGTTAGGTTATTTGCTAGAGAAAAGTTAGCATCTAGTTAGGGTTAGGAACTAGCTAAGGTTAATAAAGCAGGCTGGTTAGCTATCAGGACAAAGGTTGGAGAGACAGCGCTTGAAAGAGAAAGAGGTGGGGGGGGAGCATGTACTTGGGCAGATCTCCACACAGGAGACAGCAGGAAGGGTTTAAAAAGCGAGCGAGAGAGAGAGAGAGACTAAGCAGCAGAGGGTTATAGTTCAATTCAGTGGAAATAAAAACAGCCTCTGATACATCCTTCTGTCTCAAAACTGGAGTGAAAATCTGCCATCTGTGGCACAAATCTGGCACAAGGCTAATGGCAAGATGGTAGAGGAGGGGAAGAGACCCCAACGTCACCCACTGCTATAAAGCTTCTTTGGCCTTGGCTAAGCCTGGCAATTCCCTGCAAAGGTTCACTCGAATTGACAGGAGAAACATGCTGGAAGTTAGAGCTATGTAAGCATATATGCAACAGCAGCCGCTACCTTCTTCTGTCATCGTAGGTTAGTTATTCCCCGCTTCCTCTAAGCATCGGCGCTGCCCCTGGAAACAGGTTGTCAGCAGCTCTCGGAGACAGACTGTCTTGGAGACAGTGCTCTTGGAGAGCAAGATAAGCCAAGCAATGCCACCTTGGTCTTTCCAGTTCTAACTCTGGCACACAGAACACAGAGGTGAAGAGCAAAACATGCTTTGCAAGATGCCCCACACCAGGGATGGAGGGGACAGAATTTGAATCAGAATGAGATCGGGTAACTTGCAAGGAAAGAATGTTTTGTTTGAATGGTGGCAGAGACACAGATGGTAGATTTTCACTATTGGAGTTTCACATCTAACCAGCTTCGTATTCAAAACAGGGGCAGCAGGATGGTGCTAGAAGAGGATATGAAATAGATTAATTATTCTGAAGAACTCTGACAGGTCCTGTAAGATTTGATACTGGGTCGTGGTGGTGGAGGGGAGGCACCAGTGTTCAATAGCTGGCTTGCCTGGTGTCCTAAACAGTGCACGAACAAGTGCACAAGGCTAACCACTGCTCAGGGCAGAGTAAGGGCACCAGCTCTGCAGGAAAACTAAAGAAGGAAGAACTCACTCTGGATGCTTACTTTCTGAGTGACAAGCTGGTTTTGAGATGCCACGTGCAAACTATTCATACGGCCTTCCACAGCCTCCTAGGATCTGGAAATCTGCCTATTTAGGGCAAATTTTGAGGCTGCATGAGCCCAGATGGCCAGCCTAGTGTTTAGCAGCAGAGGCAAAAGGCAGCTTAAAGGACTTGCCGCTGGATTATAAAGGACCAAGATGGTGCCAGGCAGAATACCAAGTGCAGGTGTCCCCCTCTGCCACACAGCATTGGATCTGCTCTTCCACCACCTCTTCCTCTGACTTCCCACATACCAAGCTGCCTACGGATTCTCCAAGCCTTGAAAACAGGGAGAGAAGGACAGTCACCATTGCCATAGTAATGACAGAAAACACATCCCCACCTTCTGTCAGGCCACGTGTGAGAACATGTGTGTGCTATGCTCCTCTCCCGAGGGCTGGAAGGAGCTTTCTATTCTAAACAAGCAAGCAATCATCAAGGGTCTTCTGCAATTTTAAAATGCCGGATCCTGGCTGACAGCTGCAATTGCTACATCTCTATAACAAAAGGGGACTTGGCACATGGAGGAAATGTGACGTGAGTTCTGCAGACAGGCTTCTGGTTTCTCAAGGGACAGAGATGATCTGGAGCAGGGGGAGGGCTTTTCCTTTGCTCAACTCTTTCCCATAGCCGATGACCTGTGATTTACAGCTTCAATTCGAAAATGCTGCACCCCCACCTCTCCCTTCTGAAAATGCCAATAACCCTGTTAGATGTGAAACTCCAAGACCTCCTGCAGGTGTGAACACAATTATCACAGTTCCAGGGTACAAGCTATTGTGTAATTGGGGAATTCCAGGACAACTGTTGCTAAGATACAAAAAATCTATCCAATGTTAGGAGGTTCATATTTAGGTGTTATCTTTTTATACACATATATTAATTAGGATTATTATTCTTCTTCTTTTTGTAGCCTGCAATACCCCTGCAGAAATTCATTAAGAGGGCAGAATATCCCTACTCGAAAGAGTTAGTAGAAGAAATGCATAGCATGCCTCTTAAGAAGCTGTTACAAAGGAATTAGTTTAAAGGGCAAGGGTTACAAGTCTGGACGTTAGCAGGTTTGGGGTTTTTTGGTTTGTTTTTTTTAATTGAACAAACTTACCAAAGGTCTCTGAATGTTAAAAAAAGTGGGGGGAAAAAAAAGAAAAAAGAAGTTTGTTATAGCCAGTTATTTACAAAACAAAAGACACACACAAGACACAAAAGGTTTTAGTGTTTCTATGCTGTAAGAAGGTGGCTGCAGGCTGCCTCCCATTATCCCCCCTAGGTGGCACGGCTGAGCAAAGGACATTGGCTTCTTTACATGTCCCGAGACTGTTTGCATCGGAGTTAAGCAGAAGTATCTGTTTCTCTTCCACCACCAAGACCACTTAAACTCTTAGACAACCTGGGTCTCTAAGGCTG
The DNA here is from genome assembly GCA_026212715.1 of Elanus axillaris. Classification (NCBI taxonomy): domain Eukaryota; kingdom Metazoa; phylum Chordata; class Aves; order Accipitriformes; family Accipitridae; genus Elanus; species Elanus axillaris. Next base: position 39,724,054 of record JANZLQ010000095.1, read on the forward strand.
AGATGTTCATGTATGCCTAAGGGGAGCAGGAGCCTAGACAGAGGTTCTTCCCATTTGCCTCTGACTTGACAATTCAGCTTTTCATTCAGTCAAAACCCCCGAGCATTGTAAGATTTCCAATGGCTTGGAAAGTTTATCTGGAGATGGAAACGAGAAGAAGAAATACTGGATAGAGATAAGCGACTATGGTTAATGACGTATCACCTGTTGCTCAATTATAATGAAGACCCATAACATAAATCAGTCCCTGGGATCATGTGAATATAATGACCATGGTCTCTGGAGGTCCATTTATATTGCCAGCAAAACATTCAGTTTTAATATAAATGAGAACCAAATCTGGACAGGGCTACCCAGTTTTGCAGAGCTCTGTGTATGACATTTCACTTGTACCCTTTAATGAGCTAATTTGCATGTTTGCCACTAACTCATACACTGATATAAATTCAGTTCTTAACAGCCTCTGTAATAAAACAGCATGGCTGATATCCTGATGCCTTCGCCTCCAGGGCAGAATCTGGGTGACTGTCCTGTCCTGCTGCTCGCCCAGCCTGTCCCAGTCTCCATTAGGGAGCAAATGCACAGATAAGACTTCAGAGGCAACACAGTCTCTGGCTTCTGCACTAAATCTGTTAGCACGATGTGCAGCAATGAAGGTGTGACTTACTACCAGGGTCACTCCTCCTCCCTGCACTCCTGTTCACAGAGGGCTTGTCAAACACCCTTTAGTTGGGTGTAACTGTTAATCCCCAAGAAGCTGGGCTGGAGTCATACTGATGACCTGGGGTGAAAGACACTGAAGCTCATCAGCAGTGTCCTGAAGCATCCAATGCCCTAATGTGTGTTAGTGCCGCACTTCTGGCAGCAAAGTTTGTTTTCTGGAAAGATAAACGTATTAAATTAAGTTCTGACTTTAGCAGCACTCACATCATCAGCGCTCAAACAGGCATTGCCTTGCACGTCACACTCAGGTTACAAATACACACTTCAATCTGCTCTGCCTTGGTCTTAAAACAACTCCTTTCTACTGACCAAAATACCAACACAGTACAGACGACCCTGTGTTAGTATGTTTTGCACTTTCACAGGCCTTTGCATCACAGGACATGCAAGTTTTGAAAGGCCATAAAAGTAGATGAAATAGGGGAACTCAGAAGTCCTGACTGTCCAGGAATCTGCACTCTCTTTCACACAACCAACAGGTTTCCACCCCTAAGGACAATAGGGATGCTTCAGGGTTTCACCAGCTTACTAATTCAAAGCAGCTGTAAATGAGATTAATTCTCAGCAGGTATCCTCTGATTTATCAGAAAGGCCAAGGGTTCACTCTGAGGCTAACCAATTCACTGGAATAAAAATGCAGCACTCAGGTGGTTTTAAGGCAAACACCAGATCAAACCCAGTTAAAGAGTGTAAAGGCATTCTAGCAAGATGATAAATGTATTAAAAATAATCTGCCTGTGCATTACTCACACTTCAGATCATGGTCACAGAGCATGGTATAATTCTAGTTTACCTCTCATTATTTATGCTGAGTGATTTTTTTCATTTGCATTTGCCTCAGCTGTTACGATAAGACAGGGAGGTCAATCTCATCTGTGTTTGCGGGATTCAACAATCCATTCTAATTCAACAAAGCAGTTTAAGTATCTGCTTGTAAGTTTGCTTCACTGAATAAGGATGCATTTATGGAGGTGCAGAAAAGCTACACAGCTGGAACTATAAGAATCTTTTCCACTGGTGGCCCACAGAACTAAAAATCTTTATGTAGAATCTTTACCAAACAAGGCAAGAGAAAAAACATTCTCTGATGTTCAGATCCAGCATTACTGTAGTCAGAACTGATTCTTCAGAGCTAGCAGAGGTCTGGGCAGAAGTAGTCGGCTATCACTTGACTGGCTGACTTGTAAAACATCTAATACGAATACAGCAACCCCACTTGCTCCACTGAAGCTTCTGCTTTCCTTTTACCTACAACAATGCCATTCTTTTGCCAAAAAAGACTCTTCAAAATGCTCCATCTCACTTGGCCAAAGGAACGTTCTGAGTAGCTGAAGTGACACTAGTGCTTGCTAGGTCCAACCACACAGGTATGTTTTCTCTAGGCTGGGTCAAAGCAGTCAGTCCAAGCAGTATTTGAAAAAGATTATTCCTCAGGATAGTTTTTGTCAAAAGGTAAAACTTCCAAAGCTTATTTCATTTTTGCAGCTATCAATGGAAGTGCTTTATCAGTAGCATTCAAAAATAAGTACACCTGTGCCCTCCTTGCACACATACACACATTCTCACGCAGTGAACTGGCAGATTTAACAAGTATAAAAACAGCTCCTGAAATGTGAATATTAAGAGATGTCACGTTAACACACACACAAAACAACAAACATAAAAGAAACAAAAGAGACAGATGGACAAGCAGATGGGGAAAGACAGAAAACTGACAAGAGCCACAGAGCTGGGGTACATCTGTTCATGGAGATCCACTCTATGGGCAATGCCACTGAGCACCAAGGGGTCACTCCAGAATGCTCACAACTGCTCTCCAGCAACGATTTCAGACCTTGATGCCCAAGAGATCCTGCAAGAGCTGTTCTTCAACGCCAGCTTTGAGAGGCTCAATTTACACAAACAGGATCATGTTTCGACAGTCAGAAGTTGCCTGAGCTGTGGACCCTATACCAGATGTGTGTGGCTTAAAAAGCCATGTCTGCTGTAGCAGTTCTTTCTTCCTTACCCAGTTCTTGGTCTGAGGAGGAAACCCTCAGCCCCCATCCAGTCCCCAGTTTCCCCTGAGCCACGAGAGCACCGTTATCCAGTGAACTAGTAGTTACAGTGTCCCCTAGGTGGGAGCCACCTTCCCTGCTGAGATTCCCTTTATGTCAGCTAGGCAGTAGGGAAGGCCAGGAGGATGGGTTGGAGGGGAAAATACTCCAACCACTCCCTGGGTAAGAACTTCAAGTCACAAAACCAAAGAAAAGCTAATGCCCAAATCCACACCAATGGTGCCCACGTCTATCAGCTCTCTCTTCTGCTTCAGAAACCGCTGGACAATCTTTTCACTTCTCTGTCTAGGTCTGAATTCCTCTAGTCTCACACAGAGACCTTACCTGATCTCAGTTGTTTTATCCTCCCATTGCTTGCGCTGGGGTCGACAGGCAGGAAATCTTTAAACCAAGTGATCTCTGGGTCCGGGTTCCCACTGGCTGCACAGAGCATTGTGGCTGTTCGTGTCCGCTCCACCACTTTCAGCTGGGGCCCCATATCAATGTTTGGGAAGCCGGGAGGTAATTGGTCCTCTGGTGGTAGACAACAAAGGAAGAGTGGTTAAACACGTACGAGGGACTGGGGCAGCTGACGGAGCTGTTCAATGGAATACACCAAAGAAAGCGTCAGGCAGAGTTGCTGCCCAGTACAAGGTGTAATGCAATTTAAAACAAGGCTATGGTAAATGGTCCAATAGATGGTTTGTGAAAATACATTATACAGTAAAATTTACCAGCTTGTCCATTTTGTGTGACTATTCTAATGTCACACAAGATTCTACATTTAAATGCAATCTATTAAAACCCTTTGGGGCATGGGAGTAGTCATTGCAAAATTTCTCCAGGTCTTGCACTGAATTACTCTGTCACGTAAGTGACTCGCACTTATTTGTTTTTACAGCAGAAGCTGTGCACACATATGGCAAAGATCCCCGCACTGCCGAGTACAGACTATACACTCACATTTAAAAGGAGCGGTTCATCTTCCCCCTCCAAACCCCACAGTATGAAACAAACTGCACAAGAGAAATAATGAAAGCGACTATGTGAAAACGCCTGTCAAAGACACAGTGGAAACTAGGAGAGAAAGGAGAGGGAAATATCATCCAGCTGTAGTTACCAGAGGGGACATACATAACAACAGTAAGCCAAGTGCTGTCAGACAGGGTGTGATTTTTAGATTTATTAATTCAGAGTGCTGCTGCCCTAGAAGAAGAGGGACATGGCACCAGCACCTAAAAGACAGGCTCAACTGAGCTTCCTGCTTCCTCTCAATCTTGCCTTTGCTTTCACTAATGAGGGTGAGGAGGAGGGCAATCCTAACCGATGCTGACTAATTTGTGATAACTAACATAAAACCCCAGTGCTTCCCCCGTAATCTTTGTCACGACCTCCTAACTCACGTGGAAGAGAGCTGTCTTGTGCTGGCTGATACAGCTCAGGAACATGCCATTTTTTTCCCCCCAGAAAATCAGTCTTTGGGGGAGGGCAGCCTAGAAGGAGGATGCAGGCACCAGGGTGAGACTTCATAGGGATTCTCTATCATTTCAAATGGGGCATGTTGAGGAATCAGCCTTGGGAATCTACGGCATTGAATCCATCCCAAAAGCAGGTGAGGGAACAGGAGGAAAATAACATAAAGGATTTTAAAAAGGTGGGATTTTCAAAAAAGTAACATACATCACAATCAGCCCCCCACTGAAACCAATGGGAGCTCTCACAGCAGCAGCAGAGATGGGCTGGAAACCCTTGCTTTGGTTGGGAAACATTCCTGCCAACTGCAAACACAACAAGAGCTCATTTCCTACTGCTGGCACATTACGTACCAGAAGGAATGGAGCCAAACTACGTATGGCTGAACCCAGAGACAGTGGAACAAGAGAGAAACCCAGTGGCCTTGCTATGGTGGGTGCCTTTTCTTGTACGAGCAAAGCAGAATTGCCAGATCCCAGTACTGCTCTACACGAGCTCCAAACACATGTGATTTGGGTAAGAGCTATTCCACACTGCTGTGCCTCACACTCTATGAAATCTATTAAATCATGAAGGCAGAGCTAAAGGTTTGTGGAATGCTCTGATATCCAAGGCCAAGAAACTCTTGTCTAATACTGTTATTAGCAGCGCACAGCTACTGCAGAGAAGAAAAGGGTTTAAATGCCTCAATTGTGTGTTTAAAAATGCATTGTTTCCTTCCTCTGACCATTGCTGGAGAGTTATAAAGGATCTATTGTGACTCACTGGAGAGTGAAATGTATTAACCACACCTCTCCTCACATATCAAAGGAATCTGACCACAAACAAAAACACATACCATTTTATAACTGCTAAAGTAATACAGATGTCCTAGTATGGACAAACTGACAGTTGTATAAAAGCGTAGTCATTTTGGTGCACCTGAAGCACCTCTAAACCAGGATATTGCCTTCTAAATTAGAAACATAAACATCTTTAACTAGGGAGGGACTGAACCAAACCTTTGAGTTCTCAGTTCACCCGGCTGTGCTTGGGCATTGTAGGAGTCTCCAGTGTGCGCTCTTGCAGATCACATGTGCCGCAAAACCCCAACCCCTCAAGAGTGAGCTCAGGACAGAGGGGCCCTGGGAATTGCTTTGCCTTTGCACAGCTTTCAGCCAGGCTTTTACTGTCTTCTCTTCCCTTCTGCTATTTAACCAGGCGGTGGTGTGTTGTTAAGGAGCTGCGGAGCTGCTGCCGCATTGGCTGCAGATGACATCATTATTGATTACTGCTTTTATCCTGCTCCCTGGCGATGCTACTCCACCTGGCTCAAACCCGTGTCCGTTAATTTCATGAGCCAATTCATCCACAGAGATGATAACCCTCTTGACTGGCAGGGAGGGTGTGTGAGTGTGTGTGCATGTGCACGTGTGTGTATGTGTTGGGGGAGGCCCGGTACAACTATTATTACTGAGTGTTTCTAATTAAACAAAAATGTTAATCTTGCAGCACAATGTGCAGAATTCCTCTGAGTTTAATTAAAACAACTGCGACTAGAGGCGTGATCAGATTTGAGCATCAGATCAGTGGAGGAAGCATCTCTGAATATCACATATTGCACCAATTCAAGTGCTCAGATTTCCTTCCTGCCAGGGAACTGAAACTGCCTTCATCCCCTAACAACTGGATTCCCTGTAATAATGCAATTACAACCTCAACTCAATCCCCACAAGACATGCACACACACTCCCTGCCACCCTCCCCATCAATCCCCAAACATCACTCCAAACCTGTTACCAAATAAATAAAAAAGGAATAGTTTGGATTGTGAATTCTCATTCTAAAAGCAGCCCAGGCAACTGCAAGAACAAAAGAACCAAGATGCAAGCTGAAGATGCTTCAAGGGCACATCTGGGCAGCTGCGTGCTGTTGAAAAACATACCAGCTTACGCAGGCAAATGTTTTCACGTGTTGCACTTGCCACATTAACAGAGCATTCCAAACACCTTGTTCATACTTGTTCGTAGACTGAGTTGTTTAAAGGCCCCCCCGATGAAAAGCTGGTGAATTATCTCAAGGCCACTGAACAAAGTAGGGTGAGAAAGAATAGGGGAGGAGGGACGGAGGGAGGCAGGGAGAGAACAGAAGAGCACTTCAATGTTCATTTATAATAAATCGTACCAGAGGACATGCTCTACGCTGGGGGACATGCCTTGAACCAACCTGGGCGCATGCGCCAACACACACACACGGTCATACAGAAAAAGCAAGGGTCGCCAGCTACAGCGAAGGGAGACACCGGTGCTCGCTGTCTCCTTGTCGCTCTAGAAGGTGGCAGCTCTGTGTTTAGATAATTAGCTGTGCTGGAAATGAAGATGATAAAGAAAGATAAAGCGGGTGTTGCTGCTGCTCTTTTTCCCGCAGGGTGTGCACAGTTGTTTAATAATTTAGAGGAGAAGGAGGGTGTGAGCATGTACAGACGCGCTATGTATTGAATGCAGAAAGCCACAATGAGGATGCTGCTAAAGCAAAGAAGAGGAATAATTTTTCACTCTTCTCTGGAGATATGTAGCTCAGTTCATGGATGCTGGCTGGTCTCTAAGCAGTCAACTGTCCTCACTTCAGGGTGGAAGAACCAAGAACACAGAGGTGAAGCAGCTTGAGTGACACCAGTTTTAAGCAGAATCAGGATCAAAATCCAGCACTCCTGAAACTTATCCCTGTTCTTTTCATTAAGTTTATGAACACTTACAGCTGCCCTCTCCCCAACAGGTATCCTGGCATTATGCACCTTGTGAAATTACATCAAGTTATTTCCACCATTGTGTATGTACCTGTGTCTTAGTTAACTGTTATTTCATAGCCAAAGACAATTTTAGTACATGGAGGAGTCTCAGTAACATGCTCTGTCTGTTGCTTCCATTTATTTTGATCTGAAAGCTTTACTATGAAAATAGTATTAGCCTAACAATGTTACTAAAAATTTGCAGGCTTGTAGACAATAAATACACACTCAGATATGTGTGTTGGACCCTGTAACAGTGCAGTTAACAACGCTGTCTTCCCTACACTAATGTATCCCTATGTACCCTCCTTATAAAGGCATCTGAGTTAGAATTGCTGACATTGTTCACAAGCTACAGAACTAATCTGCTTTCAGTGTTGCCTGATTTTCAGGTCACTACAAGAAAAGCAAAACAAGACAAGTTTGAAGAAAGACTGCCAGGAAGTGGCAAAGTTAACATTTCAAGAGGCAAAGTTAACATTTCAGAGGGGCCGGCTTCTCTTTAAGATACACTCCTGGGGGACTCAGTGCTTTCTGCTGAGCATCTAGAACTGATTTTTGTTTACCTTTTGCTGATCAAAAGCCAACAATTACAAAAAACAACAAAACAGCAGGGATCTTGCTAGAACTTTACACATGCCCACACCAGATGTCCTCTTGGAGTAGGAAATGTGTGAGGAAAATTTCAGGCCAGAATTGTTAAGAGAAATGTATGAACACTTCATAAAAAGAAATCAACAGGGAATCACCGCAAAAAGAAGTTCTGAAAGTCTGTCCATAGCAGCTCTGATAGTACCACAGACCTTACATGTCTAATAGCCAGTTTTCCTCAATTTTCCAGAGTGCAGTAACCATCAGGAAAAGATACCATTGGCCACTATGCAGCGAGCAATGTATCAGGGCACAGTAAATTCTGTTCCATTACATTTAACTGGACCAAGCACTGTTTTTTATGGGATCATGTTGCATTTACTAATGACTGACTAACAAAGGGTAACCTCCACAGAACTCTATAACCTTAAACAGAGCAAAGAACTAAGCCAGTCTGGCCCCTGCTTGAAATCCAGCTTGTGCCTCCCAGCAGCGCAGGCAATGCCGGCAGAAAGTTGCAGCAAGGCTCCCCTGTACTCTCAGCCCACTCAGGTGTGGACAGCATAGGACAATCCTTCGCAGCATGAGAATCTCTGTCTCAGGCTGCTAAAGAAGTGGAGGGAAAGTATAATCTGTATACAGGAAGCAATAATAATAATAAAAATAAAAAATATGTTTATCTTTCCTGAGAGTGTAGAGCTTAGAGAAACTATACCAACTGGGAGCTGGGGTGCCTGTACCAACCAGCTTCCTTTCTGCCTAAGTTATAATGAAAAATGCCAGCAGCTGGAGTGAACAATAACTGGAAAATGCTTCCCAAACCCACTTTTTCCTTTTCTTCAGACTCTGCAGGAATCAGGTTTGCAGGCACTATGTCTAGCCAGCTGTGGAAAGAACAACAAATCTCCACAGCCCTATCAAAACTCACATCCCTTGAGAAGCAGAGCAGGAAGGACAAACAAGCCAGCAGAGCTGGTGTTAAGAGACTTGTGTAAGTTGAATGCTGTCCATCACAAGCTCTGCTTCTCAGAAGCTCCCAAATGTTTCCTCTCCTGCAGCTTCCTGTTTTTAAGTGAATGCATGTGGATTTCTGTCAGGGTCTGATCCAGGAGTAGTCATGTGCATAAGCAAAAAGGGGTTTACTCTCAATCCCTTCGGCAGCTGCATCTAGTAGGGAAGAATGTATTTTTTTCCCCCTTTGTTCATTAGACTGTCTGCACTGGTGTTGAGGAAATCCTGTAACTGTTCATGCATGTGTATAGCATGAAGGTACACACATATATGTCTCGCTGTGATTACAACAGCAGAGCCAACAGGCTGCAGAATTACTACAAAGCCCATCCTGCAGACTTTGTAACAGCTGGGGCCCAGGTTTCCATACTCCACAGCATGCCAAGGTAACAGCTTCTGCAAATGACAGCTCACATTCATCTCCAAGCTGTGGAAGAGCCTCCATCTTTATGCTAAGCATTAGCTCTGAAAGTGAGAGAAGAAGATGGAAAGGAGGAGGAGGCCTTGCAAGGAAAGACAGAGAAAAGACAAACAGGAGAGTGGGTGAATGCAGAAGCAGGGAGGAAAAAGAGAGGAATAGATGTCAGCATGCTAACTTTGTCACTGTGGAGATTAGTGGATTTGTACTTGGTCCTTTTAACTTTTCCAGCACTTAAAAATGTGGATAAAGAGGAGACAATCTTTGCTGTGTGAAACCTAAGGAAAGATTAAGGATGGAATAACTCCAACTGAGCAGGGAAGGGGAGGGTATGCTATCAAAACTGCTTCCTTGACGCTCTTCAACAATGTCTTGGCCCAGGCCTGCAGCTAATTACAGCTCGCCCAAATTTCATGAACTGAGTACCCCAGCTAACAAAGCTACTGAACAAGGTCCTATTAGGCAAACAGAATAGGAGTGCTTGTGAAAGCAGCACAACACAGGAGCAAAGCACACAGTAATAATGTTCTGGTGGGATCAGCAAAGTGCGTAATTAGTCAGGCTGTAGGGAGATGTAGCTCCTGCTCTGTCATCTGTCTCTCTAGCTGACGTGTATGATGCCGATACTGGAAGGAAGAGCTGCAAAAAGACATGTACAAAGAACCTTTGTCCCTTAGGACAGTCACTGAGCTCAGCTCAGCATTTCCTGTTGCAGCTTTCTTTTGGTGAAGTGTGCCTTAAAAATGCTGTGAGAATCCATGGGATTTGTGAGGGGAGAGGCTGGAGGACAACCTTCTCTCTTGCCACTGCTTGTAGCTAAATTCAAGGGGTAGAAACTTTGAATACGATTGCAAGGGCAATCTCCTGACAGGTACATCCCACCACATACCACTAACAGAAGGTGAAATGCCATGCCAGGCAAAGGAGCTACATGAAGATTTAAGTGCACCTACACAAATCTGTGAGGCATGACTGGACCATGGGCCCGCATGCTCCAAGGCGGCCAGCATCTTGACAAGACAGAGCCTGCCAGGTGGGAACCAGAAGGGATATTCCCTGCTACAAGGGGTGGTCAAGGGCTTTGCCATGTGCCCTTTATGTCTGGTCTTTATTTACTGCTTTACATTGGGGATTTGCACACAAATTTCACTCTGCACTATTCAGGATGTGCTCACTGTCTGTTTAAACAAAAGGATTTAAGATGCTCTTGGAGAGAATGCCAAAATTGCTGAAGAAAAAGCAACTGGCATACAGGCAGAGCTACCACTTGGCTTTATGAGGATCCCACACTGCCTGGAGCACCTAAAACTGTTAGCCGTGCTCTGCAGAAATAATGGCTCTCACTGCAAGTACCGCTATGCAAAAGCCCATGGCTTTTCTACAGCACCTCCTGCTGATGGCTTCATCAGTAGCCAAAGCTCCCAAGCTGAACTCCCTTCAGGAGCTCTCAGGCAGTTATCTCCACTACACCCTTTCTGCCAGGATCACTTGCATTGCCCTGTGGCTTGAACAGAGACCACCACACATCTTTTCCCCTAAAATGGGTCAGTATTAGTGAGTAGCCTAGCTTAGTGTTTCACACAGTGATTTTACAGATCTCCAGGGCAATAACAGTAACCATCCAGAGGCACCCACAGCAATGGCATATTGGTCCCTCCCCCACATCAAGTTCATGGAGCATATTTCAAACAGATGACATGAAGGAGGCATCCATGTAAACATCCTCTACAGGAGGGACAAGTGAAAAAAAGAACCAGAACAAAATGGAGAGGGGAACTGTTTTCTGGGAGAGTGCATGGAGCAAAGGATCTCTGGAAAGAGGGAAGATGCCCAGAAGGACAAAATACGTATCTCGCACAAGGGAAGAGACTGGCATTGCTGCCAACTATATGAAAGCCAATGCAGATGCACAATCTTAACCTTCTTCATTGAGGAATCACCTAAGGGGCTGAGGTTTTCTTGGGTGTCTGGACGAATGGTGCCACATTTCTGAAAATGATGAGTTTCTGGTGCTGCTCATAAATCTGGGGAAGGAATTTTTATTGGAGGGGAAGGAAGATCATAGAGTCATAGGCTAATTCAGGTTGGAAGGAACCTCAGCACATCATCCCATCAAACCTCCTAAAGGGGTCCAGTTTTAGCCTTGTTTCTTACATCACAATTTTATGAATCTCCGGGGTAGTAACAGCAAACAGATCTGACAGGTCAGAACAAACAAAATAAAAGGAGGACTTTGTGCCTTGGCCATGCGTTTTTAACAGCCTTCTCACTCATCTGAAAGAAGGGAGAAGCTGAAGGGTCCCTTCTCCCCTGTGACACTGGCATGTTCTTTACCTCGGAGGACAGTGAGCTTGGCATGGACGGTGACCTCCCCATGAGGGTTTTGAGCAACACACTCGTAAATGTTCTCATCCCGGGGAGTCCGGAGGGGCTGGATCCTCAAAACAGCGCCTGCACTTTCATCAAATTCAATTGTCTGGGGGATAAAGGAAAAGAGACACACACATAGTAAGCCTCCTTGGGTTGCAAGCAGAAGGTTCATTCCTGCTTCTAAAGGAGGCACCAGCATGTACACAAGCATGCACGCTCACGCTCACAAGCACACTTCAGCAGCTGCCCCACAATCCCCTACCGACATGGTCAACTTGTCTCTCCACTGACCTCATGGTGACAGAGGACTGTTGCATGCCAAACCCTGGCTCTGACCACTGACCCACCAAAACTCCTATGTTACACCTCAAACGCTCTGCAAGAATGAGACATGGTGATGGTGTGTGTGGGGTGGGTGTTCAGAGTACAACTGTGATGAAGGAGGAGGAAACAGACCAAGTGAAAACAAAATAAAAATGAACCCCCGCCTTGTTCTTCCATCTGCATGGGCAGCTGACACCACAAAGCTCCTCTCGGCATGCAGCTGCCTGGCAGGGCTGAGTCCCACAGCAAATTCCACAGGATGACCTCCTAGTCCTTGTTCCTCCACTCTCATTTCTATCTAAACAATGCCAATTGCTTGGGTCTGGTTGCCAGCAACTGTAATGTTTATTCCAGGCTGTCTCAGGGTTAAAATAATGAGCCATGGATGGGTATGAAAGGTGCATTTACAGAGCTGAAGAAGTACCAGCTTAGTTGGGGTTTCTTAGGGAAGGAAGAAGGCAGCTTTATATTATATCCCAGGAGGGGGAAAAAACCAAAAGAACAAAAGAAAAAACTCCAATAACGTAAGTGAGCCAAGTTCTCTCTTGCTTTGGAACAAACCCAGCTGTTGACATGGCCAAGAGCTTGCATTTCACTCCTTCTGCTGTTAAAACTCCTCCTCTTCCAAACCTCCCTTTATTATTGGGTCTAAGAATGGCCAAAGAAGAGCACTTGCTGCTTTGTGTCAGTCTCTCTCTATACATACACAGACACAGATTTCAAGTACATCTCTTACCTCAAACCTCTGAGAGTTCACTTTTTTCCCTTTCTTGTTCCAGGTGACCCGTGGCTTTGGGTCTCCAGTCGCTTGGCATACAAAGGAGGCCACCCCTCCCGACACACCAATTTGGTCCACAGGTTTTTTAATGAACACAGGGGGACCTTTAAGAAAAAAAGAAATATCATCGTTGGCACAAGGAAAGACAAACTCTAATAAACACTGTTTGTAATTAATAGTAGCATTATCAGTGCTATTCTCTAATGATCCCAGAGGAAAATAAACCTCTTGGCCTCTTAGGAACAAACGGTCTTTACCTTCATTTTACCTAGAGACACTACAGCACAAATTGATTAAGAGCCTGATCCTACACAGAGATTTCAATGCGATGATGTTGCAAAGCCTCTGCTACTTCTGAAAAGAGGACTTTTAAACTGTTTTGCACAGGGAAAATTGCCCTTGCAAAGTCCATCTAATTACCAAAATCTGGTAGAGCTGAAAACAACATCTAGAAACCCTGAACTGCACTCCCCAGATCCTAGCAGGTGATCAAAACACCAAGGAATGGGGGAGATTTATAGGAACACACACAAGGCAGGGGTAAAAGGTAGGAGATGGACCCTGAAACAAATGGAGCAGGAACTTGGCACACAGACATCTTGAGGATGATGGTGTGAAACAGGCTGACGCTAATGGCTTTAGGATGTGAAACCTCCTTGGCTTGTTGTACCTCTGTTGTCATCTGCAAATCTTTCCTCTGGCCCTCACTGGTACATTTACACAGCACCAGGCAAGCCATCCTTTACAACAGGCAAATTGATAGGATACAGCCCAACAAACTAAAGTTGTGATCATTTCAAATCAACCCAGTTGTCAAGACCAAGAACATGGCCAGCCAAGTCTGCAGTCTGATCCTGCAGCTTCCCCCTTCTCCTCTTCTCCCCCTTCTCATCATGAGACATCTGAGAAAACCAAGAAATTCACAATGCAGAAGGAAGAAGCCAAAAGCTCCTCAAACTCCTCTCATAACCAGATGCTCAAAGGTGCAGTGATGCCTGAACAAACACACTCAGAGCCTGGGGCTGCATTTTAGCCAGACTGGACCCGAAGGAACAACGCTTGAGGTCGCAGCACCTCTCCCTCACCCCGTCACTGATTTCCATCCATGTCTGACTGCCTTCAAGAGCACCTCTGCAAGGAGGGGCGAGGATACTGGAATGGGCTTTCTGACCAAAGACGTTGCCAAGGGCCTTCTCATGAGAGGAAGACGAGGCCAGAAGTGTTCGTGCAAAGCCCATATTGCCTCTGCCCTGAGGGAATCCTCCTTCGTGCTCTAACCTGTTTTCCCTGCACAGTTTCCTCTCATCTAGTTAGTTTAAAATTTATTGAAATATTTAAATCACAAGGCCACAGCTGTGTTCAAATAAAATCACTCAGATCATAAAGTTCCCGTCTGTTATTCTTGAGAAAAGCAGACCACATGACTCTGAAATGTGTATATTTGTATGTACATACTCAGAGTCTATAAAATAAGATGTAAACAGCCTACCAAAGAGCTTAAGAGGGCAAATGGTAGCTAGAGAGAAGTCTCCAGGGTCTTTTAGGGGTCGAAAGACAAAAGGAAGCATTCTCCCCTTCCCTGCCTGGTGTGGCCAGCAGTATATAAATAAAAGCCACTCAGCAAGCTCATGCAATGCAATCAAGCATTTGTTTCCATGCTGGAGGTAAATACAATTTGCTGGAGCTGTTTACGTCCCACCGAATGCTGTGTGTACAAAGCATCGGATTTATAAATATCCAAATCTATATTTAGAGGTCAGAGTCGTCTTTGCAATGTTATAGCTAAAGGTTATCAAGCAAGTGCCACTGGAGGTACTGGCACTGGGGAATCTGTCTTCCATCTGAGAAAGGCAAAACCAAAACTTTGCTTCAGGCTAAAATATACATGCTCACTCTGCCCGCAACCTGACTTCCTTCCTCTCTTCTCCTCAGTTCAACATCTGAAGAGTTTGCAGAAGTCAATTCTGCAGGTACAGCCAAAAACATCCAGGGCTTTTAAGAGCACTCTATTGATGCAAGCTCATTTCCTAAAATAAACCCCCCTAATAATCCTTAATGTCACATATACATTTAAATGGGTGCAAGCAGTACAGTGAGAGCACAGCTGAGGAGAAAAATAAGGTTCTATTTCTGTCCTGAAGAAAGGGAAGGTGCTCCAAAAAATAGTGAGCTTGGAGTGGTTGCTCAGCATCCCTTTTTTGGGGGACCTCTGTTGACTCAGTGTGTGGTAGTGTGTGGTAATAGGGAAGGTGAATCGCTTTGTGAACACTGCTTTCCTGAGCTCACTGCAATGCTTAACTGCCTACGATAAACTCACTCGTAGACAGCGAGAGACAAAAGAAAAGAAACCAAACTAAAATCCCTATCAAACAATCTATTAGATTTTGCTACTCACTTGGAAAATCGGTGAAAATAAAAGCTAAATTGTTGATTTAAAAATTGCCCAAGCCTCTGAGCTCCAGACTTTGTTTCTCTCTCCCCCCCCCCCCCCACCAGATCACCCGTTGTGCTCTCCACCTATGCACCCCTAGTCACTGCAGCACTTGTCACTTCAGCCCACGCCAATCGCAGAACAACCCTCTCCCCTCTGGGAAACAGAAAGCCAGCGCTATCGCAGGCAAGGTGGTGATGACACAAAGCTGAAACAAATTCCTACGTGCTGCGTAGGACTGCCACAGCTCTGCCGTGCCAGGTCTAGCTTGCAGCGAAACATGCAGTTAGAATTCAGTCTTCAGCTCTGCAAATTGCTTTGAAAGCCTCCAAAAGCAGGAACAAGGTGCCATGTGAAAGTGAAACGCTATCCACCCACTCAGAGGGGCTTATGTGTTTCCCCTCATTTGCCAAGATTGCAGGACCTCAGTTTTAAATAAATAAATAAAAAAACAGAGACAGGCATTTTCCAGATGACATACTTGCAATCCAGGAGATTTTATATCACTTCACCAATCTTCCCTCATGGAAAGCTGAGAACAAGTCAGTCTTGGAAAGACAGTTTGAGTTCCACCTAGGTCCAGTGGTCACAAGAGATTTTTCTTTTTCCCCTTTCTCTGCTTGCAAAATAGCAGAACCTGTTTTTTTGCAGTATCAAAACAGGAATGGAAAAACCTGGAGCTTAAAAGAATTTTCCTACTACGAGAGGCTTCCTGCAGGGTCTGGGTCTCCGGAGAGAAGGTTGAAAAGACGGGATGGCTGCTGTGTACCTTTGATTCTTCTCTACAGCTTAATGGAAAGCCATCAAGTCAAACTGAACCCTTCACTCCTGCCCACCACCTACGCACTTCCCAAAAGCAAAAGCCAGGGCAAGTGACACGCTGGATAGTTGCCACAGACTGCAAGGAAGAGACACGTATTCACCATCTATCCCATGCTCTGTAATTGCATTTGCAAAGACGATGAGCACGCACACCGTGTGCCCTCCGACCTAACCTCTGCCACCCCTTCCAGACAGCTCTGCTCCTGCCCTGCGTCCCCGATTGCTGTCGAGGGCAGCTGATGGGACCATGCACGCAGCCTCCTGGTCACCCCTATGCAGACAACCTCCAGTTGGCTTCACTTTCCAAAGCACAGGCCTAGAGAAACATAAGCGGTGTCGGCATCTGTTCAGAAAGGACATGACGCACATTTGCTGCTAGGATTTTGTGAATTCCAACGCAGACTTTGAGAAGAAGCTGCGAGGTGATAGAGGTGGGGTCTCCTACTCATCCCCGAGGCACACGCACTAGAGGAGCACGGTATGACATCAGCCCACGTACACGGGCTGTGCAACAAAGCAGCTTTCCTCATCGAAGAGGAAAATGCTGCTGCCTCACCTCTCCTTCTTTCACATGACACCAAAGCAGAAAAAGTTCTTCAAATGCAGTCATGTAAAAAAAACCCCAATGTCTCCCTGCTAATGATACACAGATGACAAAACAGCCTGAGAAGCTTTACAGCAAGGAAGCTTGAAAGATGTAGGAGTGGGGAAAAGGAAGGGACATCTCACCCTTTAAGCCCAAATGTCCCTCAGGAACTGCTGCCACAGTGAATAGTGGGTGATGGACAAGAAGCGAGGGAGACAGGCTGGCCACCATATGCCTGTCTGAGACATCAAAAGCCAAAGACAGAGAAAGGGATGGAGAACCCAGAAGTGGTTTGAGGGGTGGGAGAGAGGCAGGAGCACAAAAGGGCTTAACATATCTGAGCTGACAGCTGGAGGGGAGCAGAGCAGGAGGCGGGGGGGGGGATAAAAAAAAGCACAGTTATGAACTTGCACAACAGATCCTTCTCCCTTGCCTCATCTCCAGACTGAGCTGGCTGCCCCTCCTGCCAGCACTGCAGGAGAGTTCATGGAGGGACAAGGAGGTCGGATGCATTTAGCCTCGCAGACCACACCACAGGGTAGGAGCAGCTTTCTCCACACTACCCCAGTATGCCCCAGCCACAAAATGGGAGAGGCAGCCTGAAAAGCTGAGGGGAAAACTTGCACCAGCTTAGCAGCTAAGGCAGTCGAATGAAACCCTGGCAGTGCAGAGGGCTGTGTAAAACCAGTATGGCAGCTGCCAGCCCACTTCCCAGCTCTCTAGGTAGTTTCAGGACAGGCCAAGCAGAGTTAGCCCGAAGCAGGGGAAGGAGAGAGGCAGCTCCTTGTGGGGAAATACTGACTTCCCTGGGCCTTTCTGAAACAAAACTGATTCTCAAAACATTTTGTGCCAGCCTTCCAGACCAGTACCCTGACATTCTCCCAGCCACTCTCAGCCAAAATGGCTTGGTGCTGGCTCAGGAATACAGGACAACTTGGGAAATGTATGGGGTTGGCCAACAAGAGCAGACTGAAGACAGCCCGTTGCCCCTCATGGGCTGCACGAGTGCGTGCATATGGCCAGAACCTGCCCTGCACCGTGAAGCTCTTGAGGTAAAACCCTCAGTCCCACCAGGCACGGCAGCACACAGCCCCGCACCTCTCCGCCATGGGGGTAGAGAAGACCCTACACACTTTGCTGCCAAAATGGCTGGGAGACCCAACTGTGACCTAAATTGTTCCTCCCTCCTGAGCTGCAGCCCACCAGCTGTAGGGCAGGTTTGAGGCTGAAAGCTGCTCCCATGGGGTGAGAGACAACATGTCCACCATGTCCCCTTCCACCCGGTCCCCACAGGGGAGGTCTGGAGGCACCACAGCCATAGTAACAGGCCTGTCTCACCCCACAGGCACCAAGGAAAAGGCCAGAGGATGGTCTGTGACTGCATTACTGTATTATTTGCCCTAGCTTTGGGAGGGAATGGGCAGTGTGGTTTAAACTGTCCCTCAGCCCTGCAGGCTCTCCCTGAGGGGGCTGCAGAGGTCGCCTCCACATCTCGGCTTCCTCCTGACCCCCCCAGCTCTCTCCCCTCATCTCCAGCCCCACAGCAGGGACCTGGTCCTGACTGTAGATGGCAAAATTCACCTCTGTGCTTAACATCACCCCCTTCTGCAGCCCCCTCCCGCCATCCCCAGGAAAGCACCTTGACAATGGCCCACAAATAAAGACAAACCACTTATTCTTCCACCTAGCCCCAGCACAGAGCACAGCGTGAGCGTGGCTGAAAGGGCCCCTCGCCCACAGTGGCAGCAATCCATGAAGACAAAAGAAAGCCAGTGACAAAACGCATATTTGAAAAGGTTTTGCTTCCATTTTTGGTGGCCCTGGTCCCCCGTGTCAGCGCTCTGGTGGAGGCCAACGCACTGGTCCCGCTGACCCACAGTGCCGGCACACGAAGTGCCAGGTTTCAGCTCCTCCGCCAGGTTTCAGCTCCTCCTCCTCCTCCTTCGCTGGTGAATAAACATTCGTTATCCCCACCCTGGGAAACGGAGAGGGCTCTCTGCTGTACCTGAGACCCACCACAGAAACGAAAGCAAAAGCAAGAGCACAGCAGGTAGGCCATTTTCTTGCCATTTGACTGGCTTATCGTAGCCTTCCTAAACACTTATGGTAGCCATCCTTTTGCCCACTGTTCCTGGTCAATCTTCAACAATTGGCCCGATGGTGTGAGCCCCACATTTCCCTGCGGAGCTGCCCACTGTGAGAGCATGCCCATGCTACGAGAGAGATTCAGGGCACATTAGCCAATGACAATCTTTATCCTAGCTCAAAAAATACCAAACAGATCAAAATTCACCCTTTTTTATGCATATATATACACCTCTACTTTTCAAGAACAAAGGTAAAAGATGAGACCATTAAGCCATTCATGGCCAATGTTCTTTTGTTGTTAGCGTTAGCACACCCCAATCTCCTCTTCCAGGCTCCAGATGATTCCCATAATCAGGATTCAGATCTCTGTCTCTGACGCAAATTCAGCTGACCTTGGGCACTCACCCTTCCCTGTACCTCAGTCTGCCACATGTAGCGCGAAGGTGACAATCCTCATTTCTCACACCTGCCTGCCTGCCTGCCTTGGTCTAGACACTACAAGTAATTTGGAGCAAAGGATGGTCTCCAAACAGATCTGTTCAGCACTCAACACCCTAGGTGGTATTGCACACAGCTACAGCCTCTAAATACTGTAATACAAAGGAAAATGACCACTGAAAAAAATCACTAGAGACAGAACTCAGAGATCTTCTTCCACACGTACTTCTTGGTGGGAGAAGAAGATAAAAAACAAAAGTCAGACAAAAGTTTTGCAATCTCCCAACAACCAGGTCATGTTAGCTTCAACAGGGACATCTCTCTTCCTTATTTCTCACCCCTTGCTATCTTCGAGAACAACCAGGAAGGAATCCAAGTGTTCTCACTGACATGCAAAGAGTTAAACCCCCTCTTCTCCTCTTCCTCCTCCCCCTTCCCTTTGGTTTTTGGGCTGAGACTTTCTGCTGATCTAGTGAAACCCCATCTCCATTTTCCACAACTGCTGACAGGCTCACAATCGGAAAAGGAGCACAAGGTACTGCCCCAACTACAGCCCTGAGCAGTAGCGCTTTCATCTCCCCTGCTAAAAACCTCTCCAGGAATGTGAGATCTGGGTCCAGCCGAGTGTTTGTTTGCTGGTTTAGGAAACGTGCTTTACACATGCGTGCTGCTGTGGTCTGCTTGCATGCAGCAGGTGCATGCCCTGCATTCGAAGGATCGGGACGGGAGTGCTGAGCAGCTGGGGACAGCCTGGGAGACACGGCCAGAGGAGCAGAGGAACAGCTTTGTCACATCAACGAACAGGGTAGCTAAAGAGGGGAACAGAGGGTAGAAAGGATAGGAAAATCAGGGGCGATAAGGAGAGATGAACAGGGAAAACGCAAGAGAACTGGAGCGAGATGGAGAGGAGGGAGGTGTTCAGAGCCAGAGCAAGGAAGTGAAGATGAGATAGAGGAGACAAACCACAGAGCAGATGAAAACAGGAGAGAGCAGCCAAATTTGAGACAGATGGAGAGTGGGGAGCAAGAATGTGATGTTTGGAATGGGTAAGTATTTCAAAGCAGCAGCATTAGGGAGCGGGGGAGCTTGCAAGAGGGGTAGAAGCAAGAAAGATGGCTCCATAATTTACATTTTTCTTCATGAGAGGAGTGAGAGCTGCAAACTGGGAGCAGGACTGATGCAGGCTGTGGGGACGGTGTCTGTGGAGACACTCAACAAGATTGAAAACACCCCTTGGAGAGGTCCTGCAGAGACTCTGGTCCCCTTGAAATCCAGGGGTTTACTGACAGATTTTGCACTTTTTTTCCCAAGGGCTGTTTCTCGGTGCCTTACAAATAAAATTAAAATGAGGGTTTTCTGACAGAACAAACAAACAGGAGTGAATTATATTCCATTTCCCCGTCAATAACTTCTTCCCAACCCAGTCGTCTTATCATCATAAAAAGTCCATTAAGCAGTAATTGGGGAGGCAGTATAACGCAGGGCTGGTCCATGAAACAGAAGCACGCTCGCTCCCCAACTGGCCTTTTCTGGGAAGGCAGACAGGATAATTATAGGCTTCAGACAGAGACTTCCTCTTACTGTCAGCAGCTCTTGGCTCCCTTCAGGGAGATGGGACTGGCAAGGTTGGGGAAAGGAGGGTAAAAAAAGATCCGAGGACGTTTTCTAGAAGTGAAATACTTCCACCTTGCTACTCCCCTGCTACTGATCCACCAAAGCCCTTACCTGACTCAGAAAAGCTGGGCTATACACAGGTACATGCAGGCTTTTCCCCTGTTGGACACTGGGGAATTATCACTTGAAAGATTACCCCCTCTCCTTTCTTGCAAGGCTCCAGGGAAGGAAGGACAGCAGTGAAGGACGAGACCCAGCACAGGATTCAACATAAGCAGAAAATGGCCGAGAAGGATCAAGAACTCATTTCGTACACCTTTACTACACTGGCTGCCCAACTACCCCAACACCCGCTCCTTTCTGAATGCCTGCCTGTGCTGCCAGCTCCCACCTTTCCCTTCAGCCAGGATGAGGCAGCAGACCCTTCAGAGCTAGCACCATGCCAAGCTGTTCTTGCCATGAGGCTTGTAATTTTGGGGATCTGGCACATCCATACAGCCTTCAGGCTCCTATTTGCAATGCACTCAGATACAGACCCTTTGGAAGAGGAGGTACGAGCCTGCAGCAGTGGAGGCAGGATGAGACTAAGGCTACCAAAGATCTGTTTCTAGTTCTGACACCCAAGGTGAGAAAAACCATGTTATCCTGCCTGCTGGAGGGGAAGCATAATCCTTCCTTCTGGTCTATTTAACTGCTAGTTTCCAGGGATGGGACGGTGCCTTATCACATAGGAACAGCAGCTAGTATGAAGTCATCCAGTTTCAGCAGGACTTCTCCAGGCTACCATCATACATCCATATGTATGGAAAGGATCCACCTCCCTCTATAGGACAAAGGGTATTTGTCACTGCCACAGACCAGTCCCAGCCCCAGTGACTGGCACCCTGATACATTCTTCCAACTGTGACTTATGCAAGTGTATAAGGCACATTGTAGTGATACAGGATGCAAACTGCTCTACAGGACAGGACAGAGAGCTCTCCCTGTTCTACAGGGAGTGGAATGGTATTCTGGACCTTCTTCTTCCTTCCCTCCCTCCCACCGTAAAACTGGTATCTGATACCTCATACCATGTAGCCTGCATACACTAGAGACTACTCATCCTGTGAGAGCTGTGGTATGGTTGAAACCTGGAGCACCACGTGGGCTTCAGTTTTATGAATGAGAAATAGGGGATTAACATTGGGGGTGAAGAGATCTGTATTTGGCAGTAAAGGATAGCAAACGCGTCAGGCAGCTGGTGCCCAGCATCAGAACGGGACTCTGTACAAAACGCGAGAAAGGATGGAAAAGAGGCAGCACTTAGCAACATATGGAGTATGCACATGAGGGAGTGTGATCTAGAAGATACAAGACTGAGTTTGCTTTTCAATGCATTCTGTGGCCTCACTGCACAAATGTCCTCCCCTCGTGCTTCAGTTTCCCGATCTCCCTTCTCTAACCAATTCAGATGGAAAGCACTTCAGGTATACTAACCGCTTCTCTCTGCTTACTGCCTGCACCCAGCACAGGGTGGTTCCACCCTCCCTCCCTCCCTGGTACTAATCAAACTGAGGGGCAAAGGAACAAAGTGGTAACGCAGATGGACCTCTGGCCAGGATTCTCATTCACCTTTTGGCACTACAACGCACTGCCAGAAAGGAAGTTCCTCTTTATGACCAGCAAGAGCTGAAGCAGACAGCAATGCTGTCATGTAAGATGGCAGCGCTGGGATTAGTCACTGAAGGGCCAGCAAGCACAGAAGCACATGCAGCCTCAGCAACGTGGCAGGCCAGGACCCTGGGGGTACACAAGTGCTTTCAATCAGCTGTAACAACCTCTCATTCCATATTTGTCCACAAGTCATGTAACAAGGCATAATAACCCAGAGCAGAGCAAGAGTAAGAAACTCAAGGAGCTATCCTGGCAACTTAATGAGGGCCCCTTGTCCATCAATGTCATGACAGCAATCCCAGATTGTTTGCAATCAGGAGCTTAAGGCAGGGAGCTCTGCCTCCCCTAGCCATGTTGCTAGGACAGCTTCTACTGCAGCCATGTCATTGATATTGGCATCCTGGAGAAACTCAATTCACCCCCTACCTAGAAAAGACACAGCTAGAAAGGACTTGGCTCTTTACTCAACTTCTGCTGCTCTGAGTCACTGAAGAATCAGAGTCTGTGGAGGATACCAGAATATGAAAAAACACTCCTATGGGACAAGCCTGAAAGAAGAAAAATCTTAATGAGCAAGGATCCTAACACCCAGAGGGCCATGCCATCTTAATATAGCCCAGCAGAGGTCCTGAGCCACTGAAAAGTGACAGTAGAGTCAGCAGCAATGGGGAAAACAAACTGCTACAAGCTTCTACATCTCATGGTCTTTCAGAGAAAGCACAGTGCAAGAGGCCCCAAGGATGTCATCAGGGAGATCAGTTCTGATCCTTGGTTTAGTGATACGGCAAAGGCTTTTGCAAAATGTAAACACACAGCTAGGTCCCCTGCCTTGCACTGCCAGCTCAGAAGGGGCTGCAGCACTACAGTAGATGAATGATCCCAACCAAGATTTGCTAGCTAATACATGCATGTAGGGATCATTTGGGGATGAAAGGCACACCAGATAAATAAAATATTGTCTGATAAAACTCTGCTCTTTTACTCCTGTGAATAAAAGCTATATTACTTCCACTTACTAGCTGTTGTCTGTTTCTTTCTTTCAGGCAAGAAAGGAAGTCTCCTGGTCTACATGAAAAGGGCAAGGTACAACCCCTAGCACACAGAATTTGGGGTATTTTCAAAAGCTTGTAACATCATTCCTATCCGACCTCTAGTAAGAGACTTCAGCCCACATTTTCCATGGAACAAAAGGAGATTCTGGTTGTAAAAGCTTGAAACACCTTACCTTGAGTCTTAACAGTATATTGTGAGCTTGTAGTGCTTAACAGTATTGGGACTTGGATGTCAACGGAGATCAGGATGGGAGATTTCGAAAACAAGAAACCAAAACCTAATAAAGCCATGACTAATGCATGAATGTAACCTTTAATAATCATGAACTTCGACTCCTACCACACAAGTCATTACAATTTCTGTCTCTAAACCACAATACTCATCATTCAGATTTGTAGTGGGCACATCAACACAAGAGAAGAAAAAAAGGGAGAATCCAACAACTGTGCTGAGAACTGACAGCAGTGGGAACCTAACAAATTCAGCTCTGGGGCAACTAGAATTTCAGTGAGGCAGAAAAACTGTGCAACACGTGGGTGAGAGAGAAATGGAAACATGGAAAAGCAGCAGTAAGGACCCCTTAAATTCTTCTATCAAAGACAGTAATTAAGGAAGGTGATCTTTCTTCAGTAGGAGAGGTTTCTCTTCGTGTTTGACTCCTGCCAAGAAATGCAAAGGGATAGCTTCTTATCAGAAGGCTGTAATGCAGCCCCTCCAGGCACCAGGGCAGAAGATGCCTTCCCCTTTCAGGTGAAGGCAGTCCCTCAAGTGGCAGCTACTGGAATTAACCACAATTAGCAGATGTTATAAGGAAAGGAGAGTATCATAGCATTCATAAAGAAAAAAAAATACACATAGAAAGTCCTCAAAGCCAAACAGATTCTACCCGTGCAGATAGTCAGAGAAAAATGAGAGCTGAAGGATCTTCCTGGCTTACTGGGGGATCACATGAGAGCCAGTCTCAAGGTGATCTCTAATAGTTGAACTGAAAAAAACCTACATCATCTTTTCAGAAATTCATTCAAACAAATCAAAGTCCAGGCTAAAGATTTGTAAGTGTCGGCACTCTTAACAGCAAGCTCAGACTAATTTATGAATAAATCCACGAATTCTAACGGAGGTGAGGGAGGAAGAGGACATAGCCAAATTAATTTGACTTTATTAATTAAAAAAACCACCAAGTTTCATCACCCCACCACTCTTCAGAGGTTGGAGGGGGGGGAGTTATGGTCATTAATTATGCAGAAAATGCAAAACTATCATCCTCTGAATGAGTTTAAAATAAGGAGAAACCCTTTCAGAATGGGGAGAAATTACTCCCCAAGGCAGCTGAAATTTCTCTTGCAACTTCAAAGGACAATAAATTATTCAAATCGCTCGCGCCACTCTGCACGCTCTCTCCCCTTCTCAATTTTATGCTCCTGAGTCAATTAGAGGTTTGGAGGACTCAGAGAAACTTTGTAGAATGTTAAACCAGTTGCAGCTCCTTCTATTTATTTTTTTCTTTTTTAAAGCTTTGTTCTTCCTCTTTGCCTCAAAAGGAAACAGAAATGATTCTGCGCATTACAGCTGAAACTAGCGGCATTGGTTTTAACCAAGCTCATATGAAACTGCAGGGTTTATTTAATGTCTGCAACAAGCAAGATGGGACATGCTAACTCTACACAGCGATACTGTGAAAACACGTCAATCCATATTCCTTCATGTCAACTCTTTAAATCATTTATTGCAATATCCCCTTTCAAAGTCTTAGCAGTAGACGTCCAAAATATATTTATAATGCTCTCTCCTGGCAATCTTCAGGTCTAGGTTAGCTGTGATCTCTTCCATAGTCACGCTGTTATCTGCTGTGCCCTTGGACAGAACAGGCAGCTCCTCTGCCAAACCCTAACATGACTATTTAGTGTTTGCCGTATGAGAACCCCAAACCAAGACTGATACTAATTACACTGGACAACAACATGGCAAGAGAAGTCCTTGCTCAAAAAAGCAAATCTAGACAAGCAAAAGGAGGGTTGAGAAGGTGCACACACAGAGCAAGGATGCTCCTGACTCCTGTTTCAGTACCCAGCCCACAGCCCATACGATGGTTAACTCCACCACATGCAGCAGATGGCATAAAACGTGACTATTTTCGTGAACTTTAACAATTCCAAAAAATGAAAGGCAGCGGCAGTGCAGGGAACATCACAGCTTTCTAAGGTGGGAACTGGGACCAATTATGTTGCAAGAGAACATCCTTGACTGGAGGGGAAGAATGGCACAGAGTAAATAAAACTGCTCCTTCAGAGATTGTGTCTCACAGGCCAATTCAAGCCCAGATTCCATCCCACGCACACTGAAGAATAACATTCCTCTGGTCAGGCGTCCTTGAAAACCACTCTGCTTGCCTTCTAAGAATAATACTGGGCTTGCCAGGCCACAAAAAGGGTGGGAATAGCCTCACAGATTCCCTTCAGTGACCCAGAAGATTCATATCTAGTTGGTCTTGAAAAGACACAACCACACAGTCCTTGCCAGAGAGATGAAAAGCTGATGAAAAGCTATCTCACCAGGGTCTTGGTGAGATACCAGGAAGATCCTATCCTGTCCTTCCTGGCAGCATGTGCAAGAACTGTCTGGGTGAAAAGGACACCCAAAGGGGAAAGTCACAAAGAAGTAAGTACTGGCTTCTTGGTAAAGCCCGACACAGTAAAAGCCCTAGTTTTGGCATCCAGGTATGGTGAGGACATACATTTTCTCTATCACAGATACTATGTAGATGACATTTTCACACAAGCTGCTTGTTTACGCAACAAACAGATGTTCTTTCCCCCTAACTTGGCCATCTAATGAAGCTGAGCAGCAAGAACCTCTGGCTGGGAGAAGATCCTTTACCAGGAGACACCCATGACTGGGTCCCAAACACCCATGGCTGCTGCTGTCCCCAGGTGCTCCTCAGCAGAGATTAATCTAATAAGCATTTGCAGTGTGGGGCACAGCTGAGACCTGGGAGGTGACATCCCCCCCTGCCCTTTCAAAAGATGATTTATTTCATCTCTGGTCCTGTAGAAGACACACACTTTCCAATCTAAGTTATCTTAAAAAAAAAAAAAAAAAAAGGACAGAGAAAAAGAAAAAAACCCAGAGATACATCACTCGATCCAGGCAGGGAAGGTTTAATTTAATCAGGCACTTAAACAAGGTGACACAGAAGCTTAATTCGGTGTCCTTGAGTGAGACAACAACTAGTCCAGGACCCTCAGTAACCACAGGCTGGATCACAGCTGGCAGACGGAGAAGGCAGTGAAGGAACATGCAATTCAGAAACAAGGAAAGCAAGGTGTCTTCTTGCCCACAAAGGCAACTGGTGGTATGGGAGACACAAGCAGCAAGTGGATCCGGGGGAGGGAAGCAGGGATCTCTGCCTTCTGGGAGGATGCAATTCAGATGCTGCCTCCTCTTGCACTCACTGAAGGAACAATGTGCAACACCAAGTAGAAACTCCACCACCCACCAACTGACCACCCAGCCTCCTCTCTGTCCCAAACTTTAACATCTGCTACCCCACCAGCTCACAGCCACCAAGGGGAAAAAGCCTTTCTGCAGCATCCCCCCAGCAGGCACACTGTCATGTACCTGAATTGCTTGTGGGGGAATTCAGGCTCACCCCATTTCAACATCTACCTTCTCTCAGGACAGCGCTGTTGCA
This sequence comes from Elanus axillaris, assembly GCA_026212715.1. Lineage (NCBI taxonomy): Eukaryota > Metazoa > Chordata > Aves > Accipitriformes > Accipitridae > Elanus > Elanus axillaris. The sequence continues at coordinate 39,750,921 of JANZLQ010000095.1, forward strand.
CTGTCACCAATAAATCTCAAACACTTATAAATGGAGCAGCTTTCTCCCACAGTGGAGAAAGATTCACTTCCCACTGATGTAGTCTTAACACATCTATCAAGTCCTAAGATGGAGCCTCCTTGATTTTTACTACCATCTTATCTGACAACTGCTGTCTTGGCCAACAACAGATCAAAGCTAGGACCTCCAGAGCTAAAAGCTGTAAGCTCTGCTGCAGAGGCTAATCCTCCGTGGATAACAGGACAGGAGGGACCATTCAGAGGAGCGGAGTCAGATACACCTGTAAGTCGCTGTGATCTGGATCGCAGCGAGACAAGCTGGGCAGCCAGCCACCAGCTCCTACATCTCGCAGCATGGAGCACACAAATTCCACACACCTTTTTTCATTGCACTAGCTCCCGAAACGCAGTGCCACTTTGTCAGCCTGAACGTGGACCTACACGAGCTCCTCTCCCAACCCACATCTTTTCCATCCTCTCCACAAGCCCTGCACGCCTGGTGCAACTCTTGCTGCCATCTGCTGCCAGCCTCCACGGATGCACCGCAGCTCACGGAGCGTGAGAGCCCCCCGCACACATGCACCCGGCATGAATTACTGTGATCTGCAAATTAACGATGGAGCAAGGGCAATTAAAAGGGAAGAAAGCCAGGGTAATGCATCATAAAAGGGGCTTTATTCTTTTATTTTGTCAATTGCAATTTAGATTTAATTATTTATGGTAATACTTCAGAGTGTGCTAGTAAGCATTCTATAACGTGATTTATAGAAGGAAGGAAACCTAAGTAATAAGTAATGTTCGCTACTGCATCTGCTATTAAATCTTTGCTGGGGCGGAGTGTGCCACACACCAGCCTTCTGTGTATGCAAAGTACCAATTAGCAAAGCACTATTGTGAAATGCAAAGGTTTAATCAATGGGAAAAATCCACTTGAAAACAGCGAGCATGCTGATTTCAGTTATAAAAATTACCACACTTCTATACAGTAAGTGGCTTTTTATCTGCAACTGAGAAGCACTTAAAGTGGGCACGTTGTTCCTTCGGGTAGCACAGGCGGGCAGGAGTACCTGACCACTGCCCTAAGCCCCAGTCAAATGCAGCTGCACTCTGCACAGCGCAGGCTGGAAAACATCCTGCCCGGCTACAGCCCGCGAGACGAGACTGATTTTGCGTATGCACAAAAGGAGATGTTTTAAGGTGCTCGCTGCAGAGGTTTTATGACTCGGGCTGGGTTCATGACCGGAAACAGCAAGGCTTGGTTTTGTGCCCAGGTACGTCAGCAATTTGGGAAACTATTCCCCTCCTCGGACCCACATCCAGCCCTCATCTGTCTGTGCTGTCTGGTTTTCTATCTGCTCTAAGGGGCACGAGATCTGCCTCTTTGGCTGTGCGGCCCATCAGGGCGCAGCCCTTGGGGAAGGCCTCCCCTAACTCACTGCAGTAATGCCGATTAATGCTACTCATACAGCCAGCTATATCCTTAACAAAATCGTAATACGTTCCATTTAATGAGACACCATTGAAAATAATCATGAAGTTAGCAATTTCCAGTTCTATGGCTGCCCTTGACCATACAGAAGAAATAAAGAAAGTGTCCATATGCAATCGAAGAAAAAGAGAAGAAACAGGTCTGGTTTATACCTTTCAATTATTATCCTCTTCAGCTTCACAAGGAAGAACAGCAGGCAGAAAGCAGTGTGGTGCTTTGGTTTTTTAATTTAAATAGCAGTTTCCTTTAAATAGAATGTTCCTGCCATAGAAAGATTTAAATTACTGGCTGAGATCAATTAGCCTAGGAAACAAGGGAAGTATTTTAATGGTCCTTTGATTGCAGAGGCCACAGCTCCTCCAGCGCTGCACTGGAAGAGGAGGCAAGTTCAAGCTTTCAGCCCCATGCTTTGCTGCAAGGGGAGCCATTCCCCTGCGAAGCCGGGAAGGTGGTGCCTCTGAGAGCCGTCGTCCCAGGTTTTTCTTACCTGCGACGTGGGCTTCCCACCGCAGCGGGGGCACCACCCCAGCGCTGCCTGGCATCGCCCACCCTGGGGGCTGCAAGGCCTTGGCAGCCCCTCTGGTGAATTAGGGCAGGAAATCGGGTCAGCGTTGTGGCAAGCGCCAGCCAAATGGAAGCCGGCCAAGGGATTACGCGAGAGGCAGTGTGACAGAGCCCAGGGCCATCTGATGGGAGAGGACATTGTCAGAACAGAGTGACAGCTCCTCACACAGTCTCTGCAGTTGTGACAGACAAAGCTGTTTGCTGTTTGCATGCCTCAGCGGGGAGCACTGCAGACCAGCTCGGATGCTACTGACTGGCCCGGCACAGGCCAGGCCTCTCCAGGCAGAATTCAGCAGCCCCTACAAAAGCAGGAGCTATCGACTCATCATCACCAGGCAGATAGGAACAGCCGCAGAGCAATTCAAACTGGCATGTAACGGGGAGCATCCCCAAGGGCAGACAGGTCAGGGAAATGCTGACATGCTCTACAGGTTAGAAGAGACAACGCCTGGCCCAACTTCGTCTGCACATCAAGCAGGTAAGAGCAGTGCCGCCTCAGACACAGAGTCCTGCAACCTGCTAAGTTCCCGTATGTGCATCTGTGAGCAGCAAGAGGAAAAAAAGCACAAAATCTCACAGTTCAGGATCCAAGGACACTGCAGAACTACAGGAGAGAGAAACTTGGCTGCTAGCAGCAAGGTGTCTGCTGAGCAGTGACAGATTTCAGCAGGGCTTGGGCCACACAACTGATGCCTTCTGTGTCTCATCAGCATCAGCCCTTCCTGAGGGCACATTTCCACCAGAAGTGCTTCACAGCCATCAGCCAGCATGGGGGATCTCCCAGCTCTGCTGGAATCTCTGAGCAAATCTCACCCCACAGAAGACAGGGACAGACAAGATGCTTGTTCCTTCCCAGGAAAACCAAAACCACAGAAAAGCTGAAGTCACACAGCCATGATTTTGAGAAGCCTTGATTCTGCAGAGTGCCCACTCCCAGCAGCAAGCACACAGTGCTTAGTGTACACTTAAAAGAAAAAAGGACCCCAGTTTTCACAGGCACTCATGAATCAGGGCTCTACTTATACAGAGAAGCACTTGCACACACATGAACTCTCCATCTGCACCTGCAAAGCTGAACTGCTGGCTTTGCAAACAAGAAGACAAGGTGATTTGGCTGTGAGTGTTACAGCAAAGCAGTGGCAAGAATGGGACCATGGAGCCCTGACACTGGATTTTCCACTGTAAGCATCCCCTCCCCTCCTGACTCTACTGCACAAACAGCCAGGAATGGAGGTTTTTGCTTGTATGCAAAATGCAGGTAGCAGCCTACCTACCACCAGTGCCCACTTTTACCAGCCGACAAGGCCACCCTGAGCCCAGGTGGAACACAGCAGCTTGCTTTAACCACCCACCCTGGGTGCTCATAAAGAACCTACAAGAGCACTGGCTGCAACATCCAAGTAGGACCCTGGATAAATACTTGGGCAAAAGGCTCAGGGCAGGTTCCTTGCTGCTGAATACCTCAAGACAGGCAGCTCAAACTGAAGCTTGGAGTATGTCTTTATGAACACTAGTGGCACTGAGGCACAGACTGACCCGCAGTTACACACCAAAAAAGTAGCCCTGCAGCGAACCTCCTGGAGCCCAGCTTGCTTCCTGGGCTTATTAAATGAAAAAGAACAAATGGAAACATTACCTTCCTGCACATGAACGTTCCTCCCTGCCAAGAGGGGCTAAACATGAACCAAACAAAACTCAGGAGTGAGGCAAGGGCAAATATATCCCCACTTGCCTACTGCAGAGAAAAAAGAAAGCACTGTTCAAAAAAATTCTCCCAGCAACAAAAGGTTGAGGACCCATTCAATCCCCGGTGACCACATCATCTTAATAAACCCTGATAACGAAGTGATTACGTTAAAAGCTGTCAAGGGCTATGCTGACCAGAGCAGCTCTCTCACCAACCACAAGCAGCTTTGCTGGGGAGGAAAAAAAAAGTCATAATTCAATCAGCTTGGAAGAGTCTATTCCCCACTGATCCCAAGTGATCAGCCTTCATGTCAAAGGAACATTACATTCAAGTCACTGAAGATTTTCACTTTTTTTTTTCCCTTCCCCTTTTCATTTTTTAGAGCAGAAATTGAAAGGCAGCAAAGATAAAAACTGTGTTAAACTGGAACTGGTTCACTCAGGGGAAGGAGAAACATAATACTCTTTCTTTGGATGCTGTTTTGAATCCAGCCCCAGCAAGTAACATGACAACGGTCACCAGTGTCTGACAGATGCCTGAAAGGCAAGAGCAGGAGAGGACAATATGGGCGAACTGGGTGGAGATGGGGCCAGGAGAAGGGGGAGGAAAGCTCCAGCAAGAGCTGTCAGGCAGTTCCCTCCCCTTCTCTCCAGCTCTTTGGCAGTCTTAGGGGCAACCCGAGATTCAAAGCAGGCTGCGAGGACCTACCTGCCCTATGTCCCTCTAAGGTGGGACTGGGAACAACAGGAAGGCACTGGTGAAACTCTAAAGATGTTGGAAAATTAAGATACAAGATAAGGTACTGAGCACTTTAATGCTAAAAGGGAGAGGGGCCTACTTTGCTGGCTCTAAGCACTAAAGCCTGCTCCTGCTGGCCTTCTCCAGGGGAGGTGAAGCACAGGTAGAAAAAAGGAGCAGGTGAACAGCAGAGTCACTTACTTTCAGCTACGCAGCCTATCAGCAGCACAGAGAGGAGGTTCACGAGGGAGGCCAGCGAAGACATCCCAGGGCTGGGAAGGATCCTCATCCTCTGCAATGGCCTTCAGCCCCAGCCAGGAAGGCTCCGGGTCAGCAGGACTCACGGCGTCTCCCCAGCGTTGTCAGCACCTGTGGATGCGCAAAGGTGAAGGAGAGAGCACTGAGAGAGAGGAAGGAGGGCAGCCAACATCACAGAGGGAGGGGGCAGCCGAACAGAGCCCGGAGAGGCAGCAGAGTCCCGAGAAAGCAATTGCTGTGCACGGTCCCTGCGGAGAGGCCAGGCAGCCCTTCGCCTTGATGCTACAAAGGACTGGGCCAGCTCCATCGCCAAGCAGACTGGTGGGGGCATGAGGCCAGCCTGCTCCAGCCTCCCTGCTTGGGCAGGTAACAGCAAATTTCCGTGCATGCACTCGCACAAAGGGAGGGAACGGCGCAAGAGAGAGAAGCGCAATTGAGAAGCACGGAGCCCATGTTTAAAGTTTAACACCCGTCGGCTTCTCTCCCTCCCCTACACGGGAGAAAGGCAGTGCTGGCTGAGCAGCACATGAGCAATGAGGTGTGAAGGGATCTGACCCGACAGGGCCCAGGGACCCTCTTAAAGGGCGATTTTTCCACAAAAGTGCAGGATAGGCAAAGAAAAAATGAAACCTCACACATGAAAAACCTGGGAAGGAAGGGAAGGTGAAGCAGGAGATGTCTCCTCTGTTTCTCCTTTTCTTTGCTGAGGATCCATGCAATCAGGGGAGGGATTTCTTTCCTGCTCAGGCAGGCTCTGTGCTGTGCAGCACTCACCCCAACACAGCAAGCCTCAACCTCAGTGCCGGAATCAGATTAGGTGTCCCAGAGACCCTCTTGCAAGGCAAATGCACGCTGGTGAGTCTCCCAGGCTTCTCACCACAACTGGGATTACAGCAGCTATTCTGCATGTCTGAGAGTCCCTACCCTGCTCGGTGCCTCAGTTTCCCCACCAGCAACACACAGAGGAACCGCGTTACTGAGCTAACACAAAACTGGAAGAGACAAAACCTGGCGCAGGGGATACCACAGTTGATCCTGATGAACCAAAAGGCACAGCGAGCAAACACAACCTCCAAAGGATGCAGGAGAGATCTTCTCTTGACCGCTTCTGCCCTGGATGTGGCAGAATGTGGCTGCAGGACAGCACCAGCGCGTTAGCATGGCTGCGACAGGGGAGAGCAAGCTCAGTACCAGCCTGCTGCCCTTGCCCTGCCGGCACATTTCCATGGAGACAACTCCGGGCTCCAAACGGAGCTGCCTGCTTACAGCTTTATCCTGATCCCTTTTTGCAAAGCTGGAATGGCATTAAGGGTGCTGTATTCTTAGCAACTACCCCAGTCCTGTGTGTCAACACTGGTAAATGCTTCCTTCAGTGACAGAGGCGAGCTTTGCCCCAGAAGGGCTGAAAATAGAGTGAAAACTGCAGCCACAACCTCCTCGTAAGGTCGGCAGCTGAGGTTCCTCCATCAGACAGACTCTGAGCACCAGAATAATGGGCCAGAGTTGTGTGAAGGAAGCTCTCAGATCTGTACAGATTCCTTCCCGCTATCAGTTACCCCAATTAAAAATCAAAACCAGGGTTTATCACCTTTTGGAGAAAAGCCAGGTAGGAGATACTGTACAGTGATCAAAGGCTTTAAAAGGACTAAGGGGATAGTGAGGTTGCTTAAGCTTTCTGATACACATCAGGTTATGAGACCATCAGGACAGGCAGTGTGAAGGGGCATTTTAATCTTTTTCTGTCCCATTAACTCTCCAAGGCTGAACTGTACAATTAAAAGAAAAGCCAGGATAAACAAGAAGTCCCCATATGTACTCAGTCCTAAAGAGCAACTTTTCAGAGAGAAGCTTTGGACTTGCACTTTGAGGATTACAAAGCCTCTGCTGTGTGCTCTGTGCTAGTCTAGATCCATGGCACTTCAGTGCTGGCTTGTGAAAACCAAGCATAAATACTGACACTCTCACAAAAAAAGAGAAAAAATCTGGATTATACCACAGGGAATCTCTTCACATGTTTGTTCTAGACGCACTTAGAGAAACACACAGAGGCTCCAGCCAGACTTAACACGGGGTTCACAGGGTTCCAGGGTGCAGAACAACGTGCTGGGGTTTCTTTTGTTGTCGTCAGAGGCGAGCAGAGACCAGGAACATTATGAATAGCTGCAATAGTAACTGTTAATTAAACTGGGGATGTGGTATCAATGCCAGCACAGCAAATGGAACCGAGTTGCTGTTCGCTGGCTCTCCCTTCTCCCTGCTTCAGTCATGCAGCATCTAGTTCCCACCAGTGAGGCCGGAGGGGGAGAGGGCAGGAGTCAGAGAGAGCAAGCATCCTCCCATTTTAGTTCTCTATATTAAAAAAATGCCTGCCAGGGCTAGCTCAGCCAGCATTTTAGAAACTCTTGTTTTTCTTTATTAGAGCAATACCACCCCCCCCGCAGCCCCAGTAAATGCCACCAAACGTCTCATTGAGCCTTGTCTGCTCTCCAAATGTGGCACCAGCGACCTTCCACAGCTCAGAGCAGCCAAGAGGCTCCTCGATGATGGAGTTGAATGCAGGCATGTCAGGGAAATGTTCCGCCTCCTCCAAAGAGAGGAGCCTGGCAGATCCACTCTCCCACATCTAGCACAGCTTTCCATGCCACATAATGGCCTCCGATAGAGAAGGTCTTGTCCCACATCTAGCGTGGCTTTTCATGCCATATAATGGGCTCCGATAGAGAAGATCTGGTAAAGGGGATATAGCAACAGCTCCAAGATTAGAGAAGGAGATGCCAGAGGGTGACACTTCCGCTCCAGTGCTAATGTGCTTCCTGAGCCCTTGACGGAGACAGAAAGTGCTGGCAGAGATATTAGGACATGTCAACTTCAATCCAGCAACTCATCCTTCAGAGCAGGTACGTCACTGGCTGTCTCCCCCTGGATATGGGACTTTTAGGACAGCAAGATGTGCACCCACCTGGTTCCCCTGCGGATATCAAGGAACGACTGGGACAGGAGTTTGCTCTGCTTTCTTGGTAACACCCTGACAATAGGGAGACTGGAAACAAACTCTTATCCACTGCACGATTCCTGCCTACAATGCAGAACACGCAACATTTGGAAACCCAGCTTCCATGCAAGAAGGCTCTCCTGCCCTCCCAGCGGTGCTGAATTCAAGTGGGAATTGCTTTGATGAATGCTAAAATCACAAGGGTTTCATCACCCATCCTCTCCCCTTCTCTGCACGTGCACAGCTTACCTTGTCTATGCTCTTTGAAGCAGGTTTGCATCACTCCTCCTGCCTGTCTGCTGAGCACCCAGCCAGCTCCTGGCACCATAAAAGTAAACGTAATGGCAGCCTTCCTGCACTGCTCCACGGACCTGCAAACCTCACTAAATTCCCTGGCACAGCATCTCCTGCAGCACAAGCAAACCACCTAATAGACTTCAATCCTTGCTAAAGAATGCAATTAAGTGAAGCCATGGGCCCCCAATGGGGTCAGATTTGTGCTAGATACAGTCACATTTCAGGAATAAGATTAATTCTTACAGTAAAAGAGCTCCTGTAAGGCATTCATTCTTGCGCACTGCCTGATCTATAGCTCTGAGTATGTATATGTGTGCATCTTGTAAGCACTGAGCACAGGATGTTGAAGAGTATTATTAAAAAGAATAAAACTGAGAAGTGTTTCCAAGAAGCAGCTTCCCACTGTGGCTCCTCCAGCCAGTACCGAGAGGGAGGGATCTCCAGGGACCCAAGGGTGCTAGGCACAAAGGGTAAAATGCTCAGAAGCACCTACATTTCTTAAGAGCTTAAGTTCCTTTGAGAGTCAAAGGGACTTAACCTAAGCCGCTAAGATGCTTTTGAAGATTTTCCTCCCAGCAACTCCCATTTCAGAGGGTGCTGGACACCTAACTCCCTTAAGCTACTTTGGGTATCAGAGGGGATATAGGAGGAGGGTGCTTTATCTACAGACCAGTTGCCTAGCTTGGTCCCCAGTGCTTAAAGAGGGAGCCTGTGGGAAATGCTGCTAAAAACAAGTGTCTGCACAGTTACAGATATTGGGATGGGTCAGAGCTATGCAGCTATTTTGCCGTATGTTACTTTGTCTTAGCCCCCAAGGAGCCAGTGATGGAAAAGTTTACTCTCCATTTAAAAAAAGTCCAGGAGGGCGGGATCCTGCCTTCATTTCAGATTCATTAGAATGTAACAACTTGGAAAAAATTTCACAAAAAAGCACTTGGGCTTCTCCTCTGTTTCACCTGCATGTGAAAAGAAGGGCAATTTTAAAGAAATTCTCTGCAAAAAGTTCCACACAGATCGAGCGGATGATTAAATATCTTCATTTTCACTAGCTGCTGCGGGAGAATTACTCCCATTAGACGTATCAATCGAAGCAAACACCTTGCAGGCAGAAGGCTGCACTGAGGTCTCTTTTCCTTCCAGCAGCACCGGCTTAGTTTGTGCTGCATATTAACAAAGGTCAGGGGGTCACTTCATTTCCTCCCAGCAACCTCTTTAAAGAAAGAAAGAAGAGCTTTTAGCACAACCACTAGCTCATTTGTCACCTCCCCTGGGGAGGGGAGAGATGAAATTTAAATTCACCACCCCACATTTCTATCTTGCTCCTATCTAACACCCTGCCCTCGGCAAACTCAATCCCACCAGAGCTGGGACAGGGATACCAGCGCTGGTGGCTTGTGCAATGTGGGCAGCTGCCTGCTTGGACCTGGCCCACGGGTAATGGGGAGCAAGGAGATGCCAAGGCACAATGCCGTCCCTGGAAGCTCGCGTGGCCCATGCCTCCATACTCAAATTGCTTTGCTGGCAAGTATTAGCCTCTTTTCCTGAGGAAACAGAGCATGAAGACATGAGCTTCAAAGTATGAGTTTCTGACACTCATTTCCCCCTCCCAACCCACTAATGTGCTGACCAGCTAAGCCCTATTTATTTAATAGGGAAGGAGAGACCACAGCCATCATAGTTCCCTATCAGGCACTTGAAAGCCAGTGTTGGGGCAGAAAGGGAGATGCTTCCGATGCCTCTGCTCGAAAAGCAGCCACTTGACCTCCAATCTTGGTTAGACAGGGGAGCCCCCAAAGAAGTTCACCCAGACAGCCAGGCCTGCATGCAACAGCATCATTGCTGCTGCTCACAGGGCTAGCTCAGGGGACAGAAAACACAAAACAAACCTGCCAGCCACAAGAGCAAAATGCTAGAAAACCCAGCGAGACCCAGTGTCAGAACTGTGCACATCCTTCCCCCACAACAAGGAGACTCCTAACGCTCTGCAGACCTCTCCCTGCCTGCTGAATCACGCTCATTAGGCCAGCAAAGCCTCCAAAATAACTTTGCTTTCTGGGACACTTCATCTCAGCAAAGATGCCCTGGAGGGGTGGGAACCTGTTGCTGCTCAGAAGACCAAGTCTCTGCTGGGCACAGGGGAATGCCATGCTCCTGTCTCCCACGGGTCCCACCTTCCCTCCAGCGCTTCAATACACCTTAATAACACAAATACAACCCCTGTGCACCAGCAAAGCTCACCTCAAGACTAACTGGTGGCTTTAGGTGCCCAGCTCCAAGGGCTGTGCAGAAAGGACTGATCTGAAAAGATGCATGATCCTGCCCCAAAAATGAGGCGTCAGAGTATTTCCAAGTCAGCCACTTCCCCTCCAAAGCTGCTGGACACAGTTCCTCTTCTACACTCGAATGCAACTCCCCAGCCCACTTCAAAATGCAGGCCGTGGTCTTGGCAAACACAATTAGAGCCAGTAGAGATCCTTCAGAGCTAAGCATGACTGTTTATCTATCAGGAGTTACTTAGATCTTATAAAAAATATTTACAAGAAAGAGGCAGAGTATTATCTTCCATGGGGAAACAAACACAGATGGAGAAAAAAGAGCTTTGATCAGGACTGTCTTGGTCCTATACGCTGCTTTTCATCCCCAGATCTCCAAGTGCTTTGATATGACAGTATTATCCTTTTTTACAACGTGGGAAACCAGAAGAAACTGCACACTAAGACAGCGCTCTGAGCGTGAAGTCATACTGCCTCTCGCTGCATTTGCACGCATACACACACACACACACACTCTTTTTCTTTCTTCCTGCGGCATTTCTGGTCCTCCCGTGCATGCAAAGTGCCCAGCACTGTCCCCAGGCAATAGGCGCGAGAGGCATTTTGGGGTGCAGCAGTGCAGGTGTTGCAAGAGATGCTAGTCCCAGCCCAGGGACATGATGGCATGGTGAGGGTTAAGCTGTGGTCACTGCAGGAGAAATGAGACAGGAGAGCTCCAAGTTGGGTTCGAATCGTCAGGAGAAATTAATTTCCCCCCACCATGTTCCCCGCAGTGACAGCTCTGACAAGTGGTGATGTATCTGTGGCGGCCAGAATGTGTTCAGCAGGTGCAGCGCAGCACGGACAGGGGCAGAGGGGACATCGCCGCAGCCAGAGGACGAGGAGGAGGATGAGGAGGAGGAGGAAGCACAGCTCCCCTGGCTGGGCTGCACCCCAGTTAAGCCCAAGCCCACCTGCGCTGTGGGGTGCTGTGACCGCAGCGCAGGGAGGACCCCAAAGGACCACCCTGCTGCAGCGAAGGCAGAGCAAAAAGCCTGTGCTGGTGGCAGCACCGTGGCATTGCCAGCGAGAAGGAGGCAATGCTGGAGCAACCAGAAATCCCAGGACCATCCTCCTGGGCCCAGTGCAGAGCTGGGTTGAAGACGTGGCTTCCCCTCTGCCTCTGTCGATGCAGGGCAGGAGCTAGGCTCTCCTCCGGAATGCACAAAGGCATGAGGCAGGGAAGAATCTGACCCAGGACCACATTCCCCCTGCCCCATCTCCTTTTTCTCGCTCATGGGCAAACACACACCATCCTTCAGCATTTACCAACAAACTATTGCAGATCTCCACTGAGAGCCTGACAGCATCATGTCGACAACTACATTTCCTTGTGGTTCAGGGTAATACTTTGCATTTCTTTTTTCAGGCCTTCGAGCTTTATTTATTTATTTAGAAAGTCATTCATCATTAGCCCCAGCTTAGCTGCCTGACAGACTGGGAGTTCCTTGGGGCACAGACTGCATCTCGTCTCTGCGCTCGCCACGCGCACGCCGACAGCACTGGGTAAATAATCGTCCGTCAGCCTCATCTCACAGCATCCTCAGCACAGCCAGCCTCTGCATGGGGAATAAACATGATCTTCTGCGAGAAAATAATGCTAAAGAGAAAATCACCCACACCCCCTTCCCAAAGCACCTGCACCCCAAGCCTGGGAGCAGGGCAGATGGGTGACACTGGGTTATCGCAACATGCTCAAGACTGGTGGGGAAACAGAGGACAGCAAAGGAGCGTACACCCAGTACCAAACCACTCTGGCCTTTGGGACACTAGGCACGCTGCTAGCTAAGATGATAATGATACATGATTAAAAAAAAAACATCATAACCTTGTTTTTCTTTGGTCCAAATGTTTTCAGCAGTTAGGGATTCCTGAACAAGTCTGAAGGAAAGGAATATATGCCCACTTCCGACCTACGGCAAATGCACCAGGCTGCAGTTCCTTCATAGGCACACCATCCCTTGCAAGAAACCCGACATCAATTATAGTCATGTTGGTCGCTAGCAACCTGCAGGTCTGCATCCCATTACACAACTCCTCATTCTGAAATCCCTGCACTGGCAGGAGCACTAACACCTCTCCCCATCACAGCCATCCCTTCTCCGACCTGGGCAATGCAGCCATAAACATCACCGGACCTTTTCCAAAGAGATATCAAGCACCACTCAAAGCAAGCAGAGGAAAAAAGGGGAAAAAAAAAAAGAAAAACCTCAACAACAGCCCACCATCAGAAAAACTGCAACAGTTTTCCTCATATCTGGAGTCCAAAGCTTTTTTCCAGCCCAGATCAAATGAAGGTTCAGATCACTGCTCCACCTTCCTGGGGAAGAAAGACTTCCTGGACTCCCACCTGTGTTCATCAAGCTAAGAGCATAAGAGAAAAACCCTGAACAATGAGGAACCACTGCTTTTCTGACTTGCAGCGTGGCATGAAGATGACCTCTACTGGGAAGAGCCCATCCAGATGGCATCTGTCCCTCTGAGGAGGCTAATCCCTCCTGCTTTGGCTTACTGCTCCCTTCACATCTCAACTTGGATGCTCCCACACCTTGCAACCTCCTCTCCAAACTGCTCACTCCCTCCGCCAGGTCTGCACAGGGACTCCCTTTGCCATTAGCAGAAGGAGGGAGTGACAGCTCCCTCCACCGCAAAACCCCTGTGCAAGCAGGGGGGTTAAACCTTGTTCCTGGGGCTGATCACGCTGCTCCTCGCTGATGGCAGCTCAGCTGCTGATAGAAACCTGCCTGGCCCTTCTCCAGCTCCTGCACAGTTTTCTGCTACTCTCTGAGGGCAACTTAAGCCGCTTTCTCACCGAGTAGGTGGCTGTTACTGAAGAGTCTTGTGCAAACCCTCCCCTGAGGATAACCGCTGGGTTCCCAACCCCAGCAGCTGGGCCAGGAGCATGGGAGGCCAGTCACTGCCCCACAGAGGTAACCATCACGCCGGGGCAGGACTGCAGCCAAGGGATGCAACCTGCCCACCCATTGCTGCTGTAAGTTCGTGTCCAAGCAAAGCATCTTTCACCAGCCTTCAGCCCAAGCAGAAGACAGAAAGAGATGAAAAACTGAAAGGAGAAAAAAAATTAAAGAAAGAAAGTTAATTAGGAACATGGGGGTACTTTATCAGTTCCAGCTCAGAGTGCTGGACCGGATAGGATGCCACCAGCCCTCTCGCAAGAACAACCTTCTCATTACAGGCAATTGCTGATTGATTGCCTCCATTCGTTATCTTCATCAGGGCTGAGGCTCCTTGGAGCTCTCCATCAAACCTGACACCAAGCACCCAGGCAGCTTGATGGGCCCTGTGGGAGGGTGGTGGTGGGATCCTCCTGGTGCTCCCATGGGAGCTCACCACCCAGTGCAGGCATCCCTCTGCCACCAGCATCGCCCCAAGGAGGGGAGCGCTAACACCCCCGGCTTCAGCCAGATTTTGCATGACTCCTTTTTTTTCCCCAGGTAGACACAGTCCCCAGTAATATGAGCTATGATAGAAATAACCCCCAAAATCCCCAAACCACACACACACACCCCTCAGGCCAAAACCAAAAACCAAAACTCTCCGAACACAACACCCTGTAGAATTTCAACTAACCACTACAGACCCAGGCAAGGACCCTGCTCCCTCACACCCCAGTGAACCCAGAGAGGCTCCTGTTGAGTAACACAAAGTTGGTCTGGATTTACTTTAAGACAGAGGAAAACTTAAACTCCCCGCTTATCATTTTTAGGGTCCCCCATGGCCAAGAGATGCAGAGGGACTGCCCTTGCTTTCTCATTCTGGAACAGACAATTAAACTGCAGAGGCCGGAATAGCTCAGACCCACATAGAGGCAAGCCAAAAGCCTTGGGAAACAGGAAAGGAAATAGATACATTTCCTTCTATGGCCTGTATGTGACAGGGCCAGTCTTGTCTGCACATCCCTGGGTAGCCAGGCTGGGAGATGACACAGGAGTGCTGCGGTCCCTGTGCAAGGACAGAGTCGCCTGCATGCACTCTGCTTATCAGCAAAAAACAAATGACAGGAAATAAAAGTAGTGAAGCAAACAGGCAAAGTTTAGTCTAATTACTATTTGGCGGTAAATGAAAATCATTGTGGCAACAGTGCAGCTGATGATCTGTTTTGCGTCCTAATACCCCATGAAAAAGGTACAGTTGTGCTTCACTTGGGAAAGGTTAGAAGCAGCAGTGGGAACAGGAGGGCGAGTTTGGCTGCCTGCGCCCTGCACAGCACAACTATACCAGCAAATCTCCCAGCAAGTGACAAGATAGAGAGGATAGAGAGGCTCATCTTTCTTGGTCCATACCATAGGGCTGGCTTTGCTGCCACAGCTTGCACCTTGCTGATTAGCGACCAGCAAGTAAAGCTAATCAAAGTTATTTTAGTGCTGTCTTCCCTGGGTTTTGCAGCAGCCTGCTCGGGAGCCCTTCATGCGAGGATGTTCACCCAACCTCTGCGCACTGGGGATGCTCCACCCTGCCACCAGGACCCCCCAGCAGCCCGCACACAAGGCAACGTGGCTCCCACAGCCACAGGCCCATCAACACCTCCATACATGTTTTTTCTACCCTAGGATCAAGCATGCTGCAGACAAGACCAACACAAAGGCAGAGTGCACCCCTTGGGTACTGAGGGCAGAGGGATGCCATTCCGGGTCCTCCCCTCTCTCTAGTTCAACCTCTCTTTTCCTTCAGTATCTCTCTCCCCACCATTTCCCTGCCAGGCGCTTCATCCCTCCCAGCCAACACAGGGGGTTAAACTCCATAAAGAGGATTTGGTTTTGAGCTTGCAAGACAGAAGATGAGCAAATCCCTTCCCTTGCTCTGGCAGGAATCCTGTGTCTCAGACCCACCAGCCAGGGGAGATTAAGAAAGGAGGAGAGAAAGAAAAAAACCCATCCATTACTTGCTGCCATGATCTCATCTGAATTTAAGAGCTAAGCTGGGAGGATGCTAGGTCACTGCTTGGGCTGGTAGAGCCCTGCAGACCAGCAGACACCAGAGCAGACTGGACGGAGTCTTAGGCTGCACTGCTCAAGGTCAGCAACAGGGCTAGGAAGCCGCATCCACCCTCCTTGCTTGCTTTCCCTCTGATTTAATTCTGGCCTGTCTGTCTCGGGAAGCCTCTGGCTCTTGTCACATCGTTGTAGAGAGCCCCAGCTCTAGCGGGTGTCTCCACGAGTTACCTTAATGCATTGAATGAAGCCCCACAAAACACACCAGCGTGCAGCAACACCCAAGTGGTGCAAGCCAGGAGCATTTCTGAGCTGAGCAGCTCGGCCAGGCACAGCTTTGCTGCAATTTTCATCTTCCGTATGAGATGCAAAATTAAGAGGCTGCTAAATAAGCAGAAATTGGGAGTAACATCATCCTCGCAATACTCCAGCTCCTGCCTGACAGCCTGATCTCGCCCTGCTGGCTTACTTCTATTAAGTATGATTTTCCTCCCTTTACTGCTCTGAGCAGCTGTAGCAGCGCGGTCCTGCCGGGCTAACAGACATCCCACTCCAGAGGTAGCTGCATTTCATTGGTTAAGATAAAGCATCCCATACGCAGCCTGTCCACACCAGGGATGCATCAGAGCCAGCTTAAAACATTTATAAGCATTCAGAGATTGATAATATCCCTCCTACAGCAGGCTGTAGGAAAGGAGCTTGAGAAAGGACCCTGGGAGAACCTACCCATTACCCAGGATTCAAAAAGACTCCACCTGGTAGGCACATAATTTTATATTTTACTTTAAACCAACATAAGGGTTTTTTTGACAAGCTGGTGAGATCATATAGGTGTCTTTCTTACCAGTCAATCACCACAAAGATCAGGCAAAGAGATTTTTCTGAGTAGACTGCCTGAGTATTCATGACAATGTTTCTGTAATGCCAAAGACCACATATGCACACGCACGCACACCCCCCGTGAGAAGTGGGCAATGAATTAAACATGCAATAATATTTACTTGGCAGGTGAAGACCATCAGCATGCAACGGGCTAAGCCTGGCCACAGAGAAGGATGCTTCTATCCTCCATTTTCAGCAGGGCAAGGAAGAGCAGTGCCTCATAAAAGCAGATTCTTTCACTCTTGATGAGTGTGGCTACAGGAAGCTTTCCAGAGCCCATGACCCCTCTGCCCACCCAGCCAGTGCGAGCACTCGGTAATGACTTGTCCATCTTTGGAGGCACTGAGCCAAACAGGAACGTGTCCAACAACAAATCTCTCCTTCGGACGCGCAGAAGCCACCATATTGCAGAAAATGCTTTTATTCACGCTGCACCATCTGGAGTCACCAGGAAATGCAACTTTTTTGTCCCCATCAATTACCGAAGAGAGAAATCTGCGGTCCCCTGAAAGGCAAAACTTTCTGCTTTCTCCCCATGCAAGGGGAGCAGAGATGGGTGAAACAGAGCTAAGCCCCCTCTGCAACACACTGGCATTTTATAACCCCCCGAGCTCCCACACTCTCTGCTTTTGGGAGCTGACCCACAGCCTCCCCCATCCCAGCTCAGACCTGTCTGCACCACTCAGGGGTTCCACCTTGCTGGAAAACAGTTTCTTGTGCTTAAATTTCTTAAAACAAGAGGAGGTGAGAATCCCCCATCCTCTCACCAGAAGCAGGGGACGGTGTGGCCGTTCCGGAGGGGCGATGTGGAGTACTTCCCAAGGGAAGGACATCACTGGTGCCCTGCGGGAGAGGCTGTGTGGGGCTGAGCCGGCAGCAGGGCCACAGCCAGGCAGCGCAGACAGACAGGGAGCAAAGCCTAGGGACGGGAACACCATCACTGCAGGTTTTTAGGAAGGCCAGGCATATATCTGCACAAACGACTTCCAAATGCGTGATGCTGCCTTGGGCCAGCGAGAGGGACTAATTGACCTTCCAACCTCCCTTCTGTCGTTACTTTCTATGATTTTACAACCTCTCTAAATGGTTCATTTATTCTGAGCGAATCCCTGCTGCATTCTGCTCATCAGCCAGTTGTGCAGCACCTTACTCTGGCCGTGAAGCGCGAGGGCAAACCCGCTGCAGGTGCATGGACGAACCCAGCACGGGGCAACCCAAGGGAAGAAAGTAAGTGGTGGGGGAACCCCAAACACCTCTTGCTGAAAGAAAAGCATTAAGAAGCATCTTAAATCCCTCAACTTCAGGCCCGTTCATTGGCCTGAATTAAAGCCCAGACCCTGAAGGTGATACGTCGTGGCCAGAGTGGCTCTTGCCTTGGAGGGGTCAGTGCTTCCAGCAACAAGGACACCAATTAGAGCTTGTAACGATGCAAGCCCAGGATGCTACTAAGCCATGAGCAGCCTTCACCCAATGCTATCTCTGCTCATAACCCGGTGCTAAGGCTGAACGATGGGTGCTGGGCTGCCTTAAATATTTATGACAATCGTAGATTGCTTCTTTCCTCTCCATAATGATTCCCCTGCACACACACACCCCCCCGCGAGTCCGTTAGCGCCTGTCACTGCTCAGGCAGAAAGGACTGGTCTCCTCCCAGCACACCTCCAAGAGCATCGGCATGTCTTTGGAGCAGCAAGGCAGGGTGCCAGGGCGGGATTTTATTTTGTTTTTAAAGCCTCCCCCCAACCCTTTCCCACTACAGCCTCAGCTCGAGTTCTCTCGTTAATCTAATTGTTCTCCTAATGAAGATCTGCAATTCCTCAAACATTAATTACCAACGGCAGCAGCAGCAGCAGCTGTGGAACAAGAGCTCCCTGTTCCTAATAATATGCTTCACACTTTTGCCTGCCACAGCTCAATTTAGCTTTGCGTGATTTGGCTAGGGGGAGATAAATAATATTCCAGCTACGGGGCTCTGCAGACAACCCCAGGAGGAGGCAATGCTCTCCCCATGCCCAAAGTGCTCTGGAGCACTGTAGGTCCTTAGCCGGCTGCTAAAAAACCCCTTTTTTTATTCCACCCGCAGCTCCAGCCCCCAGCCTGAGGCTGTGCCTGCATCACAGCACCATCTCCATCACACGCAGCTTTCAGCAGGTGTAAAGAGCTCTGCAAACAGCTGGACCCACGCCAGCTGGAAGCAAAAAAGAGGTGCTACATCCACGGTCCCCATCCGTACGCTAAGCACTACAGTAGTGCAAATAAACCAGCAAGAAAGTGAGAGCGTCGGTTGGGAGGAAAACAAACACGAGTAGGATGAGCTCAGGCGGTCGGGAATGAGTCAGGAGATGGAGGCAGAAAGAGTGGTTGGAGGGAGGGCGAAGCTCAAGCCATTATTTGTTTCACTCACAGTAAAATGGAAAAATAAATGAACGGGAAGGTTAGTGGTGATGGTGAAACTGGAGTACAATTGCAGGCCTGGAGGGAAACGCTCACGCACGACACTCTCGCCGAGTCCCAGGCAGGCTGCCAGGGCAGACGCACCGGGAGGGATGGCTCAGGGCTTGCAGCACGGCATGCTGCGATCAAGGCAGCTCCAGCAACCGGTGGGCTCACATGGAAGCAGGAGGTGTCCCGCACCCAGACACCCGGAGCAAGCTCCCATCGTGCCCATAAACCCACAATGGTTTGGCTACAGCTATGGAGATGAAGGAAAACCAAATGCACAGATCCAGAGCCAGCACCAATACTGTCGCTGCATTTTGGGGGGCAGCTGTTCTCTTCTACACCCCTCATCCACTGTGTTCCATAAGGCAGTCATGGAAAAATGCCATCCGCATTTGCTAAGGTCAATCCCTTCCAATCCCAGCAGCATTGTCACCTCCAGCCCATGGACGCACAGGGCAAGCGGGGAGAAAGATGTGCCCAGCCAGAGGAGAGCTGCCAGCTGAGTCCCTCCTTACAAAAGAGGCTCAAAACCATGGGTTAGGAGAAGCAGCTGGAATGACTGGAGCCAGCAAAAGCTGTAGCAGCCCCTCTCGCCAGCACTGCGCAGCCAAAAATACACAAGGGGAACAAAACAACACACACAAAAAAACCAACCCACAAGAGTTTTCAGTGACAAAAGCAAACAAATAGATTTGTGAATAAATATTGATTTGACAGGAAGTCAGACAAACCCATCCAAAAACACACGCTGGCACCGGGTCCCTCTCCCAGCAAGATGAGCAGCCGTCATCACTTTATGGGTGCCTTTGCACAGTCGGCAGTTTGAGCTGCTTTGCAGGGTTTCAGTTTCCAGGGATATCGGTCTCCCCTGTGCCGGGCAATCATGCACTGGCATCGTCTTGAGAGATTTCAAGAAAGAAATGCATAGGCTGGATGGCCGAGGAGCCTGCGCTGGGCAAAGCGTGCACCACAACGAGCAAAAGACCCACTGTTTGCCCTAATCTCTCTCGGGGAGGGGAGAAGTGGACAGCTAATGCTCTCCAGCACTATAGGCTCAGTTTGGTCTAAAGGAGTTAAATCTTTTCGTCAGCCAAAATGCAGGGCTGAGTCAGAGACCGGGAGTCAGGGGGGTGATGGGATGCTGCTTCACTCGCTTTTTCCTGACCACAAACACATCTGCACATACCCTGATCCTTCACGGACACACACACAAAGGCCTTTCATCCCGGGAAAACCCCCACAGCACTGTTGCTTTGCAAAAATTAATTAATGTGCCCATAAGGGGAATTTCAAGATTTGCTTTCCACTACAAAGCGGGCGTCGCTGGGGGAGAGATGGGCACTGTTTCATTGATGGCAGCGTTGGGATCGTGGGATAAAGTCCAGACCCAGCACACAGCACGGACCTGCCCTTCCCCTGCCTCACACAATCCCTGCATTGGGTTAGTGAAGCCCTTGCTGAATCCCACTTTGCCTCTCGCAGCCCCCCAAGAGCCACATCGTTGCAGCAGAAAGCACCAAGCTCCAGCATCACTTGTCTTTGGTGGTTTCCCACTCAACTCCCAGCCTTGCTCTGCTCATGGCATCCAACGGAGAGATCAAGCTGGCAGATTTAATCTGATTTATCCCCAGAATCATCATGCTAGGGGAAAGGAAACCCACCACTTTCAGGGGTTTTCAGGTCATTGCAAACTGGATGGAGGTCAGCAGAAACACCCTGGTCAAGGTCTAGGTGCTGCATCCCAGAGCTCATCAGGCAGCAGTCGTGGCCGGCATTCGGCAGACACGTGATTTTGGGGTGAGCATCTTGGCACGGATCCTACATGCCTCCAAAAAAAGGTTTCTTTTGTTCAGCGTCCTTCCAGCACAGCAAAGAAATCCCAGCCCCATGAGCGCCATGAGGGGCTGGTGACGCTGATCACAGCTTTCCTGCTCATTTCTTTTTCAATGAGTGAATTAGCAGGCAGCCAGCTGACTTGAACATCCCCTTATCTCTGCACCAAGCTCGCTGCTGAGGATTTGCATAATTTTAATCTTTCCCACCAATGAGCATGAAAAAATTAGTTTTCCACTATTTTATCTTCTATTTGTGTTCAATAAACAGAGCTGGCGGCTTTGCTCTATGTATTTATACTGGGAACCATGAGGAAGAAGGGCGGGGGGGGGGGGGCAATACCAAA